>LPNX010445650.1:138465-324381 GCA_001517045.1 Pseudotsuga menziesii
CAAATGTGAAATACTCATATTTTTCCTCACCTATCATTTGGGAAAACTAAAATATAAATATTTTTTAGAGGCTATAATTCTGGTGGTAGGAGGGACACATGGCCTCGAGGTAGTTAATTAACAGCAATATTTACTCCGAAATTGATGGAGACCTTCCTCGGCACAAATAGTGGCAGAGTTACTGCCTTGACTCGTGGGAACTGGGCACACAAGTGGGAGAAAACCGTTTCCCTTCTCTTTTTTATAGGGTATGAAATTCATTATGGAGGTGGGGAATTGGAGAGGAGAATATGGGAAGATCTGCGTGACCTTCCAACCTGTGCAACCTCTGTGGCCTTGGGAAATCGAATCGGTGGGGTTTGTTAACATCTGTCAAGGTATACAATGGGAGTTTCCAAAGGTATGACCTGTAGAACACCATGTGGTATTATGATGCTCAAATCATTTTTTTCATGTTATGATCTGTTAATTTGCAAGCGATTTGCTCTAGGGTGTGTAAGAACGCATTTTTGGTGTTGTATGCCCAAATTGCTTTGCTTTTGAACTGGCCTAGTTTACCAGTTGACTGAGCTAGAAAAGATCTAGGATGTTGCCGATGGTGACCTCCAGCAATTACCTAGTTCTATTTTTTTTCCCTTAAGATCGATCTAAGAAAAGTGTAGTGACCTCTGAAGTTGTGTATACTTTTGTGAAGCCTTTTGTCTAGGTTTCACCATTACCAGATCAACATATTATGGATTGCATCCCTGCACATAATCTAGACACTAACATGGACAGATCAATGAAGATGCAACCTCTCCCCGAAATACTGCGCTAGTTTCAATGCATGTAGCGCAATCTTTCATGACCGCACCTATATGTTTAGGAACAGGTCAAGGGTATATTTGTAATTGATTGCGTGATTTAAATCCATGGAGTATGACTTTGCACCCATGTGAACCTAGTAACGCTCCTCCTTTTCTGAGTTTCGGTGTCATATGGCTAGGTATGCGTATGCCTGATTCAATCTCCATACTGGCTGCGAACTTTTAAGTCGAAGGTTAAGTCGTGTCATTCATGATGAGAGGGTGGTACAAATATTCCAGTCCGAAAGGTATTCTTGGAAGGAAGATTTTCATTCAATTGGATCAATGGTTGGAAAATCGTAACAAATGCCCTTAGTAGGAAGAAGAGAAAATAGAGAGTTCATAACTGTATAAGAGTAGAGTAAAATAGGACTGTACACAAAGTCTTATAAGTATGGCCATACCTTCAAGGAAAATATCACGATGAAGAATATATATACTTATATATATAGTGTGTGTCTTTATATGATTAGAACTTCTTATTTTACTCCGTTGTGTGAAGGATATTGTCTCATGTGAAAAATCTGCAAATAAGAAGAGTAAAACCTTTTAGTCGAACAAAAAATGTATGGCTAGATGCTCAGTTATGTTGAGGAGTTTGTTGCTCGTTATGTAAATGAAACTTGGGGTAAGGTGTTTTCCCTAAGGTCAAGTAGGTTTATACGCCAAGCCCAGAGGATGTCTATATTTTTAGGGAACACTTTGTCGAGGTATTTTATTTTGCATAGAGTCCTTCTAAAGCTTTTGAAAAGTGGGAAATCCCGCAGAACTCGTTTTGATTATATTACAGTTTATGTATTCTCCAACTAGGTTCATAATTAGCTTAGAGATACTCTTAGTGAGAGAATATGTAAGAAGAGCAGAAAGAAGGAAAAAAATGTTGTTGCAGAAATTGTAACCCCTTATTATAATAAAGGTCACTTGATGTGACAGTTTTTGTGGATGTAACCCAAGGATTGGGTGAACCACGTACATTTGTCTCTATTTTTGTCATGATGTATTATCTTTTGTACATGCCTTTGAAGTATTTTCATCTTATGTCCTTTCATGATTTTTCGTGTACTCCCTTCTCTTGATAGCAATGGTAAAAATTGTGAAGTATGAATGGTTACAACATGTTAGATAAATAAAGTAAAAGAAATATTGTTGGTTAAGGGTCTTGCAGAATATATTAAGGAGTATAATATTGTGGATCATACGCAGGATTGTAATAGTAGACTTTAATCAAGTATTCTTATGATATTTCGTATATATATAAAAGAAGTTGTTTTATTACTTCACTGAGTTGGGTTCCATTACACTTCATATGTAAGAAACTCAAAGACTTGATAAGGAATCATATTTATTTGTAATGATTGGTGTCTCTCTTGTTTCTTGCATCTCATTATTTTCCTCGTATTGTCTGTGCACTTATGACACTGTTCTGAGAAATGATCAATTATTTTAAAAAGGGGTAATCAAGGAAAGTTAGGGTTGCTTTGTCCGCTCACTAGATTTGCTTTTAAGGACACTCTAAGGATAAAATGGTTGTATACTACACCTATTAGGTTATAATTGATAATGTATTGGAATTACCTTAGGATGATTGATATATTGATGATGGAAGATTATAAAGATGTGCTAATAGCAGGAATAATGCCTCTTATGTTTTCATTGGTGAATATTAAAATGGTTAGTCCTTAAAAGTTTAAACAAAGTGTCTTTTTCTTAAAGTGATGGTAGTAGATACCTTACGTATAAAGACCAACGATTGAAATAAGTTGAATTAATCACTTAAGAGTCCCATTTGTTAGTCGCAAGTCAATTATGCTAAAATATGGTTAAAGCAACTGGAGTAGGTATTCAGATGATAGCTGGAAGATGCATATGAGGGGTTCTCTATTGAGATCAAACCTTTCGACCACAAATTTTATGTTGTTATTAGTATTTGTAGCATAAATGGGGATGTATTATATCATAATTACAGGGTAAGGCCTTCCTTGGAGAACTACTAATCTAAAGAAAGATGATAAAGCATAAAAGACTCTGCCATAGCTTTAGGATTTAGATATGTGTGTCCTAAATAATTAACACGGTTGTAGGCACATCTTGATAGTAAGAATGAACTCAGAGGAACAACAATTTGTGTGGTTGTATCGAAAGTACCAGTCATTTAAATTTTTTGGAATATTGCATTTGGAGGAATCCTAGGGAGGTTACATTACCATGTCTAGATAAGTTATGAAACATTTGTGTTGAGCATGAATCTCTGAAGCACATGAAAAGGTAAGAATTGGAAGTGTTTGGAATAAGCCCTGGAGCATTCCGAATTGATGTTGAGAATAAGCTCTAGAACATTAGATCCTTGGCCATTGTATCCCTAGGTGTATTATAAAAGTACATCCTAGCATTAGTGTTGAGCGAGAGGCCCTAGAATTGCACTAAAGTGTAACTCCCTTTTTTTTAGCATTCAATATGGGCTCTGAATAACACTAGGAGTTACTAAAAAATAATTATGTTGAGTGAAAACGACTCTAATAACTAAAAATTAATTATGTTGAGTGAAAACGACTCTAATAAAACATCAAACTCATCTTTCTTATTTTTAAGTTGATTGAATGAAATTTTGAATTCTATTTCTCATCAAGCACTGAAGAACTACCATGATATACGAGGTAATCCAACATGCAAGGAGGTTTAGAGTTTCCTAACTTAGTTGACCAACCCTACCTCAAGGCCTTAATAAAAGTAATAATTATAAGCTAAATAAAGTTGTAATTTCGTGAATTTTGGACCTAACACTTATAGGCATGGACCATTGATTATGATAATTTTCTTAATGTTTTATTTTTATGTTGGGTCAAAGACCCCACTGTATATGAACATGATGATTTGTTTTATATATTGGGCATAAGCCAATTATTGATGATATATGCATATGCTTGTTTGTGTTGGGCGTGGACCCTGAAGCACATGATTGATGAGATGTTTTGTGTTGAGTGAGGATCTCTAGAGCACTTGAGTGATTAATGATTTGTATTGAGCGAGAAGCTCTGGAGCACATGAGTGCTTACCTTTTTGTTGAGTGAGAAGCTCTGGGACACATGAAAAGATAATTGGATGTGTTGGGCATAATCCCTAGAGCCTTCCATGTTGATGTTGAGCATAAGCTCTAGAGCATCAGATCTTTAGCCATTATATCACTAGGTGTATCGTACAAGTACATCCCAGCACTAGTGTTGAGCGAGGAGCTCTGAAATTGAACTGAATTGTAACTCCTGGTTAAAGCATTGAGTATGGGATCTGGTAAGAGATAGGGGATATAGAAAATAATTTAATAACTTCTGAGTGAAACAACTCGATAAAAAGATTGATCTCATCATACTTGTTTATAAGTGATTAAATGAAATTTTGAATTTATGTATTCTCATCAAGGGACTCAAGAACTACCACTTTATCTGAGAGAAATCCAACATGCAAGGATGTTTAGTGTTTCCTATCCTAGTAGACCTAAACCATCTACCTGCTTGACCTTAATGAAGAAGTGTCATTAAGTCTGTGGATCATGGTATATGATTCCCAAAGACATTGTTAACAAAATGATATATTTTTATGTACTTTATACATGGTATGTATAAATAATTAAATATATTAATAATATAAATAAATGAAAGAAAGAAGAAGAAGCTCCATCAATTATTATTTATTATTAAAAGATAATAAATAGTCCAAAGCCTAAAAAGTCTAACTAGGAACTAGAAGAAAGTTCCTAAGTTAAAATATTAATAATTACCCAAAGTAATTGAAAAGGGTTAAATAAAGAAACCAAGGTTTCTTTATTTAACTTTCCCTTTGACTGAAAATTCTATCTATAAAGACTCAAGGCAAGGAAAGGATCAGGGTTCTGATTTTTATCTTTGGAGAATTGTTATTCGACCTCTTTTTGCTCTCAAGTGATTTCTTGGAGAACTTTTTCTTGCAAGGGAAAGGAGAATTTATTCAAAATTAATTACCAGTTAGGAAATTCTACCTTAGGAGCTCTAAGCTAGTTGCATGTTGGATTCAAGCTCGGGGGGATCCGTATTGAAACCAAGAACTGTCCTGGCTCATGGTTGGGAGGAACGTGGTAGTTCCCAAGTGATTTGGTCATCAAAATAGAGGTCATATTTGCATTGAATTGTTAATGGTGTTTATTTGAGTGTGCAGGTTTAGCCATTAACACAACTTCAATTTCAGGTATGAAGCCCTAGACTGTATATTCTATTTTCTAGATCAATTGCTCGATATGCTAGGTAAATGATTTCAATGCATTTGCTAGCCCTATGTGTTTGATTCTATCATTAGAATCTGCTAAGGTTTGCATTTCTTAAATATTAACCTTAAGCTGCAAATTTTATCATATGATGTATATTAATAGGATTTGTACCTTTAAGTTTGTTTTCTGTATTATTTCGGTACTCGGATTATGCTTACTGTAAACTAGGCTTTGTTTCAAGTAACTAAATAATCATTATCTAGGCTTTATGACTCTGCTAACATATTTCATTTGTCAGTATAGGCTTGTTTTAAATTTATTTCAAAACTTGTTCAGAAGTAAGAGTCATATAATTATATATAAATACTAGCTTCAACCTAAAGTACCAATAAAATAACTAGGATAGTATCCATCTAATTATTAGCAACAATAAATAAACCAGAATACTAAATATAAGTATTTAGTAACAAAACTAGAATATAAATTAAATCAACTAAGAACATACTATAATTAAATCAAAGATTAAATAAACCATTAATGACCATCCAAGGTATTCCCATGAAATACAAACTAACATTAAAACATTTCATTTAAATCAACAACATCATAATTAAATGAACAAAGGAGGCGCCATAACCATCCATGTGGTCCTTTATCGAATCTCTCATCACATTTATATATAAAAGAATCCACAATTCTATTTAATCTATCATAAACGAATAGTAATTGAAACCCTGAATGCCAACAAAGGTCATGACATTGATCCCTGTGGGTATTCAAACCCAAGTCAAAAGCAGTAATAACAATCACATTATGAATTACTCACACAGAAATCAGATCGTATAACCATGCTACTGATCTTTTAAATAATTGTAAGACATAAAATTGTGTAATACACAGTAGTCAATACTTTAAATAATCCATAGTCTTTATATATAGTAACGTACGGGGATTGACCCTGTAGGTTTTTTCTATTCAAATCAATGGCAACGCTATACATATTATCTATGCGGGAAACAATTATAAATCACCACAATGTTGTTAATAAAAACTACGATTACGCAACAACATGGCCTCAGCCAACAATATATTAATTTCACAATCCATCAAAAGGAAATCTATAGCAACGATAGTAGTCGGGGGGTTTTCCCCTTGGATTCCCACATTTTCCACATACTTAATAACAAAAAAACTAATCAGTAAGAAATGTAACCATTCGAGCTGGTGCAACAACCCTGGGATGAGACAAATCCATACACGACATGGCTTCACCCATTTGCTTCTGAGAATCACAGCTAAGTAATAAATACAATTGTGCACATAGCATCCACGAAGGCAAATGCCTCATCCAACTTGAGTAAATAAACACCGGTCGTAGCAGAAGAATTTACACACAATCCCATTTAATAACCATTATAAAAAACACAAGAGTTTATTATCAACACAGTATCACCATTATCGGAGTCAAGTGCACACACGCATGCTAATGGGCTATGGCACCATTGCAAGCAATGGTGCAGCCCATGGCTCAAACGCCAAATATATAAAAACGATTTACTTAACCAAAAATACGATTCACATAAACGAGTACAGAGTCTTCTAAGAAGTCACAAGTCTCTCTCTATTCGTTGCTAACAACAAAAGTATTTTTACAAAACCAAACTTAAAATCGTACATAGAGTCGAATGGCCTTAAGATTCGATTCATGGCTTAACACCTTAACAATTAAAATACCCAGTTTGTTCATCACAAGCCCGAAGTCATTTTTGAAACCCCACAATGTGAAACCCCAAACAAGCAACAAGTCGAAATAGGGTTCTGCCCAAAAGGATTGAGAGGTGGCAAGTAGAAGCTTGCTAACATGCTTACCTTGCACCATAGGTTGTATCTTTTCCCAAACAGCAAAGCTCATTGTTTTATCCTGCACTGCGCTAAACCTATCACTTGCAACCATCCAAAAACCAAAATGAGAAGTAATGCAACAAATAAGGCATATTAAAAACCATTGAAATGATGAGAAGCTGAGCAAAGTGTTCATACCTTCATTGCCATGGATGTCTCCTCCATTTTCCCTTGCGCAGAGAAAGACCAAACCCAATCATGTAGACACCATTAATAAAACAAACAAAAAAATGCTGCATAATATATAGTAATGGTTTCACCTATCAAGCTTCCCGAAAGAACTTCCATATAAACCAACGGTTCAAACAAAACAAAGCTACGCTCTTTACATCATTACACATAGACATTATAGTAATATAAGTACAATTACAGGTTTCATATCCGCACCTAGGGCCAAGCCAATCCTCATGCTCATGACCGTAAGATAACATCGATCCACAACTCTTAATAAACCCATTATATCTATGATTTACAACCAAAAGAATACATTGCACAAAATACGCATTCAAGCTATCCATGGTGCCATTGCAAGCAATGGAAGTATAAGTGAATGAAACAGGCCATTAAGTTAAACACATAGTTTCCATTCAAAGTAAATAATACCCATTACAAAATGTTGCCAAAACGACAAATTTATACAAAGATACGAAACGAGATTCACACCATCAAAACTCTTATTTCCCAAACATTTACAGATCCATGGAGAATACTGCATAGTCACATCCATTGGATGCACTTGAACTATAAAACGCCAACCATTAAATCTACACAACGATGCATTTAACCACCCACGGCTCACAACCTCTGTCAAATAAACACACATTGGGAAGGGCCTGCAAATTTCGGGGCTTACCTGAATAATGGTTGCACAGGAAACCTATGGCGACATCCAAGTCATGATAGAGCCACGCTATGTCACCTGCACAAGCCAATCACAAACTTTGTCAGGAGTATGCAAGGCATAAAATGAAATCAAACCAAAAGCATGATAATATGTAGACCATCGACATGGCTTACCACGAGAGAGCAGACAGGATTTTGCGTTGGGCAACATAGCTAGCAGAAGCATAAGACAACCCAAACCAAAACCAATGAAAGACCAAATGAATCCATTTCCAACCCTAACCAGCGGTTGAGGCATTCTTCCCATGCTTCCCTAGAAGCATTTAAGTCACCACCCTGTCCACCACTGTCCATCAAATCGAAAACCCACACTCTATAGTTTCTTCACGTCGTTGTTGCATAGTTCAACACCTCCAACGTTAAAACATAACAACCCTCAAATTCCATGTTAATACAATGTTTTCAATGGCATATGAAATATTCCATAAACCATAAAACCTTTTACCATATAGCCTCCAAACCATATATTACAAGGAATTTAAGGTTTTAAACCTTAGCATAAAACATGTATACCATAAATTTTATAACCATGCATATAATTAATCTCTTAGGAACCTTATGAACATAGGATTTAGGTACATTTAGGCCTAGGACTTTAGTCCTCTTTACACCCAGCTTTGAACAAGAGTAGTGTAGTGTAGATGTAGTGTTGTAGACTTAGGACATTTTTATCTTCCACGGTCGTAGACAGGGCATCCCAACAATGAAGCTCGCCACCCCCTCTTAACCAATAGTAAAAATGTTATTCAAAAGAATGGCTCCATAAACCCTAGCTTGGGTTTTATGCTAGCGTCGACGTGGAGGAGGCCACACAACCTTCACAGTGGCATCATTAATACGCCAACTATAACCCACCATGTTTTAAATTTAAACCCTTCTTCTATAGTTTGGGTTTCATGCTTTTTTTGTGTTTTAATACCATGCAAATCCCTTAGTGTTTAGGTTTAGCAAGATTTTAGGTTGTAGGTCTTTCACTGTTTCTTTCACACAAACGTAGCATAGATTTAGCGGTGAAATACCAGGAATAAAAATAGATACATCGTGCACTAGTTTGCAAGAACTAAGTAAGCCCAATTTCACAAAATTTCCTTACCTTTCTGAGTGAGTCGTTAGGAAAAATCCATCCACTCCTCCCCTTTAGATACAGAGGTAATTTAGCCTCACCATTTAAGTAAAATAAGAAACTAAGTAATGTAACATGTAATCAAACATGAATAAAACAATATCAGAGCATCATTAAAACCATATAAAATATATCAATATACAAGTACATCAGTATATAAAAGAACGAAACTGAACACCATCATAGAACATAAACCATACAAGAATAGAAACGTAACATGAACATAGGTATAACTCCTATACAGGTTTTACAATTCTAAAGTTACGAATAAATTTCCCATAGATCATTAGAAGTATTATTAACCCTACAGTTTTTTTTTAATTTTTGAATTTTAGGGACACTACATTTACGTATGAAAGAGGGATAAATTACTCCTCATTAGAGGGGTGACTTATTTTTATTAATAAAGATGAGGACAATGTCCACAACCAGAAATTTCAATCAATCTCTATACTTCCACAAACATTAGGTCATTATTCTCACTCGAAATGTCAAGAAAGTAATACTCTAACATGTTGTACAGATTCATCCAGATAATGGCAATAATGTAGAATGGGATATACTTACATAAAACTCAGATTCTAGAACTTAAGAGATTGTAATGAAACTAAAATACTCATGAAGAGGTTTCTACAACCTCTTTGGGAACACTCATGCCAATCAGTACAAATCCCTTGATTTCTACCTTCAATAGTAAGACACTTTTGTTATTAGCCATCATATGACATCATATTCATAAAAAAAATTGCAAGAAAAATACAGTGGACACTACTTGACAAGTATCCATAGCAGTTTGTGATTTTCTAGCTATCATTAGAGCAATAAATACACCATCATCATGACCAACAAGTACACCAGAGGAAAAAAGTCCTTATCTGTGACAAAGGAGAAAAGATAGTAAACCTACAATAAGAAAAAAATGTCATTAGCATAAATATCTTTTTGCAAGAGTTAAAGAGATATAAGACCATGTCAATTATTAGTCGTGATGCACTTTAGAGGAAATTAAGCAATTCAAAATTAATTAATTACTATTTAATAAAACATAAGCAGAAGCCAAGGAAGGAAAAAAGCTAAAAATAGAAAGAAAAATATTATTATTTACAAAAGAGAGAAACAATGCACAAAGGAATAAGAAAGACATATTCTGGAATTTACAAGAGAATTAGTCACCCAGAAAAAGGGAAACATAAGTGTCTATTAGAAATTTTAGAGAATAATAACATATTCTAAAGAGAACATTTATTTGACTTGGGATTGAATCTCATATCGGTTAGATAGCCTCTTCTTCTCCAATTCATTTCTGTGGGGATGAGAAGGGTTAGTCCCCAACCTGGAGGATCAAACTATGTAGCTACCACACAACCAATATGCATTTCTATAGTATTCATAACATGTCTCCATAAGAAAATCCCTCCACCAAACCCATGTATCAAAATGGTACCATCCAATCTTATTTTTTGTTTTCCTAGGTCTCTAAATCCATTTTTCCAGGATTTGAAATCTCGGTAAATGAGTCCAACTCATCTTGGTTATCCTCCAAATTCAAATGCGGTATTAGTTGAGGAAAAGAAGAATGCCGAGTGTAGATATAATTTGATGCTATTGGCAGCTCCTTTATCAAGCTATCTATTAAGGGAGTGTATAATGATGGATTTGTCCCATTGTGACTTGCCAAATAGAAACACCATTAGATGAATTGTCAAATCTTGGCCTCCTAGATGTGGTACACCCATCCTTACCATAGTAATATTCAATGTAGTTGCGAGTCCTTGAACCAAATATGGTATTTCATTTAAACAATCTTGTAGTGGATGATCATAACTTCACAAGATATGAAGATGCTATCATCATCGACGAACATTTTAGAGTCATAAGATTTCCATAAAAGCTCCCAAATACCAACTGAAACTTCCATTCATTTTGGAACATTTTGTGCCAACTTCTAAGCTCTTAGAAGCATGGGAAGTGAAGTATGGAATTTTCAACTCTTGAGAGTAATACCCAAGCACCATGGGGCTTAACTAAATCATCCACCTCCATTGAATTATAAAAACAATTAATATTGAACACAAGAGATGTGGAAAACTCTTCTCATATAATATGGAAGCAACGATAGATTACAAGGAAGTAAAAATAATAATCTAATGGATCGTCTAGTTTGATAGCTTTTAGTAGTCCTCAAAATTCCATGGACCATGTAATTCATTATTTATTTTTCTCGCATATCTTTCTTTGTCCTTTACGAAGCCAAATATATAACATGTATGCAAAGAAAATCTCACATATTCATGAACATGTGTATTGGACCCAACTTTAATTTTTTTGAATATAAAAGATGATAGAATTGGGAAGCCTTTTTTCTTAGAATGAATAAAAGTTTCAATATTTTTTTTTATCACCCTAACACAATTCATTAAAATCTTTCCTAAAAATGATAGAACTTGGAATCCTTTTTTAGTGTAATGAATGAATGTTTCAATATTTTTTTACCTTGCCATAACTTATGTTCATTAAAAACTTTCGGAAAAAACAATGATTTAGTTGAAAAGACATCTTATGTAGTTTAGAGATATAATTATGCAAATTTATAAAATCCAATGAAATCAATAGGGATAAAATAGGTTAAGGTGCAAACAATTTTTATATTGCAAAAGCTGGAGGAAAGTTTACATAAAGAGGGATTGATCCATATTGGCCCATAATAGATTTGGTTTAGGGATACCAATCAGCGAATTAGATTACATATTATCCAAATGACAATAACTTCATTTTTTTTTACTTTTAATTTATATATATAAAAATGTGAACATTGTAATTTTTTTTCATGATATAAATTTGCTAAATATAAATGGTTTGATTTTTTAGTTTCTTTTTATATATATTTTTACTTAAAAAGAATAATTCAAAAGATAGAAATAAATATTACACAATTACTCAAATGTAAAACACCTTTTAGTATAATAGAATTATACAATTTCAATATTTAACATATAGAATTATATAAATTAATTTATTTTATTTAAAAATATACAAATTTCCATAAAATGATTCAAATAACTTCTCAACCAACTTTATGTTTTAATTCAGTCATGTGAGTCTTCCCATCGTCACAATCATGCGGTAGGTTTCTCGGCGACAAGTTTAGGTTGTCTTTTTATTTAATTATGAAATGAGTTAAAAAAACTATGAATATTATATAAAATTATACTAATATCTGAAAAAGTTTAGGCTGCCTTGTCGAGGAGGAGCATATACAACGCAGTCGATATCGTGGTATTTGGCTCGGATGAGCGGACGAACGTCCTCCTCCTCTTGCGCGAGCTCTTGGAGGAATGGAATAAGTTGGGTGAGGTGATTGTCTGAGTTATCCCCTGCATGGAAGCTTTTAATGGGGATGGCGTTGAAGGGCTGGAGCTCGTAGGACAAGGGGTTGTCGTCGATGAGAATGACTTTACTCAGGTCTCTTCCCAGGAGAGACAGGTCTTTTACATAAAGCCCCGACTTAGAGCAGAGCAGGCAATGCCCTCTGCTCAACCCATGCGAGAACAAGGAGAAGTGATCGGGATCGAAGAGACTGCTCATAACCATGTTCGCTCTCGTCGAACTGCTCGCAGTGAACAGGACAAGCTCGAATATCTTCGACATCTCCTCCAAGAATTTATCGACGCCGGGCCTCTTGAAGCTGTCTCTGTCGTGGTCGTTTTCGTTGTCGTTGTCAATCGGCACAAGCAAGTTGTAATCCACAAGAGTTCCATCCATGTCAAGAACCAATGTATGCTTCTTGTTCTGCCCTTCCATGGGTGGTAGCAGAGGAGCTCTCGGTGGGTTTCGCGGCAGCTTCCAATATAGACCTTTCTCCAATAGAGATGTGGGTTTATAAGCGCGTGGAACAACGGCCTTCATTAAAGCAAGATTGGTCAACGCGCTGGGCAATTCGTCTACCAATTCAGAATCCCATGCCGAACCCAAAAATCGTTTGATCGGAAATGCATGGGAAGGTTGAAGAGAGTAGGAGAAGGGGCAATCGTCCAGAATAACTACCCTCCTCGAGTCTCTTCCCAGGAGCGAGAGATCCTTCACGAGTTTACCTTCTATTTCAGTGCACGAATCTCTGTACAGCCTGTAACGAATAAGGCTGCTGTTTGGGAGCTTATCCAATATAGCGTCGGCCCTTTTCTGTGGACTCTCTGTGAATATCACGATTTCAAACAATTTCGCCATTGCCTCGAGGAACTCTTCCAAATTGGGTCTCATTGAGATATAGGTAGGCCTCTCCGTCGATTGCCGTTTAACGATAAAATCCATCCCGCAAAAGCTTGAATCATTTTTCCCACGAAACCAGTCCTCAGTGAACTCCGCTAAGAGAGTTCCATCCATGTCAAGAACGAGAGTGTACTTGTCTTTATCCAATGGATCCATTGGAGGCAGCAGGTGCTTTCGAGGAGCAATGGATCCAACTTTACTGGTGCTGCTTACTCTTTCTCTTTCGTTGGAAGAGTCCCTTGCAATCAAGTATGACGAGGATCGATCTTTATTGGTGCTGCTTCCATCTCTTTCGTTGGAAGTGTTTGGAATAGGGACACATTGCTTCAAGTATGAGGAGGATTCATCTTTCCTGGTGCTGCTTCTTTCTCTTTCGTTGGAACCGTTGGAGCATCCATCTTTACTAGTGCTGCTTCTTTCTATTTGGCTGGAAGTGTTTCGAATAGGGGCATTCCTTGCTGTAATCAAATCAATAAATTGTTGTCGACGGTCTCTTTGTCCTTGGTTGGAAGCCTTTGGAATAGGGGCATCCACTGCCGTAATCGGAATTGTATTTTCCATCGAATCAATAGTGACTTGGGGAAGGTTTCTTTCTGTTTTGTGGGAAGTGTTTGGAATAGGGGCATCCATTGCTGTAGTCGAAATTGTTGTTTTGATAGAAGCAATCAATAGTTGTGATAGAATCGATCACGTTTTTTTTAAACCATGAGTTTTTACTTATATTGCCCAATGCCTTTTGTGAAAGTCACCACTTTTCATCAAAAGCAATCATCAATCACATTAAGGATATCATTAAATTTTATGAACTTTTAGTGCTTAATACTTTTTTGAAAGTCACCACTTTTCATCAAAATCAATTATGAGTCAAGTTAAGCATGTCGTTAGATTTTATCAATTTGGTCACGTGCCATGTTAACAAATCCTTAAACTAAGTATAGATTTATCTTAATTTTTTATTTATTATCAAATATTTCCTTAATATTTCACATATTTTATATAGTTAGATTTTATAATTATTTTTATTAAGAGAATGTTTTTTTTTTAATTTAAATAATCTCTCTATGTATAAGATTTCACCATAAGCTAAGTTTTCTTAATGATTTTTAAGGTTAAGTTTTGTTAATAATTTTTATTATTTTTAAAGTACATTTGAAAAAAACCACCCTAGATCCAAATCCTAGGCTCTATGAAGAGCCCAGATGGATCAAATCTCTCAAAGTGCAAACCTCTTCTTAGGTATCCATTGATTTGATTCAAACCAAAAGACACATCTTTTTATTTAAGGTCCACATATAATTTTATTATTATTAATATTTAATATTATTTATGGCCAACATATAATATTTTTATTATTTTTTATTTTGTTAGGAACGAACATTGCATCATTTCCCCACACATGGTTTTAAAAACATATGCAAGGCCCTCCTACAATCATGGGTTGTTTAGGAGGCCTTGCACATGGTCTTAAAACCATTTGCAAGGCCTTCCTAAACCATGGACAATAAAACCATGGGTTGTTTCGGAGGCCTTGCACATGGTTTAAAAACCATGTGCAAAGCCTCCTAAACCATGTACAATAAAACCATGGGTTGTCTAGAATGCCTTGCACATGGTTTTAAAACCTTGTGCACATGGTTTTAAAACCATGTGCAAGGCTAACATGTTTTTCTAGATAATTCAATTTTGTGTTTTTTTCTTGACCCACATATTTTTTTTACGGATAATTAATTTTTTACTTTTTTATTGTTTTTTACGTAGGAAGATTACAACATCTCCCCCATATTAGATTTTTTTTGTGGCCCGCATTTATTTTGTTCTCTTAGAAAATTTATTTTTTATTAATAAACATAACGTTAGGAAAGTGATATTATTTTTTATTTTTTGTTACAAAATCTCTCCCATAATATTCACTATCAATACTATTATTTTTTGTCGACATGTTACAAACCTTATGTCACGTTACAAGATCTCTCCCATAATATTCACTATCACTATTATTTTTTGTCGACATGTTACAAACGTTACTAACGTTACATCACATTCCAAGATCTCTCCCATAATATTCACTATCACTATTATTTTTTGTCAACATGTTACAAACGTTAGTAACGTTACATCACGTTACAAGATCTCCCCCATACTGGGCTGTAGAGCGCCTCTCGGTGCAATTAGTAACGTTACATCATGTTACAAGATCTCCCCCATATGGGCTATAGAGCGCCTCTCGACGCAAAAATTAAAATTATTTTAGATTATACAACTAGAAAGTAAAAAAATGTTGTAGAGATAGATAAAGAATTTCGAAAATTTAATAATTTTTTTTGTATAAATGGATTTGAAAGCTTAAGAGAACTTTTGTATAAAATTAGACAACTTTATGAGTTATATGAGAACTCACAAAACATATTATAGCATAGGGATTTAGAGGTTTAAAAATAACTAAAATATAATGTAATATATTAGATGCTATTATATTGCATTATTTAGGATCATCCAATGGTGGTTTAGTATTTATCCTTCAATTGTGGATCAACTTGTTATGCTTAGGATTATTATATGCTAGAGTCACAATAATAAAAATAATTTCACATGTTGATTCATTGACTTCAAGAAACAATGCAATGCAATGTACTCTCTACTATCTTCATAGATAATGTCTATCTTTCTTCCATTGAAGGCATGGTTATGATTAAGTACCTAATGTATAAGAATAAGAAAAAACCAATGTGGAAAATATCAAACTTTATAATATTGTTTGAAACTCTAGTCAAAACCACATAGTGCTTAAGCATAAGGATTCCAAGTCTTGTCAAATCATTAAAGCATCATTGAAGAGGTCTACAAAACATTGATAATGTTAAAAATATTCATGTATCTAAATTTTACCAGAATTATGATGGGATAAAGAACTCTCAAGAATAACCTAAAATTAAGATACTATAAGGAGGTTATCAACCCTAATCTAGAAGTGATCTAGAGTATTTAGATTATAATTAAAAAGAAGGAATAGATATCAAATGGAAACACATGTACATGAATAATTTTCAAAGAGAAAATAGTACAATAAATTCCAAATTCTATCAAGTAATGAAATAGAAAAACAATGTACACTAATTCACAAGAGAACATTACAAGAGGATTGAACCCAACATGTGAAACCTTAAGAGGAAAAAAAATCTAGATATTGAGAACCATAACCCAATGGAAAAAGCAATAAGGGCCATGAGGATTCTAGTTGATTCATGACTTCCTCGGGTACACAATAGCTAGTTAGAAAGATATTGAGGAGGAATTTTTTATGGTCTAATATTAGAAAATCCTCTGAAAACCCTAATCCAAGCAAGCCTAATTAATATTGTTTAGGATGTAAAAAATTCTCTTCAATTTTGAGACCCAAAAATTTCTAGAAAAAAAAGAAAGATGTCGAACCATTCTAAATCATTGGTATAGGTGGGTTGACACTGGTATAATTTGGATTATACCTCCCCACTTAGAGAGAAATTTTTGTTGAATATGAATCATCGTGAGCCAATTTCCCTTAGGAAGAAGCTACCTTCCCTCGTGGTGGGTCACAAATTGTCAAAGATAAAATTCAAAATCATGAATTTTAACTTTAATTTATAAAACCAAGAAATTTTGAAACTTTAGAAGTGATACCTAAAATATATGCAACTTCTAAGACTTGGACTAACTAAAAACAATAAAGGCAAAGTAATAAATCTAGCTTAATTCCTATTTGGGAAGAAGGAGAAAGACTTGCTTAAACACATAATGTTATAGAACCAATCCTTGAACACATTATGATTCCTCCCTAGGCTAGTGAGACTCAATGTTAGCCTGAGTGATAGAATGTCACAATTCGAATGACTACTATATAAGGAGTTTCAAAATTCATATATGAGAGATATACTTTTCAGTTTCAATCTTGTAAAATGGGCAAGTATTATAAGGAATAAATGACCTCTATGTGATCATAAAACATAAATTGAATAATGTGAGCATAAAGCGTAGGAATTGAGATAACATAAAATAAGATTTGGTTTCATATAAAAACAATGTAACAAAATAACCGCGCGAACATAATAGGAAACTACAGGAATCATTATGAGAAACTAAATGAAATATGGAGCAAGAACATATGTAAAGGTAATAAAATGTAAAATAATTTACTTAAATAAATAATCATAAGGTATTGTTAAAACCTATGTATAACCTTCAGCGGTCCCTCCCCAAGGAAGTTAAACGAACCTAATGGGAAATCTAGTTACTTAAAATGAAGGATAAATAGTCATTCTTCATTTAATTGAATAATAGGTCTCATTTCGAATTGCAAGTCAGATACACCAATCACCTAAAACTAAGTTTGAAAATAAAGCATTCATTTCAGTTAATGAATAATGATTGAAGAAGTTTGCACTCAATTTGAGATAATTGAAAAGGTCAATTTTTATTTCCACATGGAAGATGCATGTTGCTAAGATGATGTAATATCACGAATTTTGACCCATCACTAATGGGCATAAGTCCCATTTCATATGATGATACTTTGATGCTTATGTTTTTGTAATATCCCGAATTTTGACCTAACACTTATGGGCATGAGTCCAATCGCATGTGGTGTTGCTTTGATGTTTATATTTTGTATCTTGGGTATGAGACCCCAATGCACATGAGTGTGATGATTTGTTTGATATTTTGGGCGTAACCCAAATGCATATGTTTTATTTTAGCATATATGTGATTGCATACGTGGGGCATGGACCGTGAAGCACATGATTGATTGATGTTTGTGTTGAGCGCAACCTATGGAGCACATGAGCGATTTGATGTTTGTGTTGAGTGCAAGCTCTGGAGAACATGAGTGATTTGATGTTTGTGCTGAGCGCGAGCTATAGAACACATGAGTGATTTGATCAGTGTGTTGACCAAGAGCTCTGAAGCACATGAGTATTTGATGTTTGTGTTGAACTTGAGCTCTAGAGCACATGAGTTATGAAATTTTTGTGTTGAGCATGAAGCTCTAAAGCACATGAAAAGGTAAGAATTGGAAGTGTTGGGAATAAGCCCTGGAGCATTCCAAATTGATGTTGAGCATAAGCTCTAGAACATCATATCCTTGGCCATTGTATCCCTAAGTGTATTATAAAAGTACATCCTAGCATTAGTGTTGAGCGAGAGGCCCTGGAATTGCACTAAAGTGTAACTCCTTTTTTTTAGCATTGAGTATGGGCTTTGAATAACACTAGGAGTTACTAAAAATTAATTATGTTGAGTGAAAACGACTCTGATAAAACATCGAACTCATCTTTCTTATTTTTAAGTTGATTATATGAAATTTCAAATTTCTATTTCTCATCAAGCACTAAATAACTACCACGATATACGAGGTAATCCAACATGCAAGGAGGTTTAGAGTTGACCAACCCTACCTCAAGGCCTTAATAAAAGTAATGATTATAAGCTAAAGAAAGCTGTAATATCCTGAATTTTGGACCTAACACTCATATGCATGTGCCCATTGATTATGATGATTATCTTGATGTTTTATTTTTATATTGGGTCAAAGACCCCACTGCATATGAACATGATGATTTGTTTTATATATTTGGGCGTAAGCCAATTATTGATGATATATGCTTGTTTTTGTTGGGCGTGGACACTGAAGCAAATGATTGATGAGATGTGTTGTGTTGAACGAGGAGCTCTGGAGCACTTGAGCGATTAATAATGATTTGTGTTGAGCGAGAAGCTCTGGAGCACATGAGTACTTACCTTTGTGTTGAGTGAGAACCTCTGGAACACATGAAAATATAATTGGATGTGTTGGACATAAGCCCTGGAGCCTTCCATGTTGATGTTCAGCATAAGCTCTGGAGCATGAGATCCTTGGTAATTATATTCCTAGGTGTATCGTACAAGTATATCCTAGCACTAGTGTTGAGCGAGGAGCACTGAAATTGCACTGAATTGTAACTGTTGGTTAAAGCATTGAGTATGGGATCTGGTAAGCGCTAGGGGTTACAGAAAAGATTTTAATAACTTCCGAGTGAAAACGACTCTAGAAAAATATTGATCTCATCATACTTATTTATAAGTGATTAAATTAAATTTTGAATTTATGTATTCTCATCAAAGGACTGAAGAGCTACCACGTTATACGAGGGAAATCCAACATGTAATGATGTTTAGTGTTTCCTAGCCTAGTAGACCTAAACCATCTACCTACTTGACCTTAATGAAAGAGTGCCATTAAGTCTACGGATCATGGTATATGATTCCCAAAGACATAGTTAACAAAATGTGATATTTTTATGTACTTTATACATGGTATGTATAAAGAATTAAATATATTAATAATATAAATAAATGAAAGAAAAAAGAAGAAGCTCCATCAATTATTATTTAATATTAAAAGATAATAAATAGTCCAAAACCTAAAAATTCTAACTAGGAACTAGAAGAAAGTTTCTAAGTTAAAATATTAATAATTACCCAAAGTAATTGAAAGAGGTTAAATAAAAAACCTCGAGGTTTCTTGATTTAACTTTCCCTTTGATTGAAAATTCTATCTATAAAGACTCAATCCAAGGAAAGGCTTTGGGTTCTGATTTTTATCTTTGGAGAATTATTATTCTACCTCTTTTTGCTCTCAAGTGATTTCTTGGAGAACTTTTTTCTGCAAGGAAAAGGAGAATTTATTCACAACTCATTACCAGTTAGGAAACCCTACCTTAGTAGCTCTAAGCTACTTGCATGTTGAAGTCCAGCTCAGGGGGATTCGTACTTAAAGCAGGAACGGTTCCGGGTCATGGTTGGGAGGAACGTGGTAGTTTCCAAGTGATTTGGTCATCAAAACAGAGGTCATATTTGCATTGAATTGTTAATGGTGGTTATTTAAGTGTGCAGGTTTAGCCATTAACAGAGCTTCAAGTTCAGGTATGAAGCCTTATATTGTCTATTCTATTTTCTAGATCAATTTCTCGATATGCTAGGTAAATGATTTCAATGCATTTCCTAACCCTATGTGTTTGATTCTCTCGTTAAAATCTGCTAGGGTTTGCATTTCTTAAATATTAACCTTAGGCTGCAAATTTTATTCTATGCTCTATATTACCAGGATTTGTACCTTTAAGTTTGTTTTCTGTATTATTTTGGTACTGAGATGATGTTTACTGTAAACTAGGGTTTGTTTCAAGTAACTAAATAATCGTTCTCTAGGATTTATTACTATGCTGACATATTTCATTTGTCAGCAGAGGCTTGTTTTAAATTTATTTTAAAACTAGTTTAGAACTAGGATTCATATAATTATATATAAATACTAGCTTCAACCTAAAGTGCCAATAAAAGAACTATGATAGTATCCATCTAATTATTAACAGCAGTAAATAAACCAGAATAGTAAATATAAGTATTTAGTAAGAGAACTACAATATAAATTAAATAAACTAAGAACATACTATAATTAAATCAAAGATTAAATAAACCATTAATGACCTTCCAAGGTATTCTCCATGAAATACAAACTAATATTAAAACATTTCATTTAAATCAACAACATCATAATTAAATGAACAAAGGAGGTGTCATGACCATCCATGTGGTCCTTTATCGAATCTCTAATCACATTTATATTAAAAGAATCCACAAGTCTAATTAACCTATCATAAACACTTAACATTAAACAAATAGTAAATTGAAACCCTGAATGCCAACACAAGTCATGACATCGATCCCTCTGGGTATTTAGACCCAAGTCAAAAGCAGTAATAACAATCACATTATCAATTACTCACACATAAATCAAATCGCATAACCATGCTACTGATCTTTTAAATAATTGTAAGACATAAAATTACGTAATACACAGTCGTCAATACTTTAAATAACCCATAGTCTTTATATATAGTAACGCACGGGGATTGACCCTGTAGGTCGTTTCTATTCTAATTAATGGCCACGCTATACATATTATGTATGCGGGAAACAATTATAAATCACCACAATGTTGTTAATAAAAACTATGATTACGCTACAGCATGGCCTCAGCCAACAATATATTAATTTCACAGTCCATTAAAATGAAACCTATAGCAATGATAGAAGTGGGGGGGTTTTCCCTATAGATTCCCACATTTTCCACATACTTAATAACAAAAAACTAATCAGTAAGAAATGTAACCATTCGAGCTGGTGCAACAACCCTGGGATGATCCAAATCCATACACGACATCGCTTCACCCATTCACTTCCCAAAATCATAGCTGAGTAATAAATACAAATGTGCATAAAGCATCCATGAAGGAAAATGCCTCATCCAACTTAAGTAAATAAACACCTGTCGCAGTAGAAGAATCTACACACAGTCCCATTTAATAACCATTACAAAAAACGTAGGAGTTTATTATCAACACAGTATCGCCATTATCGCAGTCAAGTGCACAAATGCATGCCAATGGGCTATGGCACCATTGCAAGCAATGGTGCATCCCATGGCTCAAATGCCAAATATATAAAAATGATTTACTTAACCAAAAATACAATTCACATAAACAAGTACAGAGTCTTCTAAGAAGTCACAAGTCTCTCTCTATTTGTTGCTAACAACAAAAGTATTTTTACAAAACCAAACTTAAAATCATACACACAGCTAAATGGCCTTAAGATTTGATTCATGGCTTAAGACCTTAACAATTAAAATACCCAGTTTGTTCATCACAATCCCAAAGTCATTTTTGAAACCCCACAGCGCGAAACCCCAAACAAGTAACAAGTCGAAACAGGGTTCTGCCGAAAAGGATCGATAGGTGGCAAGTAGAAGCTTGCTAACACACTTACATTGCACCATAGGTTGTATCATTTCCCAAACAACAAATCTCATTGAGTTATCCCACCTTGCGCTAAACCTGGGGCCTGCAACCATCCAACAACCAGAATGAGAAGTAATGCAACGAATAAGGAATATTACAAACCATCGAAATGCTCAAAATCCGAGCGAAGTGTTCTTACCTTCGTTGCCATGCAGGTCTCCTCCATTTTTCCTTACGCGGAGAAAGACCAAACCCAAAATCAAACAAAGAAAATTACAAGTCCATCGTGAGCCAATCCCTAAGCTTGGGGCTGCCACGATTACCAAGAGCATTAATGGCACTAGCTGGTGACCATTCTCAAAATTCCCAAACCCACTCTCCATAGTTAAGTTTCATTGCATTTTCGTGTATTTCATTCCCCATGCAAAAGCTTAAACGTTGTTATCATAGGGTTCAACCATATGTTATATTTCGCCACCCGCAAAACTTAACACAGGTCGTATATTATTAGAAGGTATCATTATTACATAGTTTAAACATGGTATGCGTTACTCCAAAGGCCTAGCATATGGTATGTCTTGTGTAAGCCTTAGGCTTAAGCCTTAGTATATTGCATTTGTCCCTAAGCTTAAACACTTAGTAACCATGGCATATGGAATATGCCATGGTAGCATTATCATATTAACCCCAAGGTTAATCTTAGACAAATTTATAACCTGCAAAATAAAAACGAGAGATATGTTAATAGCAGTAATAATATGGACATGAATTATAAATGCATAAATTTTAAATGTCACATAGTTAATAAATATCTAGGATAGTTAATTAACATAATAGGACTTACATTGCTTTCAATCCGAAGCAATGAGGAAGCGTAATAATAAATAGTAGGTACATTTTAAGATCAAAATGATCAAGCTCTCTACTAAGCCTTTGTACACGACGTAAACCTACAAGAAAATAAATGAGGTGTCTTAGTTTGATTGAACTAAGTAAGCCTGCATAACAAGTAATACTTTACCTCTCAGACCATCATGGGAGAACGAGTCCCACCACTCTGCCCACTTTGTTCCCATAGACAAAGTTAAGTCAGAACTTAATAAATAACAAGTAAGCATGCGCTGAAGTAAACGAGGTATCTATTCAAATAATTAACACATCAACAATAATGTCTAAACATAAGAATAGTTTAATAAATAGACTCATGATATCGTAAGTAAAATACACTAAGAATAAATGAATGAAAGTAAATGACAGAATGTAAGGACAACTTACGAATAGACAGCAGTACAAGTAGTGTATGTTATATTCCACAAGAGTAATAATGTTCCATTTAGGTAGTTTTTACTCGCCTATAAAAAAAATTATTTTATTTTCGATTTTTTGGGATATTACAAAAGCGCTATGAGATTTGGGATCATGCTATATGATACCCAAAGTAAAAATGTTAACAATGATATATGTATATATGTATATATTTTATATATGTTGTGAATAAAAGAGTAAGCATATGTAGCAGTAATAGTAACTATAAATAGTAAATAAAGAATCTATGTATTATTATTTACTAAAATAATTGATAAAATATTTAGTACTTAAAAGAGTCAAAATAGGAACTAGTCAAAGAGTTCCTAAGTTAAGTTAAATAAATATTAATTTCACATAAATTAAGTAAAATATTTTTTCAAGAAAATAAATGATTCTTGATCTAACTGAAATTTAACTGTCCTTTTTCCTAAAGATTGTCTATAAAGAACCAAGCCAAAGAAAGGCTTGGGGATTACATTCTCTTCTATCTGATCATTATTCTCCTAAAAATTTTGGGAGAGCATTTTCCAAAAGAAAAGAAATTTGGTATAGAACTGATATTCCAGATAGATGAAGCCTTATCTTTACGAGCTCTAGACTACTTGCATATTGGAACCACCTCGGGGGGATCTAGATTGAAACCAGGAATGGTTCTGGGTCATGGTTGGGTGTAATGTGGTAGTTCCCAAGTTATTTGGTTGACAGATCTGAGGTCATAATTGTCTATGTCAGGGATAATTTTAGGGGCTAATTTTAGCCCAGTAGGATATTTTTCCATGTTTTTCTCCCAAAAAAGGTTCGCCATTTTGCATTTTTTGAAGCCCTGCTTCGCCCAATTTTAATGGGGTAAAAAATTTTCTCTCTAAAAATCACCAAATTATTATATAAATGATTTAAAATCCTTGGAAATTAAAATATTTTTTGAAAAATATTGCCAACCATTTTATAGTTGGTGTTTTAAGAATTGGTAATATTCGCCAACATTTATACACTTTTAAATAAGTATGGTTCCTTAAAATCATCCCTGGTCTATGTCCTTATTAATCCTGTGTACTTGCATGTGCAAGGTTCTAGCCATTAAATAGCTACAAATTGTAGGTATGAGCTTTCTACCTTCTCTATAGTTCTTACAGATACTATTAAAGTAGGGTTTATAATATTGAATCAAAATATGTATATTATATATTTGCTTTAGCTATGTTTTCATTTTATGTACATAGCTTTAAACCGTGAACTATTTGTATATAAACCCTAGCAGTAGATGTTATGCTACAGTTTGATTTATTTGCTTAAACATTAAACTCAACCATTATTACCTAGCTAGGAAAGTATAGTTTATATTTTTTTGGTATTGTTTTAAATTGTCAAACTTGCATATCTTAGATTTTAAAACTCTAGTTATTCAAATAAACTAGCTATTGAAATTATGTTCAAACATTAAATATAAACCAGAGAATTCATTTAAACAAACCACTTACCAAATTATAACCTTACAGACCAAAGATCCAATCTTTGAGTTCTAGAAATTAAAATTATGTCCAAAACATTTTAAATAATTAATAAAATACAAACTAAAAGAAATAAATTAACCATAGCTTGAATCTCGTCAAACCATTAAAATCAAACTCTCAACATAAAATAAAAAACGCTGGCAGATTTCATATTGCCATAAACATCATATCAAAACACCAATCAAAACCTTTAACTAAACATTATAAATCCATGCTAAGAAAACATAATGCTACTAAGTTTTATTAATCCAGCCTAGCCATCGAATCTTTTCCAGGATTGGCTGTGCGTTTTCACATAAATCATTACAAATCTGTTAACCCAACTGAGCCATCAAAACCCATGAAGGTTTGGCTGTAGGTTAAATACATACATGCATCTCAACAACTAAAATGATAAAAAAAGAATTAAACTAACTAATTACATAAACAAAATTATCGAGACACAGTCATTCCCTATGCATACCGCTAGTAGAAGCTCATTGATAAACCATAATATCACATTAACGAAACCGATTCTTACCCCTCAGTTCTTTTAATCAAAATGCATCCATGATCGAATCCTGTAAGATTCCCAAACAACAACTAAACAAACCACAAAATCTAATACATTAAATAACCCAGGATTGAATCCTGTAGGCACGATTAATAAAACAAACAAAAAAATGCTACAAAATATACAGTAAGGGTTTCACCTATCAGCCTTCCCAAAAGAACTTCCATATAAACCAACAGTTTAAACAAAACACAACTACGCTCTTTGCATCATTGCACATACACATTATAATAATATAAATACAATTACAGGTTGCATATCTGCACCCACGGCCAAGCCAATTCTCATGCTCATGACCGTAAGACAACATCGATCCACAACATTTAATAAACCCATTATATCCACGATTTACCGCCAAAAGAATACATTGTACAAAATACGCATTCAAGTTATCCATGGTGCCATTGCAAGCAATGGAACTGTAAGCGAATGAAGCATGCCATTAAGTTAAACACATAGTTTCCATTCAAAGTAAATAATACCCATTACAAAATGTTTCCAAAATGATGAATTTATAAAGAGATACGAAACAAGATTCAGACCATCAAAACTCTTATTTCCCAAACATTTACAGAGCCATGGAGAATACTGCATAGTCACATCCATTGGATGCACCTTAAATATAAAACACCAACCATTAAATCTACACAACGATGCATTTACCCACCCACAGCTCGCAACCTCTGTCAAATAAACACACAGTGGTAAGGGCTTGCAAATTTCGGGGCTTACCTAAATAATGGTTGCATAGGAAACCTATGGCACACCTCCAAGCCATGATAGTTCCACACTATGTCACCTGCACAAGCCAATCACAATCTCTATCAAGAGTATGCAAGGCATAAAACAAAATCAAACCAAAAGTATGATAATATGCAGACCATCGACATGGCTTACCATGAGAGAGCGGACATGATTTTGCGTTGCGCAATGCAGCTACCAGAAGTATAAGACAACCCAAACCAAAACCAACGAAAGACCAAATGAATCCATTTCCAACCCTAACCAACGGTTGAGGCATTCTTCCCACACTTCCCTAGAAGCATTTAAGTCGCCACCCTGTCCACCACTGTCCATCAAATCGAGAACCCACACTCTATAGTTTTTTCATGTCGTTGTTGCATAGTTTAGCACCTCCAACGTTAAAACATGAAAACCCTCAAATGCCATGTTAATATAATGTTTTCAATGGCATATGAAATATTCCATAAGTTACCATAAAACCTTTTACCATATAGCCTCCAAAGCATATAATACAAGGAAGTTAAGGTTTTAAACCTTAGCATAAAACATGTATACCATAAATTTTATAACCATGCATATAATTAAACTCTTAGGAACCTTATGAACATAGGATTTATGTACAGTTAGGCATAGGACTTTAGTCCTCTTTACACCCAGCTTTGAACAAGAGTAGTATAGTGTAGATGCAATTTTGTACACGTAGGACGTTTTTATTTTCCACGGTCATATACAGGGTAGCCCAACAATGAAGCTCGCCGCCGCCCCCCCTTCACCAATAGTAAAAACGTTATGCAAAACAATGGTTGCATAAACCATAACTTGGGTTTTATGCCAGCGTCGACGTGGAGGAGGCCACACAGTGTTCACAGTGGCATCATTAATAAGCCAACTTTAACCCACCATGGTTTAAATTTAAACCCTTCTTCTATAGTTTGGGTTTCATGCCTTTGTTGTGTTTTAATACCATGCAAATCCCTTAGTGTTTAGGTTTAGCAAGATTTTAGGTTGTAGGTCTTTCACTGTTTCTTTCACGCACACGTAGCATAGGTTTAGTGGTGAAATACCAGCAATGAAAATAGATACATCGTGCACTAGTTCACAAGAACTGAGTAAGCCTAATTTGACAGAATTTCCTTACCTCTCCGAGTGAGTCATTAGGAAAAATCCATCCACTCCCCTTTAGATACAGAGGTAAGTTAGCATCATCGTTTAAGTAAAATAAGAAACTAAGTAATGTAACATGTAATAAAACATGAATAAAACAATATCAAAGCATCATTAAAACCATATAAAATATATCTTGATATAAAAGTACATCAATATATAAAAGAACGACACTGAACATCATCATAAAACATAACCATACAAGAATAGAAATGTAACATGAACATAGGTATAACTCCTATACAAGTTTTACAATTCTGAAGTTAAGAATAGATTCCCCTTAGATCATTATGTCATTATGAGTATTATTAACCCTACAGATTTTTTTTTGATTTACGAATTTAAGGGACACTACATTTACGTATGAAAGAGGGATAAATTACTCCTCCTTAGAGGGGTGACTTACTTATTTTTATTAATAAAGATGAGGACAATGTCCACAACCAGAAATTTGAATCAATCTCTATACTTCCGCAAAGATTAGGTCATTATTTTCACTCAAATGTCAAGAAAGTAATACTCTAATATGTTGTCATGATTCCTCCAGATAATAGCAATAGTGTAGAATGAGATATACTTACATAAAACTCAGATTTTAGAATATCTTCTCCACCAATAGCTATCAACACTCAAATCATTACAAGGATTTCAACAAAGCAAGACAATATTCAAAGAGAATATAGTTCCAATGGATAAAGTTACTAGCTTTTGTAAGTGATGTATCCCATCCTTCCACCTGCAATGGTTCCTTCATTCCAACATGTGAACTAACTTAATATTGGATATTTCAAATAATAATCATTGATATAATATCCAACAAAATAATTGCACCTTAAAGGTCACCTTATAAAGGTCAAAAACAGTTGTTGTCATTTTTTATGCATCATACCAAGACCAGTGATTGGCAACTTGGATTATTTCAGACCGTAAAAGAGGATGTGACTTGTGTTATCCCAACTAGGTGTGCAAAAATAGCCATGAAAAGGTTTCTACAACCTCTCTGGAAACACTCGTGTCAACCAATACAATTCATTTGACTTCTACCTTCAATAGTAAGACACTTTTCTTATTGGCATATGACCTTCATATTAATAAAAATAAATACAAGAAAAAGATAGTGGAAACTACCACACAAGTATCCATAGTAGTTTGTTCTTTTTTAGTTGCAATTAGCGCAAGAAATACATTACCATCATGACCAACAAGTACACCAAAGGAAAGGCCTAATTTGTGACAAAGGCAAAAGGAAAGTCAAGATGCAACAAGCAAAAAAATAGTCGTTAGCATTTACTCTTTTGTTATAGTTAAAGAGACATAAGACCATGCCAATTAAGCTCCTACAAATAGAAACAACATTAATATCCCGCAAACAGAAACAGCATTACATAGATTTTCAAATCTTGGCCTCCTAGATGTGGTGCACCCACCCATCCTTTCCATAGGAAACTTGAAAGTACTTGTGAGTCACTGAACAAAAATATGGTACTTCATAAACAATCTTGTACTTCACATGATATCAAGAGGCTATCTAAATCGACAAGAATTTTGGACTCCTAAACTTTCCCTAAAATCTCCCAAATACAAACTAAAGATTCCATTCATTTTGGAACCTTTTGTTCTAGCTTCCAAGTTTCTAGGAAGTCAAATTGTACTTTTCAACTCCTCAGAGTAATACTCTTGCACCATAGACCTTAACCAAATCATCCACCTCCATTGACTTATAAAACCAGTTAATATTGAATGCAAGAGATGTGGAAAACTCTTCACATGTAAATATGGAAGCATGGATAGAGTACAATCATCACGAGAAAGTAAAACTAATAATCTAATGAATCACCTACTTTGGTAGCTTTTAGTAGTCCTCATAATTTCATGGACATCTATATTCATTATTTGTTTTTCTTACATATCTCTCTTTGTCCTTGTCTTGGACATCGGTTGGAAATTTTTATGCATCATACCAAGATTGGCGATTGACAACTTGGATTAATTCAGATGGTAAAAGAGGATGCAACGTGTGTTGTTCCAATTAGTTGTGCAATAATAATCATGAAGAGGTTTCTACAACCTCTTTGGAAACACTCATGCCAATCAGTACAACTCCCTTGAATTCTACCTTCAATAGTAAGACACTTTTCTTATTGGCCATCATATGACGTCGTATTCATAAAAAACATTGCAAGAAAAATATAGTGGAAACTACTTGACAAGTATCCATAGTAGTTTGTGATTTTTCAGCTGTCATTAGAGCAAGAAATACACCATCATCATGGCCAACAAGTACACAAGGAAAGTCCTAATCTGTGACAAAGGAGAAAAGAAAGTAAACCTAAACCAAGAAAAAAATTTCATTAGCATTTACCTTTTTGCAAGAGTTAAAGAGATATAAGACCATGTCAATTATTAGTTCTGATGCACTTTAGAGAAAATTAAGCAATTCAAAATTAATTAATTACTATTTAATAGAACATAAGCCGAAGCCAAAGAACAAAAAAAGCTAAAAATAGAGAAAAAAATATTATTATTTACAAAAGAGAGAAACAATGCACAAAGGAATAAGAAAGACATAGTTTGGAATTTACAAGAGAATTAGTCACCCAGAAAAAGAGAAACATAAGTGTCTATTAGAAATTTTAGAGAATAATAACATATTCTAAAGAGAACATTTATTTGACTTGGGATTGAAGCTCATATGAGTTAGATAGCCTCTTTTGTTCCCATTCATTTCTTTGGGGATGAGAAGGGTGAGTCCCCAACATGGACGATCAAATTATGTAGCTACCACACAACCAATATGCACTTATATAGTATTCATAACATGTCTCCACAATAAAATCCCTCCACCAAACCCATGTATCAAAATGGTACCATCCAATATTTTTTTTTTTTTCCTAGGTCTCTAAACCCATTTTTCCAGGATTTGAAGTCTCGTTCAATGAGTCCAACTCATCTTGGTTATCCTCCAAATTCAAATGTGGTATTAGTTGAGGAAAACAAGAATGCCAAGTGTAGATATAATTTGATGCTATTGGCACCTCCTTTATCAAGCTATCTATTAAGGGAGTGTATAATGATGGATTTGTCCCAGTGTGACTTGCCAAACAGAAACACCATTAGATGAATTGTTAAATCTTGGCCTCCCTCAGATGAATTTGTCCCACTGTGCACCCATCCTTACCATAGTAATATTCAATGTTGTTGCGAGTCGTTGAACCAAATATGGTATTTCATAAACAATCTTGTAGTGGATTATCAAAACTTCACATGATATGAAGATGCTATCATCATCGACGGACATTTTGGAGTCGTAAGCTTTCCATAAAAGCTCCCAAATACCAATTGAAAGTTCCATTCATTTTGGAACATTTTGTGCCAACTTCTAAGCTCCTAGAAGCATGGGAAGTCAAGTATGGAATTTTCAACTCTTGAGAGTAATACCCAAGCACCATGAGCCTTAACTAAATCATCCACCTCCATTGAATTATAAAAACAATTAATATTGAACACAAGAGATGTGGAAAACTCTTCTCATATAATATGGAAGCAACGATAGATTACAAGTAAAAATAATAATCTAATGGATCATCTAGTTTGATAGCTTTTAGTAGTCCTCAAAATTCCATGGACCATGTAATTCATTTCTATATTTCTCTTGCATATCTGTCTTTGTCTTTTACGAAGCCAAATATATAACATGTATCCAAAGAAAATCCCACATATTCATGAACATGTGTATTGGACCCAACTTTAAATTCTTTGGAATATAAAATATGATAGAATTGGGAAGCCTTTTTTCTTAGAATGAATGAAAATTTCAATATTTTTTTATCACCCTAACATAATTCATTAAAATATTTCCTAAAAATGATAGAATTTGGAATCCCTTTTTAGTGTAATGAATGAATGTTTCGATATTTTTTTACCTTACCATAACTTATGCTCATTAAAAACTTTAGGGAAAAACAATGATTTAGTTGAAAAGACATCTTATGTCGTTTATAGATATAATTATGAAAATTTATAAAATCCAATGAAATCAATAGCGATAAAATCGGTTAAGGTGCAAACACTTTTTACATTGCAAATGCTTGAGGAAAGTTTACATGAAGAGGGATTGATCCATATTGTCCCATAATAGATTTGGTTTCGGGATACCAATTAGCAAATTAGATTACATATTATCCAAATGACAATAACTTTTTCTTTTTTTTACTTTTAATTAATTGATATGTATATATATATATATAAGGGTGGACATTGTAATTTTCTTTCATGATATAAATTTTTTAAATATAATTTTTTGGATTTTTTAGTTTCTTTTTATCTATATTTTTACTTAAAAATGAATAAGGACAATTCAAATAATAGAAATGAATATTACACAATTACTCAAATGTAAAATACCTTTAAGTATAATAGAATTATGCAATGTCAATATTTAATATATACAATTGTATAAATTAATATTTTATTTAAATATACAAATTTCCATTAAAATAATTCATATTAGTTCTCGACCAACTTTATAATATTATTTAACAAGTTGATAAATTTAAAACAACAATTTCTAAAAACCAAAAATTATAAGAAAAAAATTGTTTTTTTTTCATTAGCTACATCTTATTCACCTTAACTTTCTATTCTCAGAGTTATGCATTAATATTTTATTTTCAAAAGTTTATATTCCCACTTTTTTATCATAAAAATAATATGATAGTATGAACAGTTTTTTATTTTAATCATATATCTCAATCCCAACAAACAGATATATCTAACTAGATTAAAGGGATCATGTAATGCCCCGGTTTTGACCCCGTTACATTAGATTTATATGATGTATATATTGTAATGATCATGGTGTGGAGCTAAAGGCCAAGGCCCCGCCATTGATCGGTAATGCTATGTTTGGATTTAAATTTGTCACCGATGGTATATCACGGCATGCGGCATAAATTATGTTGGCCATCATGTAAATATGCATCATAATTAATTAATGGACACAACCAGCTATGGTCGCGGCAACTAAATCGAATGGGGCATGATTTCCTAAGGATAAGGGGGGGGGTGAAATATTTAACCTATGGGCCAATGGGGAAAAGCCAAATGTCTATGAGAAAACCCACCAAACTGTCAACTACCTTTCTTGTCTTTTTCCCCAATCATTTATTTCTGCCAGAATGTGGTTGAGTTAGTTATTGCATGGAATGGGAAGAGTATGGGCAACCAAATTCGAATTGGGCAGAGAACCATTTTTGGAAAAATGTGTTCTGACTTCCTTGGCAAGGAAAACGCCCAAAAACGTATGACATTCTGCTATGCATCCACGATTTTCATTTTCTTCACCATTCTCCTTCACGTTGGGGCTTTTGGGAGCAGCTGGCATTTTTCCTGTGTCTTTCATTCCACATTTTTGGTTGTTGGCTTCATTTCTTCCCATGGATGGGAGGTCGTTTTTGTAGTGCTGGGGATTGGGTTGTTTTCCTCACGTTTTGGGAGCTGCTAGTGCATTTTCCTTTCACGTTTTTGGGTAGCTTCATGTGTTTTTACCATGGCTGTGAAGGGCCATTCACCTTTTTGGCTGTCTCACCGACTATTGGTCTCACACACAGGCTATTTGGGACGTTTTTCCCTGCTGTGAGTTGTGCTCACTGATAAGCTTCAGGACTGTGTGTTTTCCCCATGTTGTGAGCCGTTTTTGCCGTTACATTTGGGGCTGTGTAATCCTTTTCTCCTGTTTAAGCTATAATAGCTAAATTGATTGCCTGAGTGCAATTGTTGGTCTTTGGACTGTGTGAGAAGTAAGGGTGTTGGCTTGGTTGCTTGATAAACCTGGTGCTAGAAACCACACAGACAGAGCTAGAGGGCTGGCCTTATTCTCCATCACCTCTGAATAGCACTGGAAGGGAATGCAGGGCCTGAGGGACTGTGTAGCAGAGAAGGGACTGATTCCTTGTGTTGGGTGTGCTTGGGTGTTTTAGAGGTCAGGCTAGTTCTGGTGTAGGTGTTCTTAGTTCTGTAATGAGCTCACCAGCTTAGCAATTTGCCTTCTCCCGCTCCTTAATGGCCTGATAAACCCAACTTTGTTGGCTTGGCTATGTTTTTTGTGTATCCTGGCTATGTGTAAGCCTGCTAGTTCCCTTATTCCTTGGAGAATCATGCCCAGCTCGGGGGTGGCAGCGCTGCTGAGAGATGAGGAGCGCGCTGGCCTATGGTTGGGTGGAACGTTGCAGCGACGTAGCTGGTTGCGGATCGAATTATTCATAAGATAAGTGATCTTGTGCATTCTACCTCTGAAATTCTATATTTATTGTTAATTAAAATGGAATGAACATGTTGAAAGAATGATTGTGTGAATGCATGTTGTTTCCGCTGTGCAAGATGAATTAATTAAGCCGTGTATGATGAACAATTGAATTTGTGCATGTTATATTGTCATGCATTCTTCTCAGCATTCTGTTTTAGCATTTCAACATTTTATTTATGCCTGTACATGTTCATGGGGCTCTTAGCCCGGTCTGATAAAGCTCATAGTCGCATCCTCTACGCCAGTCAGAGGCATGGGGACGTGACAGATCAAAATAATTTTTAAAACTTTGTGTTTAATTCAATCATGTTAGTCTTCCCATCATCATAATCATGCGTAGGTTTCTCCTCGACTAGTTTACGTTGCCTTTTTATTTAATTGTGAAATGAGTTAAAAAAACTATGAATATTATGTAAAATTATACTAATATCTGAAAAAGTTTAGGTTGCCTTCTCAAGGAGGAGCATATACAATGTAGTCGATATCGTGGTATTTGGCACGGATGAGCGGATGAACGTCCTTCTCCTCTTGCGTGAGATCTTGCAGGAATGGAATAAGTTGGGTGAGGTGATTGTGTGAGTTATCCCCTCCCCAAGGAAGTTAAACGAACCTAATGGGAAACCTAGTTACTTAAAATGAAGGATAAATACTCATTATTCATTTAATTGAATAATAGGTCTCATTGGGAATTGCAAGTCAAATAGACCAATCACCTAAAACTAAGTTTGAAAATAGATCATTCATTTCAGTTAATGAATAATGATTGAAGAAGTTTGCACTCAATTTGAGATAATTGAAAAGGCCAATTTTTTATTTCCACATGGAAGACGCATGTTGGTGAGATGATGTAATATCACAAATTTTTACCTAACACTAATGGGCATAAGTCCCATTGCATATGATGATACTTTGATGTTTATGTTTTTTGTAATATGCCGAATTTTGACCTAACAATTATGGGCATGAGTCCCATCGCATGTGATGCTGCTTTGAAGTTTATATTTTGTATATTGGGCATAAGACCCCAATTCACATGAGTGTGATGATTTGTTTGATATCTTGGGCGTAACCCAAATGCATATGTTTTATTTTAACATATATGTGATTGCCTATGTGGGGCGTGGACCGTGAAGCACATGATTGATTGATGTTTGTGTTAAGCGAAACCTACGGAGCACATGAGCGATTTTATGTTTGTGTTGAGCGCGAGCTCTGGAGCACATGAGTGATGTGATGTTTGTGTTGAGCGCAAGCTACAGAGCACATGAGTGATTTGATATTTGTGTTGAGCGCGAGCTCTAAAGCACATGAGTGATTTTATTATTGTGTTGACCAAGAGCTCTGAAGCACATGAGTATTTGATGTTTGTGTTGAACGTGAGCTCTAGAGCACATGAGTTATGAAACGTTTGTTTTGAGCATGAAGCTCTGAAGCACATGAAAATGTAAGAATTGGAAGTGTTGGGAATAATCCCTGGAGCATTCCAAATTGATGTTGAGCATAAGTTCTAGAACATCAGATCATTGGCCATTGTATCCCTAGGTGTATTATACAACTACATCCTTGCATTAGTGTTGAGTGAGAGGCCCTGGAAACGCACTAAAGTGTAAAACCCTTTTTTTAGCATTGAGTATAGGCTCTGAATAACACTAGGATTTACTAAAAATTAATTATGTTGAGTGAAAACGACTCTAATAAAACATTGAACTCATCTTTCTTATTTTTAAGTTGATTGAATGAAATTTTGACTTTCTATTCCTCATCAATCACTGAAGAACTACCACAATATACGATGTAATCCAACATGCAAGGAGGTTTAGAGTTGCCTAACTTAGTTGACCAACCCTACCTCAAGGCCTTAATAAAAGTAATGGTTATAAGCTAAATAAAGTTGTAATATTCCAAATTTTGGACCTAAAACTTATAGGCATGTGCCATTGATTATGATGATTATCTTGATGTTTTATTTTTATATTGGGTCAAAGACCCCACTGCATATGAACATGATGATTTTTTTTATATATTGGGCGTAAACCAATTATTGATGATATATGTATATGCTTGTTTATGTTGGGCGTGGACCCTGAAGCACAAGATTGATGGGATGTTTTGTGTTGAGAGAGGAGCTTTGGAGCAATTAAGTGATTAATGATTTGTGTTGAGCGAGAATCTCTGGAGCACATGAGTGCTTACCTTTGTGTTGAGTGAGAAGCTCTGGAACACATGAAAAGCTAATTGGATGTGTTGGGCATAAGCCCTGGAGCCTTCCATGTTGATGTTGAGCATAAGCTTTGGAGCATTGGATCCTTGGCCATTATATCCCTAGGTGCATCGTACAAGTACATACTAGCACTAGTATTGAGCGAGGAGCTCTGAAATTGCACCAAATTGTAACTCCTGGTTAAAGCGTTGAGTATGGGATCTGGTAAGCGCTAGGGGTTACAGAAAAGAATTTAATAATTTCCGACTGAAAACAACTCAAGAAAAATATTGATCTCATCATACTTATTTATAAGTGATTAAATGAAATTTTGAATTTATGTATTCTCATCAAAGGACTGAAGAGCTACCACGTTATACGAGGGAAATCCAACATGCAAGTATGTTTAGTGTTTCTCGGCCTAGTAGACCTAAACTATCTACCTACTTGACCTTAATGAAGAAGTGTCATTAAGTCTACAGATTATGGTATATGATTCCCAAAGACATTGTTAACAAAATGTTATATTTTTATATACTTTATACATGGTATGTATAAAGAATTAAATATATTAATAATAAAATAAATGAAAGAAAGAAGAAGAAGCTCCACCAATTATTATTTATTATTAAAAGATAATAAATAGTCCAAAACCTAAAAAGTCTAACTAGGAACTAGAAGAAAGTTCCTAAGTTAAAATATTTATAATTACCCAAAGTAATTGAAAAGGGTTAAACCAAGAAACAAAGGTTTCTTGATTTAACTTTCCCTTTGACTAAAAATTCTATTTATAAAGAGTCAAGCCAAGGAAAGGCTTGGGGTTCTGATTTTTATCTTTGGAGAATTATTATTCTACCTCTTTTTTCTCTCAAGTGATTTCTTGGAGAACTTTTTTCTGCAAGGAAAAGGAGAATTTATTCAGAACTAATTACGAGTTAGGAAACCCTACCTTAGGAGCTCTAAGCTACTTGCATGTTGGAGTCCATCTTGGGGGGGTCCGTATTTAAACCAGGAACAATTCCGGTTCAAGGTTGGGAGGAACGTGGAAGTTCCCAAGTGATTTGGTCATCAAAACAGAGGTCAAATTTGCATTGAATTGTTAATGGTGGTTATTTGAGTGTGCAGGTTTACCCATTAACATAGATTCAATTTCAGGTATGAAGACCTAGACTGTCTATTCTATTTTCTAGATCAATTGCTCGATATGCTAGGTAAATTATTTCAATGCATTTCCTAACCCTATGTGTTTGATTCTCTGGTTAGAATCTGCTAGGTTTTTCATTTCCTAAATGTAATATCCCGAATTTTGGACCTACCATTTATAGGCATGAGCCTATTGATCATGATGATTATATTGATGAACATGATGATTTGCTTTGTATATTGGGCGTAAGCCAATTGTTGATGATATATTTGTATATATATGTTGGTTGTGTTGGGCGTGGACCGTGAGGCACATGATTGAAGAAATGTTGTGTTGGGTGTGGACCGTGAAGCACATGATCGAAGAGATGTTTTGTGTTGAGCGAGAGGCTTTGGAGAACATGAGTACTTACATTTGTGTTGAGCATAAAGCTTTGGAACACATGAAAATATAATTGGAAATGTTGGGCATAAGCTCTAGAGCATTCCATGTTGATGTTGAGCATAAGCTCTGGCCCACATCGGATCCTTGGCCATTGTATCCCTAGGTGTATCGTACAAGTACATCCTAGAATTTAGTGTTGAGAAAGAGCTCTGGAATTGCACTATGTTTGTAACTCCCTGTTATAAGCGTTGAGTATGGGCTCTGGTAAGCACTAGGGGTTACTGAAAAGATTAAAATCACCTCCGAGTGAAAATGACTCGAGAATAATATTGATCTCATCATACTTATTTTTAAGTGATTAAATGAAATTTTGAATTTCTGTATTCTCATCAAGTACTGAAGAACTACCACGTTATACGAGGGAAATCCAACATGCAAGGATGTTTAGAGTTGCCTAGCCTAGTAGACCTGAACCATCTATCTACTTGACCTTCATAAAGAAGTGCCATTAATTCTAGGGATCATGATACATGATGCCCGAAGAAAAATGTTAAAAAGTATTTTATACATAGTATGTATAAAGAATTAATTATGATTAATTATATAATTGAATAAAGAAAGAAAAGAAGCTCCACCAATTATTATTTATTATTAAAGGATTAATAAATAGTGAAATATCTATGAAAGACTAACTAGGAACTAGTTAAAAGTTCCCAGGAATTGAAAATTACCCGAGTAAATTAAAAAGGGTTAAATCAAGAAATCAAGGATTTCTAATTTAACTGCCCCTTTAACTGAAACGTTTGTCTATAAAGACTCAAACCAATCAAAGGCTTGGGGTTCTAATTTTTATCTTGGAGAATTATTATTAAGCCTGTTTTTGGCTCTCAAGTGTTTTCCTAGAGAAATTTCTCCTGCAAGGAAAAGAGGACTTATTCAGAATTGAATACCAGTTAGGAAACCCTACCTTAGGATCTCTAAGCTACTTGCATGTTGGAGTCTAGATTGGGGGGATCCGAATTAGAACCAGGAACGGTTACGGGTCATGGTTTGGAGGAACGTTGTAGTTCCCAAGTGATTTGGTCATCAAAATCAGAGGTCAGATCTATCTTAAATTGATAATGCTAGTTATTTAAAAAGCGTGCAGGTTCAGCCATTAAAGGAGCTTCAGGAAGATAAATTACAGGTATGAGTTCTTAGTATATCAAAGTTCATTTCTAGGGTAAATGTTGGCTGCTTTATGTAAAAGCTTTTATATATATTATCAACCCTGGAATTGATTGGTTCTATCCATATCTCGTAGGGTTACATATGTTAAAATATAAACCTAGACTATCTATGCTATCTTCTAGATTATATAATGAATATGTTAGATGAATATTTTCAATGAATTTACTAACCCTGTGTAATTGATGTTCTACCTAGACTCTGCTAGGGTTTGTATTCTCTTCAATACTCCCTAGGGTGGTAAATATTATCATAGGCTATGTATAGCTAGGTTTCCATCTCTAAAGTTTGCTTATGTACTCATTCAATATTCAGAAATTTATTACTGTAAAACTAGGTAAATCCAGACCTGCTATTTGTTGCTCACCTATTATTTATAACTCTACTAGCATATTACATTTGTCAGTAGAGACATGTTTCAGATTATAGTAGATTTAATCATAAGAGTAAGATTAAGAGGATTAAATATACTAAATAGATACCTTCCGGTATTACTTACAACCAGAACTATTTTATAAGATAATTATATATCCATATAAATAAGACCATCAGGTATAAGCCTTTATGAAAACTATCTATACATTAAATTCTAAAATTAAATAACTGATCTAAGACCTTTCAAGGTCTATATCCATATTACAAATTTACATTAAAAATACTCCACATAGATGAAACAACATTATAAATAACCAGAGGAGGCATCGTGACCATCCATGTGGTCATTTACAATTCCTTGATCATAATTCATATAACAGAATCCACGGTTCTAACTTTTCCATCTATACATAACCATAAACAAAAGTACATAACCCAACAAACATTACCATAGCTGAATTAAAATAATATATGTGATACAGTAAATCATATCATAGTAAAACAATATTAAAATACATTTATTTATTTATTAAAATACATTTCATTACAACTCGTTACATTAAAAACCCTGCTTGCCAACATAGGTCGGGACATTGATCCCATGGATGTCCAGACCAAGGCAAAGCCATAATATCAAACCATACGCAATGTATATACAAAACGACAACCAAATCCTATAACCATTCTCACACAGGCCAGGCTATACATCAAATTGTATGCAGCTTGTGGTTTATAAAATAAATATAAATACATAGAGTCCATTTACATATTAAACAACAAACGCCATCGAGGGTCTGTAAACCCTGGCCTCTACGAAACCCACTAATGCACAGCGCTCACATAAGTCATGGCCTCGGCCAAATTTTAAATCTAATACACAGTGTCTACCAAATTAACCCTGCGCTATACTATCGCAACATGGTGGGAAGGCGCATGCCATTCATGACATGGCCTATACCCATGCGGTCTATGTATTTACATTACAAACTAAGTAACGTCGTAATACACACAACCTTCAAGCTGGAGAATGCCCACATAAATCAACCATAACCACAGAATAACACAGCGAAATCGTGCTATGCACATCTTAAGTTAAACAATGGTAATCAATTAATCAAAACAGTATGCATCCATATTCAAATGCTTGCCAAGTAAACTACGTGCAGTCATCATATTAAAATTTATAAACAAGTTTACAAAGGCATGCTAATGGGCTAATGCACCATTGCAAGCAATGGTGTAGCCCATGGCTAAAATGCCCCAATGAAAACACGATTTGTATAAACCAAAACCAAGTGTGCTACAAAGCCCAAACATTCCTCTCTTCGTTGTTAAATCAACCCAAGTAAAATTACAAACCCAAATTTATACACATAACCAAAGGGAGTGCAACTTCACTCCACGGCTGAAGCCATCAAGATACTATCGAAAACCCAAGTCTGTAATCATGCCCGAAGGCGAATCTTAAAAACCCCTACAATGAAACCCACAACATAAAACCCCAAACCAAGCAACAATCTATGCGTAGTCTCTCCAAGAGGGCTGAAAGGTAGCAAGTAAAATCTTGCTCACAGGCTTACCGTGGCCACAAGTGCAAACGTTTGGAGCCCATAGAAGCAAAGCCACACTGCTCCTCATTCCATTTCGGCACCAGCAAAACACAAGCCAAACGAGGGATGAGAAGTATGGACATGAACAAACGTTAAACCAAACCAATGTGCAGGCGTGTTAAAACCAACGTGGACATACCTCACAGTCTGAAGGTCGCCTCCATGGTTTCCCCCCTGCACAGAGCCAAAGTGCAAAAACCCAAATGACAAACAACACACAACCATCATGAGCAAGCCTAAGGGAAGGCTGTCACATTTCACCAAACGCATTGAATGCACCAGCTGGAAACCATTAAATCCACATAAAAACCAACTCTCCATAGTTTTGTTTCGCTGCTTTACAACATGACCACCTCTCAGATAAAGCTTAAACCCTGCTACCATATGTTTATACCATACAATATAGTTTTTCCACCCAAACGCTATCCCAATGTTAACATGTTATAGCATTTTCATTATGGTAAGCTTACAATAGTACATAGTCCATAGGGTGCGTTAGCCCAAGATGTAATGCCATAAGGCACACCCCTTATATGTTAAATGATATACACTTTAAGCTTACAACCTTATATTAAAAGCTAATATGAGATGTGTTAAGCTTAAACGCTTAGTGAACATGGCATATGCAATATGCCATGTCAAAAATTTTAACTCTCATAAAAAAATCAAAGGTCTGCTCTTGAGCCAATATAATAACCTGCCAAATCAAAGAAAATAAGAGATGTTAAAAGGTATAATAAAAATATATATATAGAACTTAAAATGTATTAATGACAACTTGCTAAAGACTACAAACAGCCTTCCATGCCTTAAAGAGGTTTAAACAAAAATATAGAGTTAAAATCAAAATGACATCTAGATTAAAGGTATTCGCAATTTAAAAAGTTTAGGATTTAAAAAGACGATGCAATTGCAACAACACGCCTTTACAGGAGTTTCGTATAAAAACCAAACATTTAAAAAAATTTAGAGCGACACAACAACTCTGTTTGAAACCTCGGTGAAACTATTCCATTCCACTAAACTCTGCAAATTTTCATTCTAACAAAATAAATAAGTAATGCTTCCATTACAATCCCCTTAGACTCCATGGTCGATGGAGACCATTTTCGCAAACGACTAAAGGTGCCATAGGGAAAACCACAATGGTTTACCAATTCAACGAAAGAACATGCAGAAAAACAATTCCAATTCCGGAGATTGCAGATCCAACCACAACATGCACAACATAGACATACCAATAGAGTCACAAGAGCAAGGAATGGAGGTTCTAGGTCTTACCAGACCACATGCTAGCTATGAAGACCGGTTCCCTCATCCACGCAACAATTCAACCGAAGCTTCCTTCATTGCAAACAACGCGGGGTTATCTTCTTAATCATGGTATTCAAGGAAAAACCACAAGGAGTTATAACTTTAACCAGACGGACTTCCCTTCGTTGAAGAGGATGTAGCATTAATTGTGCAAAAGTTTAGTGCGAAACCCTCCACAAATTTTACAGAGTGCACACCAATGAGCCAAGTAGTTTCCAACATAATGGTGTTATTACGAAGTCGAGAGTGAGGCCGATACCTCGCAGGCCAAGGCTAAAGGCCTGGAATCCGAAAGATCGACTCTCCCTCTCTCCCTTTCACTGCAGATCCAAAAACGCAACAACAAGATCGAGAATAAAAATTAAGGGACATTAAAACCCCTAGGGTTTTTGAAGTATTTACAAGATTTCCTGCTGGAGAAGTTAAAGCCATCACATGGCTTGGCACCGTACCACTTTTAAACAAAATGTCAACCCATTTTTTTCTATAGTCTTGAAACTGTTGAGTTGCACCATAGGTTTTAGTGTTTTATGCTTGTTTTTATTTACATAAACTAAGTGCTTGGGTACCTTTTGACTTTGGATATTGCATGCCCCTTTTTTTTAGCCCTTGGATACCCTTAGCACGATCATAATGAGTTAACACAAGTAGGACAACTCAGAACTTCGTTGCCTGCAAGAATGTTTTAGTAGTTTTGCATTAGCCCGAGAGCTAAGTAAGACATGGAAGCCATCCTCCTAACTTCATAAGAGGGTTAACAAGTAAATCTAAACCATAACCAGCAAGCACAAGAACTTTAACCGACAGAAAAAAAATGGCATAACCTTTATCTTGACGTTAAGTAAAGTAGTGTCATCATAACAATAAGCCACGTCATAATGTTGTCACAAAGAGTCATTATGTTCAATGGTAAAACACAAGACACATTTTAAGGATCGTATAAGTTTAATTATCTTTTATATGTGCAGTTAGACCTAAGTCACATTATGTTGTAACCGTGTCCTTTATGTTAAGAGCAAATTTGAACATTTTATGGATTCTTTTATCCTTTAAAATTAGAGATAGACCTATACTTAAAAAAAAAAATTATTTACGAATTTTTGGAGATGTTAAAAAGCCTTTCAGTGTCTCAAGTCTACATGTTTAAAATACAACTTAAAAAATAACAACAATACGTAGAGTGCTTTATCGACGAGGCCATAGCCTTAAGCTCCTCGCCATAAACACTTGCATTTGTAATCCAGTTATTGAAAAGTAAGAGCAAATAAGTATGTTACATTAACTCATCAAAATTATTTAATTTACAATTAAGGTTATTTAAAAATGCCCTTTTTAAGAGGTTTCAAGCACATTATTAAAATTCTAAAAAAACACATAATTATTATGTTTTTTTAGAGAATGTTAATAACTATCATTATAATATAAACTAGGTTTAATAAATTTACTTAATTGATAAATATATGAAATCCAAGTTTCACATATTAAATATAATTAATATAAAATAACAAAAAACAAAATTGATTTCAAGTTATTAAATAATTCTAAAAATTCTTCACATACAAAATCATGCATACAAATCTAGTCTTTATTAAATAATTCTAAACATTAATCATATACGAATTTTGACTTATTTAATCACGAAGAGAGAAGATTATTACAATATTAACGCATTCTAAAGAAAAATTGGCTACACACCACCTAACTCTCTCGCCCGCTATGTGATCAATTTCAAATTCATATTTGGCTAGTTTTGCTATATAAAACTATATGAATTTGTCCTCCTAACATGCATCAAATAAACTGTTTTATTCTTTACACTGATTTAACCAAAAAATTCGTTAGTTACCCTTTAGTTTAGTTTATAAGCAGTTTGTAAATAAGTAGCTATTTTTGTTTGTGTATGATAATCTGGCTCGCGTGAGCTTTCACATCACGCATTGCTTGTCGTCCGATCGGTGTAAATGGTCAAGTAGAAAGTTTACCAATTATCACAATACGCCGGCGATAATAGAAATGTAGAAAGCACGGATGTACAAGGAATCTAGGAAGCATGGATGCTTTAGCAACTTAGCCTAAAATCATATTATATAAATAATTTGTATTAATATTGAGTTGGGAAAATTATCATTTACACAAAATTTGTATTGAATTGCGAAATATTTAGTTTTATATAGTGTGTATTATGGTTTAATATACAAGTTTATGTTATTTTTTAATACCCTATACAGAAAATGAGCGATTTAGTAAGTTCATATTTGAGATGTAAAGTATGTTGAATTGAAAAGACTATGAATTTTTCATTCTCTAAATTTATGGATTTAAGATTTAAAGAGTTTTCATCCAATCATTTTCTGTTGGATTGAATTAATTATTTAGAATATAAATGAAATATATGTTTTTTAATACTTTTAAGATACATTAATTCTCTAAATTTATAGATTTACTATTTAAAGAATTTTCATCCAATCATTTTCAAATTTTGTTAGATTGAATCAATTATTTAGAATATAAATGAAATATATGTTTTTTAATACTTTTAAGATGCATGTTAAAGAATGAGTAATAATTTTTTTCTCGTTATCTATATATTTATGGAGATTTTAATAATTTTTAAGATCTCTTAAAAATGTAATATTATCTAATAGTATTGTTAAAATGCATTAAATTTAATAATTTTATATTTTATATAACATCATTATTGCATTGCTATGATTTCATTAATGTTTTTTATTGGTAAGATACATTGATTTTACTAATAAATAATTTCTATGGTAAGATGTATATATGATATTATGTAGTTAGATACCAAAACCCTAATTTAATTCATAGTTATTAGAATAAAATGCCATTAATGATCTATTACTGAAGTCACCTTTATAGCCAAAAACATATTTCTGAACTATCAAAAACTTTTGATCAATTATTACAATACTAGAAAGTCTAATTTAATTATATATATAATTTTCAATATCCTAATTTGCAACATTATTTTGATGCAACAAATAAGATTAGAGCATAGATCATCTTAACTTTATCTTTAAAAAATAATAAATTTAAATTTTTTTTTAATAAATCTATCTTAAGTTTAAAACTCTAACAATATTTGTACCTAAAAAAATTTGAAGATCTATAATAATTTAATTAATTCATAAATTATCAAACAATTTATTTTAGCTTGTAATGATATTTTAAAATAGTTATAAATAAAAAGTTATTTTTTATTAATTTGTAAATATGTAAAAATATATATTTTAAGACAGATAAAGTCACACTAGTCGTAACCTTTAGTCTTGCATAAACCATGTGATTCAAAACCTTTCGAAATTTTACATAGTAAATTTGGAACACTAATAATGGGGTTCTCTAATTAATAAATTCTCTCTTTGCTGATCTATCAAACTAAGATCCATAAATGTATTGTAATCATGACCCATAGAAATTTATTATAATCATGATCCATATTATGGCCACATGCGTAGAAAGTATATTAGTTAGGAAGAAAAACATGATATGGTTCGTCAAAAGGATACATATTATCAACATATACGTGGAAAGTCGAATAGTTAGGCAGTCAAACAGGACATGATTGGACAAAAAGATAGTTCTAGTAAGTCTAATAGATAGTTCTAGTAAGTCTAAAAGTCAAACATGACATGATTGGACAACAGTTTAGTAAAAAGTATCAGAGTATTAAATGTTGTTGTAGTAGTTTTGATGATTGTTGGATGAGCTATCCATTGAGTTGCAAAGCATTTAATGTCGCTGCAGTAGGTTTGATGATCGTTGGATCAAGCTTACTGCAATCGCATTAAATGCTCTCAATCTCAATAGATAGCTCTTACCAAGATACCTATAGGTATATAAAAATATGAAAACAAATTTGTAGTTTTGTAAATTTCTTTTTTCTATATAATAATGACAAAATCATTTTTTTTGAAACTTGTATTTTGTAAATTGAAAAAACGAAACTCCAACAGTAAACAATTCGTAGTACGTTGGCAAATAAAGCCACAAATTCGCATTTTGGAAATAAAAAAATAATAAATAAAGCGAGAAACCTAAAACAAGAGTCAAGCATAAGTAGTACGTAGGCAAATAAAACCAAACAAATTGGTGCACTCTCCACGCGCACAAACTGGCGTAGACGACTCACTAACTTAGTAACAAGGTAGCTACATCGTCTGAACGCGGGAACAGTCTCTCTCTGGAGAGAGGAACGTGATGGGAAGCAACCGGGGTCTTTCGATTGTCTCTATGAAGCAAAGGGATCTCTACCAAATGAACTCCATATAAGGTTGCAGAGTCACTCAACATTCGCAGATATATCTCATTTGTGTGCAACTCATTTTCTGCAGAAATTTGTGTGCAGCTCATTTTCTGCAATTCAAAAACATGGAATCCTACACTAACTCCTCTCTACTGAAGATCGATGAGGATAGTTGGGTTATTCAAATTAACGAGTCGCTTGACTTACTACAAGAAGAAGAGGACAAGGAGATATGCAAAGAGTTGTCTGTGTCGGTGTTTAATGTGCCCAAAGAACTATTAGCAGACAAACCAGAAGCTTACATTCTTCAGATGGTTTCCATCGGCCCCTATCATCACTGGAGATCTGAGCTCCATGATATGGAGCGCTACAAATTGGCAAGTGCTAGCAGATTTCAGAAAAGAGTCAACAGAATAGCAAAGTTTCAGTTGGTCGTTGTGGACGAATTTAAAAAATACGATTGGGAAATCCGGAGCTGCTATCACAAGTTCATCCACTATAAGGAACAAACCTTTGCGTGGATCATGGCTCTGGATGCCGTATTCCTTCTGGATTGTTTGCAGTTTTATGTCAGACATGGCGACGAAACCTCCCATGCGGACGTGAAACTGCTGGCACGAATCTTAGATTCGACTGGCAACAGTGCTGCCAACAACCCTATTTTCAGAGAAATGATGATGCTCGAAAATCAATTGCCGCTCTTTCTGCTAAAAAAGCTTTTGGAGTTGCAGTTGGGTTCTAAAGATAAGGCAGAGGAGAGGCTCTCCAGACTGCTAAGTGTAGTGATCCAAGAATTATCGCCTTTCAGCTTCAAGTTAACCGAGATTTCAAATTCCCGTATAAATGAAAGATGCCACATGCTGGAGGTACTGTACTTTTGTGTTGTCCCTCTTTCCAAGAATCAAATCCCAGATCGATTTGAGAACGAAACAGATAGTCCTTATCCAGAGGACATGTCAAGCTGCGTTACTCCAATTCGAATTCATGAGGAAAATATCAATTCGCCTGATATTCCAGCCGACTGCTCAAATATTACAAAGGCCTTCAGTTTGCTCTGCAAAGCTCTTTCCTCTATGAACGTTGGTCCCGTTCGATTTCTCACGAAGTTGCTTCGGCGAGGGCTGAATGGCAGGCCTGCGCAATTAGTGATGAAGTTGCCCTTGCTTCATTTTCTGAATAAGTTTAAAGATGAAATCAAAACTGGGGAGGAAACCTCTATTCAGATCATACCGCCCTCTCGACACGAACTGAATATTCCTTCTGTGGCTGATTTACATTTTGCTGGAGTGAAATTCGCTCCTACGGATGGTGACCTTAGCACAATACAATTTGACGAGAAAACTGCCACGCTTTACCTCCCCACTGTAAAGTTGGACAGCAACACAGAGGTGATCCTGAGAAATCTGGTGGCATTTGAAGCATCTGCAACGCCTGGTGCGGTTGTTTTTCAGGAGATATACCAATTTCATGAACGGTATGATCGACGAAATCGAAGATGTGAAATTGTTAAGAGATAGCGGAATTATTTGTAACCACCTCCAAAGTGACCAAGAGGTTGCCAGCCTGTGGAACAGCATGGGTAAGTGCGTCCGTCTCAGACAGCATGGGTAAGTGCGTCCGTCTCAGAAATGCTGGATATTTGGTCAAAGTTATAGAGGATTTAAATCGATATCATAGCAGAAATTGGAAAGTTGTTGGGGTAAACTTTCTCAATAATTATATATTCAGCATGTGGAAATTCCTCTCTCTGCTAGCTGCAGCGGTACTTTTGATTGTCACATGCCTGGAAGCGTATTGCTCCGTGTATAATTGCAGAAACTGGGTAAAGCATCAGTAGAGGAACGCACCATTTTCATGCCAGCCAGCTGTTAATGTTTGGAATCTCATGAAAGGAAATTATGATATTTTAAGTTTTCATTTTATCTTTATGTAGTCATAGCTCGGTCAATTTGAAAGTAAGAAGAATAACTAGTGTTTTCAGCGCTGTAATTTTAGGGGAACTGGAAATGGATGGATTATATTTTTAAATTAGTAACGAGGAACAGACTTTGATTGAATTATATGTGAATTATAATTTATATCATTAATACTGATGGTTATTTGTGAAAATTTATAATTTACGATAATGAAAGTGGTGATTACAATTGAGTAAGGAAATATGTTAATTATAGTTTATATTATTGTTAGTGTTAATTATTATTTTAAAATTTTATGTGTTAAATTATAATTTTTAAGAGATTGTGATCATTATTATTTAATGAAAGTATTTTTAATTTATTAAATCATATAAAAATGATTAAATAAATAATTTATTTGTTGTAAAAAATAATATATTTGTTATGAAAAACTGTTTGTTTATTATATCTTTATTTTGGCTATTATTTTAAAAATAAATTATTGTTATTAGTGGTAGTAGAAGATGGAGATTTATTATGGACATATACAATGTCTTAAATATAACAATTTATTTATGGACAGAATTTTCATTTCACTATCATCATTTTTATTAATTATAATGATATTTTTAACTACAACCTATATATTATAAATTTAAATTATTATTAACCTAGAATGATTAAAAATTTTAACTATTACCAACATAGATAGAAGATTCAAATCTTCTTAATGATCATAACCTATTTTGACCTATTTAAGTTTAATGATCTATAGACATTTAACTATTTAATATAATTTTACTTTTTAAATATATTGCTGTACATACTTTTAATTATTTCACATTGTTTTACTTTTAAAATTTATCTGTAAAAATTATTTTGAACCATTCAAAGCACAAGTTTTAAACTAGTCCAATCTACCACTTTAAATAATATTCTAGCTATTTAACCTTGTCTTACAATGTTTTACTTTTAATTTTTTTTACATTTTTTTACTTATTTTTAAAACTCTTTAAAATTATTATCACATTTTTAATGATAATTTATGTAGGAACAATTATTATTATGTTGTAAAGTTACCTTACATAGTATGTGAGAGGACAACATGACCTCCATATACCATGTAACATGACAACATCACCTCCATAAAGAGTTGTACTCATATACTATGTAACATGACAACATCACCTCTATAAAGAGTTGTAAAGAGTTGTACTCCTTTATATTAGGCTTTCTATGAAATAGAAATTGTTTTTTCATCTAGTCTATTCAAATAAATCAATTTTATTAAAGATGATTAGGTTTAAGAGCCATAATTTTTCGCTAATAATACTAAAAGTCCTCATTAATTATTTTAATGATACTAAAAGTCCTCATAAATTATTTTACTTCAACATTCTCTTCTATTCTATTTATGATTTTAAAAAAATACAAATAATGTTTTATACAAAAATATCCTGCTATATAAGCATTCAATGAAAAAACTATAAATACTAATAGCAAATATTTAAAAAGATATTAAAATAAATGACAAATTAAGTAAGAATTATAAGATATTTGTAATGGATATTCTATAAGATATTTATTTATTTATTGAATGATAGTTTTAAGAATGAGCTTTTTTAAACATAAATGAAGAGATGATTTGTCTTTTTAATATCGTTATGAAAATGAAGTAGCTTTTTTATGAGGTAAGTTTTTCCACTTTGACAAAATAAGTTTTAATTTCTCCACTTGACAAAATAGGTTTTAATTTCTAATATGCATTCACGTTCTACCACTAGTTTTCCTTCATCATCTAGCATAGGTAATTCTCTTTGTATGTGAGTAGTTGGACCCAATTTCTTTTTTAAGTTAGACACATGGAAAACACATGTATTTTTCCTTTATTAGGTATGTCCACAACATAAGCCACTTTTGGTGCTCCATTCCTTACTTGATATGGTTTATAAAACCTTTGCCCAAGTTTATGATTTTTGGAGTTTTTCATGCAAGATCTATCAAAAACCATGTTTTTGAGAGATCCGAGCTTCGTCCCACCATGAGCTCTGATACCAAGTGAATGGGTGTAGCTTAACTGAATGTCAGCCACAATAATCACACCTAGTTAACCCACTGATGAAGCCGTGATTGACTCAAATGATCCCTAATTGTATTGGAGTGCAATGTATGACTGAGTCTAACTTAAAGTAGCTCAGACACATGTCACTGCATGTCAATCAACAAGTGGTAGTGCATTATTAACTCCAATGAACCCCGATGAGGTTAACTGAAGTCAAACTGGTCATCAGAAGTGGTTGGAGGCTCTCTAGTTGCCTCGAGTTCATAAATATTAATAATTTAAATAATCAATAAATGAAATGGAGGTGTCTACACAAATCAGATTAATTGATTGTAACTATCAGTTAGCAATTAGGTGCATTTATGACACTCAGATCACCTCAGAATGGCTCCTCAATTGAAGCAGGAAGCCTAGTTATCCTCCCTGATTGAAGGTAGGCTTTGGTGTGCTCATGCTGATGTCATAAAGTGCTAATCTAATGCCGATTAGGTCAATTAAACTTAGGATAGTGGTTTAACAAGGACAAATTTACCAAATTAAGTGTGCATGTTGGGAAAATGACTCCAACATGTTGGGCAAATGACTCCAACATGTTGGGAAAATGATTGTCTACGGTACACAGAACATGTAAACAAGATTTTAGAGGACATTCTTACGATGTATGTCATGACAAACCCCACCAAGTGGGAGGATTACCTACATCTTGCATAGTTTGCATATAATAATAGATACCAGACCTCTTCCAAGATGAGTCCCTTTGAGATACTCTATGGTTGAAGTGTAGGACATTGGTTACTTGGGATATCCTGGTGAAACGGCTCATGTTAGGGCCCGATTTACTAAAATACTTGGAACAATTGGTCACCAAGGTTCAACAGAATCTTAAAGAAAAGCACAATACCACCATAAGAGTTACACAGATAAGAAAAGAAAAGATAAATATTATCAGATAGGCGACCATGTTTACTTAAAAGTAAAAGTGAAGAGAATCTCATTCATCTTGGTGAGGTGCGAAAAGTTGGCACCAAGATTTTATGGACCCTTTGATATACTGGCCAACAGAGTACCAGCACAGTACTAGTGACCTATGAACTAGATTTACCCTCTCACATAAGAGTTCATAATGTTTTTCGTCCATCCTTATTAAAAAAATATGTATATGATACTAAACATCTGATTGATTGGTCCTTGTTACAGGTGGAACCTGAAGGGGAGTTTGTACTTGAACCCCTTCATATATTGGATAAGACAAAGATGCATCTCAGGAAGTGCACCAGAGTTCAACTAACAGTGCATTAGAATCACTCTGAAGCCGATGAGGCTACTTGGGAGAATGAATCAACCATGAGAGAGGTTTACCCCGCCTTGTTTCGTGATTTCATTTCTAGTCCTTAGAACACCAGGGACGATGTTGTTCTAAGACAGGAGGGATGTAATATCCTAAATTTTTGACTTGATACTTATGAGAATAAGTCCCATTGCATGTGAGGTTGCTTTGGTGTTTTATTTTGTATATTGGGAATAATACCCCACTACACACGAGAATAATGATTTTATATATATATTGGGCGTAAGCCAAATGCATATGTTTTATGTATATGATTTCATGTGTTGAGCGTGATCTCTGAGGCACATGAGTATTTGATGTTTGTGTTGAGTGAGAAGCTCAGAAGCACATGAGTATTTGATGTTTATGTTGAGAGAGAAGATTTGGAGCAAATGAGTATTTGATGTTTGTGTTGAGGAAGAAGGTCTGGAGCATATGAGTATTTGATGTTTGTGTTGAGCAAGAAGCTTTGGAGCACATGAGTTATGAAACATTTGTGTTGATCATGAAGCTCTGAAGCACATGAAAATATAAGAATTGGAAGTGTTGGGAATAAGCCCTTGAGAATTCCAAGTTGAACATTGGATCCTTGGCCATTGTATCCCTAGGTGTATCCTACAAATACATCCTAGCATTAGTGTTGAGCGAGGAGCTCTTCAATTGCACTAATTTGTAACTCCTTGTTTCTTAGTGTTGAGTATGGGCTCTAAATAAACGCTAGGAGTTACTAAAAAATTAATATGTTCAGTGAAATAAACTATGATAAAACATTGATCTCATCTTAATTATTTTAAGTGATTAAATGAAATTTTCAATTTCCGCATCTCATCAAGTACTGAAGAACTACCATGTTATACGATGTAATCCAACATGGAATGAGGTTTAGAGCTTCCTAACCCAGTTTACCTAACTCCTACCTAAAGGCCTTAATAAAGAAGTGACAATAAGATAAAAGAAAATCATGTGATTTGGGATTATGCTATATGATACCCAAAGTAAAAAAGTTAACAACAACAACAATATATATATATAAGAGACTAAGCCTATGTAATAATAATAGTAACTATAAATAATAATGGAAGGATCTATGTATTATTATTTATTACAATAATTAAATTAAATATTTATAATACCTAAAATAGCCAAATAGGAACAAATAGTTCCTAAGCTAAAATAATTAAAGATTAATTTCACATAAATTAAATTAAATATTATTTCAAGAAAACAAATCATTCTTGATTTAACTGCCCCTTTTCCTAAGGATTGTTTATAAATACCCAAGCCAAAGAGAGGCTTTGGGATCTCTGGATTTTCCATCTATTCTACTTGATTATTATTCTCAAGAGAGTTCTTGGAGAGCATTTTTCCCAAGAGGAAAAGAAAAACTGGTGCATAAGATGTTATCCCAGGTAGGGAAGCCTTACCTTTAGGATTTCTAAGCTACTTTCATGTTGGAACCAACTCAGGGGATCCAAAGTGAAACTAGGAACGATTCCAAGTCCTGGTTGGGTGGAACAATGTAATTCCCAAGTTATTCGGTCAACAGAAATGAGGTCAAAACTGTCTATGCTCTTGTTAATATTCTGTGCTTGAGTGTGCAAGGTTTCCATCCATTAAAATAGCTTCAAATTGCAAGTACGAAGTTTCTTTATTTTCCTTATAGTTCATACAGTTTTATTATTAAATAAAGGGTTTATAATCTGGAATGAAAATCTATATATTATATGCTTGTTGTATCTAGGTTTATTTTGTTTACAGAGCCTTGAATAGAAGCTCGGTTTACTTTGTTTATAGAACTTAAAACCTTATAGTATGATGTAGAGATTATGCTACAGGAGTGTTTAGTTTACTTAACCATGATTACCTAGTTAGAAAAATAAAGGTTATGTTTCCTAGTATTGTTTTTAGACTGTTACATGTACGGCTTTCTTAGATTTCGAAACCCTAGGAAAAATATGGTCTCTATTATTTCAGTATTATTCTTTCTATCATTCGTATCTTAAATTTAGTCTTCTTTGTAATTGTGTAATTTTCTATGAGATTTTATCTTAGGATTAAAACTCTAGATTATTTAAAATAACTAGATTTATGTTTATTTTCAAACTTAGATGCAAAAGTAAAACAAAGTTTACTTAAAGATGAAAAGATATAAAACCAACAGATGAGGAGTCAAATCTATGAGTTGAAGAACTTCAAACTAGGTTTAAATCATTTTAAAATAATTAATAAACTACCAACCAAAAGGCCCAATAATTAAAACATAGAAACAAAACTATCTCTATTAAAACCCAACTCTAAAACTTATATTTCCAATGCTGGATGATTTCATATTGCCAGCGATCATGTTATTATTATTTGCATATTCAAATCCAATATAAACAACTATATCATAAATGTTGTCCGCAGACTTAAAACATAATTAAATACTAATTATATGCTAGAACATAACGATTATAAGTCCTAATAAACCCTATTCAAATTCCCTAACAAATCCCTCTACACAAAAACCTAGCCATCGAAACATGTTAAGGTTTGGCCGTGGGTGAAACTTATATTACAAAAATATCAAACTCATGATCTATATAAATCAATGCATTATAAAATAGCCAGGATGTAATCTTGTAGGCGTCATGGCCAAACACAAATCATAAACGCTAAACCACAAGTATAAATCGTTAAATCCCAGGATCAAGTCCTATAGGTACACTAATAAATACAAGAAAATATAAACGATGCAACTTACAAAGTAAAGGTTTCTCCTTATAGGCTGCCCACAAGAGTTTTCATATAAACCTATAGTGTAAACCAATCTGAGATACACTAACATAACCAAATAAACAAATATATAAATCAACCATTATATTCACCGACTACATAATCATATAAGGGCCGAGCCAAATCTTCCAAGCTGGCGGCCATAATATGAAACCCTAGCCTTCAACATTATTTGAATCTCTACATAGTCATGCATTTTAAATAAACATAAAAGAAAAATGTGTAGGATACATATTCACCTAAATGCCGAGCCAGGCTCATGGACGTAAGGGAAAACCCCATCCTTGATAATTATTAAATCATACACCAATGAATATAATGCAGAGAAATGACAAATAAACACAGTCACGATATCAAACATTCCATTTCTAGTGATGGCACCATGAAGCCAATCATATGCATCAATGGAGGTCAAAACACAGAGTTTTCCATTAAAACCTCAAACCCAACAACTTTACAAAACAATGCCAACAACGAAGTTTTATACACAGAGCCAAGTCTTTCACTAGATAGTAAAAGACTTTCCCCAAATCTTTACATACAATTTTACATATAAATGATTAACTACAGTCACATATCTTGGATTCCCAATCTATCAAAATACCCAAGATATCAAATCCATAATCGAAACTACACAACATTAACTCTCTCAATGCAGAGTTCAATACTTTTTCAAATAGACACATAGAAATAAGGGCCTTTGCATTTAGTAGGGATTAACTGCTTATAGGTTGTGCAAACCACCTCAACAACCCATCAAACCATGATTCAAGCCACCCTTGTCACTTGCAAACCTAACACAGAGAGCTATGAGAAATATTCCAAACCTCAATAAAAGCAAACAAACAATGGAGTGCTGCAAACCATGTCAAGAGCACACATTCCAAGCAAGAGGGACTACTATTGCTCCATACAGCATAGCTCTCGAGAGCTCAAAACCACATAGAAAACAAGAGGAAAAATAAAATGAATTACATAATGACCATACCTAGCATAGGAGGCTCTTTTCCCATGTATTCCTAGGAGAAATTAAAGTGCCACCCTATCCTCCACTACTCACGAAATATAAACCCGAAGTTCCAAAGTCAAGCCCATAATTATTTCGTATAGTCCACCACCCCAGCGTTAAAACCATAACAAAACCATCTAATACAAATTTATGCCAAAGTTTTATGACATATGAAATATTCCATAAATATTGTATGTTCATCCCATAGTTTTCCAATGAGCTCTTACAACGTTTTGCCATGATAAATGGATCATGCCTTAAACCCTAGGCTTTATACCTTAATGATTTACATGTTATAAAATGAATATCAAAGTGGATAAGGGTGCATAACCTTAAACATAATAATAATGATGACGATAAATATTTAAACCATACACTTTCAACTCTGCATAAATGTAAAATGTAGGCACCTCTAGGTGAGGAATTTAGTCCTCTTATCTTTGGTTATGAATAGGATAGTGTAGCATAGTGATCATGATGTAGAATGTTATTATTTTCCACAGTCGTAGATAAAATTCACCAACAAAGTAACCTCCACAAAATTGGAAGTTTGCATTATTTCGCAATGAACTACGTAAACACCGTAAAAGCAGAAGAAACCTCTTTACCTCTCTGAGTCGCCCCTCAAGGGATCAAATTCCACCACTCCACCCCTTGACGTGTAAAGTCAAGTCAGATCTTTTAAGGGGTTGGGTACACAACGCAATTTCAGTAATACGTATCACCCACAAACCGATGGGAAGACTGGAAGAGTAAACCAAGTCCTAGAGGACATGCTAAGAATGTATGTCATGGAAAAACTACGTAAGTGGGAAGACTACCTACACTTAGTGGAATTTTCTTACAATAATAATTTTCAAGTTTCTACAAGTATGAGTCCTTTTTAAATTCTTTATGGACACAAATGTAGTACTCCAATCTCATGGAGTATTTGAGTTGATAAGTTAATGTTAGGACATGATTGATTAAAAGATATGGATCTACGAGGTGAAACATGTACAACAAAACTTAAAGCATTCCCAAGACAGGCATGAAAAACTATGCTTACCTAAAAATAACTCTAACGGAGTTCCAAGTGGTTGAACCTGTGTACATAAAGTTAAATCCCAAGAAAACTTCCTTGAGATTGGGCAAGTATTCAAATTTAACACCCAGGTATTGTGGGCCATTTGAAATTTCATCTAAAGTAGGGTCGGTTGTGTATTAGTTATCCCTACCACCAACTATTAAAGTGCATAATGTAGTTCACATTTCTATTTTGAAAATATATATTCGTGATGTTTCTCATGTGATTGATTGGAATGTCATCCAGGTGGAACCAAAAGGAGAGTTCCATGTGGGAATAGACCACATTCTCAATAGGAGAGAAATTTTCCTCCGAATCGTATCATCGGACAAGTCAAGGTGCCATGGAAGCACCTTAATGCATAATAATTTACTTGGGAACTAGAGAGTGATATGTGGGAGGCATATCTAGTCTTATTCCAAGATGATGAAATGGAAGAATAAAGTAGAAATCTAGTAACACCAAGAAGGTGTTATCCTCTAAGTGGAGGTGTATGTAATGCACTGGAAAGTATAAATTTATTATTAATTCTTCTGAAAAATAATTTAATTATTATTTTTATTATTTTTACTATTTTTGAGAGAAAGTCAAAAATAAAAGATTTGTAATTAATTATTTTTATCAATAAAATATACTGAAGCGGGGGGGAGTGGAAATAGTTGTTAAATACTATTTGCTAACCCAAAAGAGGAAAATAAAAGTGGATAAAGCCATTGTGTGAAAACTCAAGGTGTAGGAGGAATCATCCCCAAAAGTCGGGTCACAACTCCTAGTTGAGTGCTAGAGAGAATGAGGCTCAGAAATGACTAAGTCGTAGGAAAATACTATATAATAGTATGTCTATGAGCAGCAGAAGGATAGCATTGGACGAGACTTAAATATGAGAATGAAAGAGATGGCACATTGAATGATTTTTCTCTTATGGTTCAGCGAACATGTCAAGGGTTCTAGAGAAAGTAACTTGGCTACTCTAGGAGTTTGTTGGGAGGAACAACTTTTCCACTTTTGTTTTCTTCGTAGTGGTGCCATGTTCTTATTCTATTTTTAAACTCATAGTAGATCTAAAATTGCTAATGTAGTACCTAGTATGCATTGATTTGTGTAACTTGTTTAGTAGTTTTAATTCACTTATATTTGATTATAAATATTAACTGGTAATTAGGGAAGTTCCTAGATCATGCATCTATACCTAAGTTAGGAATTTCTGTTTTACTAGTTTATATGTTGAAAATCCAATTATGTACCTAATCGATATGTAATCAATTTATATCTATTTCTTTCCTATTTGAGAGATGTAGTTTTAACGGATTACTGTATTCCTTTGTTCCAACAAATTTCCTAATCTATGTGTTAAAACCAATACTATGTATAATAACCAGATCCTCTAATAATGTTATTATAAATCTATAATATTCAATGTTTTGAACAGAATAAGGAATATTTTCTATTTCAATCTTTAAAACATTAAGACTATAACTTATAGAGTCAAAATATATAACCTTGTTTTTTACATATCTATAATTTCTTTAGTATATAATCATCTGATTTTATTAACGTTAAGATTAGATATGTTATATTATATAAAAACAGAGTTTTCCTAGGATATTTGTTTTTCTTGGAATCTATAAAAACAGAGTTATTGTAACATACCTAAAAAATAAAATATAAAAATAAAAAAATTTATATCCATATATCTGCAGACACATTAATAAATTACCCAACTCTTATGAAAGAAAAAAAAGACACCCTGACCATATGAAATGGTCAAATTTATTCTTGTATAATAATCCTCGGGCGTAAGGACTCCCATAAAATTCATTCTACCATTGTTAAATCCATTCTCCAGCGACAATAGAAATTTTTGCACTAAACTGATATTTCTTCCCTTCCATCTTCAGCTTTCTTCCTTCCGTTGCGGACCTCGAAAGTCAGAAATTCATGAAACAATCACTTCAACTCTCTTCCTTTCACCTTCTGTTGTGGGACTCGTAATTTAGAACTTCATAAATCGATCACTTGAAATTTCTTCCTACTACCTTCCACTACGGAACTCGAAAACTTCATAAATCCATCACTTGAAATTTTTCCGTTCCATATTCTGATGCGGAACTCGGAAGTCGAAAACTTCATAAATTAATCACTTGAACTTTCTTCTTTTCAAATTCCACTTTTCTCCTTCTGTTGCGAAAATCGAAAGTCGGAAACTTCATAAAACTACCACTTGAACTTTTCTGCATTCTCCCTTCCGCTTTCTGCCTTCCGCCACAGAACTCAAAAGTTAGAAACTTCATAAAACAATCACTTGGAATTTTTTTCTTTCCGACTTCTGCTTTCTGCCTTCCGCTCTGGAAATCAAAGGTCAAAAACTTCATAAAACTATCACTTGGACTTTGTGCTTCCCTCCTTCCGCTGTAGACCTCAGAAGTCGAAAACTTCATACAACAATCACTTGGACTTTCTATTTTCCGCTCCATTGATCCTTGCGGAAACAACCTTGACCATCAATCTATTTCACGAATTTAATCTTAACCATTGATTTAAATTCCTTTGCGGATTTCACAATGAAACTTTCGTGACCAATACCCATTGTTGATCTTCATTGTGGGTGAATTCTGAATCATTGATCTACTAAACTTGTGGATCAACGTCTAACCTGACAAATTATAGAAGTCAGGTTTTAAAGATTCCAGAGCTTCCGCAATTTTGTCTTCCACACCTCCATGAACTGTTGATCTCAAAGCGGACTAGATCTGGACCGTTAATCCTCTAATCATGTTTAACTTTGCAAAAAAACAAGGGTTTCTTGTCTGATTTGGGGTTTTAGTCACTGCAGTTACTTGGATCTGGAAACTATCTTATTTCTTACAACCGAACCGTTGTCCCATCGAATGATCATGATTTGAGAACAAATCCCCAACTATGCTAAGTTGCTTATAGGATTTATATATTTTAATTATGATTTTTATCTATGCAGATCAATTCAATTTCAATATTGAAAAATCAGATCTAAATTGTAAACAAGTATTATGGTTTCATTCAACAACCTGGATTCATAATGTAGAATTAATAAAGAATTACAGAAGTCAAAGGCAAAGGAAATGCACAATAGGAACATCCGATACCATGTAAAACAGAGGATCCAATCTGTTATACTCAGAACCAACATTACCATTTCAATCAGTGTGCTAAAATCGAGAAACAAAATTAATGAAGATCTATATGAATTGGTACAGACTGGGAAAAACACCGCTGAAAATAGGAATAAGGTTTGCAACAGAGGATTCCATTTGTTAGATGCAACTCATCAATTCTAAAATCATTCAATTATTTAATTCAAAACCAGACAGATCACATATACATCCTACGACATCTAATTCATTCAAAGAAACATAGTAGGAACCTGGCACTAACGCTGGGAAAACACAAGCAGAGAAGGTGTTCCTTGCAACCAACTCCTAGAGCAAGAAAATTACTTCCTCTAGAACTGATGAGCCTGTTCGTTGAACCACAAGAGAGAATTATCTTAATGATAAATCTCTTGCATTACACAGATGTTAATCCCCATCCAATGCTAGCCTCCTCCTGCTCATGGACATACTATTAAATAAAAATTTTCCGAGGACTTGGTCATCTATGAGCCTCCTGCTCTTTAAAAACTCAACTAGGACTCATACCTATAGAAACTGGGAAATGATTGTTATAAGCAAATTCAACCAAGTGTAGGTAGTCTTCTCGCTTACTTGGTTTGTCCATAACATACATTCTTAGCATGTACTCTAGAACCTCGTTTAATCTCTCAATCTTCACATCCATTTGTGGATGATATGCAATATTGAAATTTAACTAGGTACCCAAGCCTTTAATTATGGCTTTCCATAAATTACGTGTAAATTTTGTGTCTCTATCTGAGACTATCACTTTTGGTATGCCATGTAATCTGAATATTTCTTTCATGAATATGTATGCAATATTAAAATATTTGTAGGTAGATTTCAAAGGTATAAAATGAGTCGCTTTGCTTAATTTGTCAACTACAACCATGATAGAATCGTGTTGTCTGAAATGCTTGGGCAATCCAATGATGAAATCTAAGAACAACGAAAATAAAGAAACGATAAAATGTTGGGATTGTAATGGACCCCACTATGCATCAGTCTATCCAAACAGAAAGAAGATTGTCAACAACATTGATATGGTGTAGGAATAAATGACGGTTGGTGTTTTAGTAAAAGGTATTCCCAGGATCAATGCGGCGCTGGAAAATAGGAAGACTGATTATCAAACTTCCATGGTGGAAGTAGAAGGTATGCTGAACCAAAAAACCATTTCTATCTTAATTGACCCAGGGGCTAGCCTAAGTTATGTTTCTCCCAGTTTAGTAAAGAAATGTAATTTACTAGTAGAGAAGTTTATGAAGTCATGGATGGTTCAACTAACTACAGGAGCAAAAAGAAAAGTAATTAATTTTGTGAAAGACTGTACTTTATTTTTGAATCAGTTTGAAACTTCTGTGAAGATAAATGTACTTCTGTTAGGCTCTTATGATGTGTTAATTGGAATGGACTGGTTAGAACAACATAGAGTAGTATTGAACTATATTGATAAAATCTTTACATGTGTAAATAATGAAGGAGAAATAGTAACAGTAATAGGAATTCCTAGGAAAACAACAATCAGACAGATTTCTGCCTTCCAACTAAACAAGGTTGTTTGAAAAGGATGTAAAGCTTTTGATGTAACTATAAATTATGAAGAACATATTAATAACAAAGATAAACTAAAATTAGAAGATATCCCAATCGTGAGGGGGTATTCAGATGTATTTCCGGAGGAAATTCCAGGATTTCCTCCAAAAAGGGAACTGGATTTCACCATTGAGTTGGTACCTGGTGTAGTGCTTAACTCAAAAGATCCATACCGGATGAATATCTTGGAGCTTAAGAATTAAAATCGCAATTAAAGGAACTGATTGATAAAAATTATATAAGATCAAGTGTGTCCCCTTAGGGAGCACGAGTCATTTTCGTTAAAAATAAGGGCGGTACTCTACGCTTATGCATTGATTATCTTCAGCTTAATAAGATTACTATAATGATTAGATACTCATTTCACTGCATATATGATCTGTTTGATCAGCTACATAGAGCAACAATATTTTCAAAAATTGCTTTAAGATCTGGTTATCATCAAGTTTGGATCAAAGATGAGGATATTTTCAAGATGGATTTTAGGACCAGATATGGTCACAATGAGTTCATGGTCATGCCATTTGGACTCACTAATGCCGAGGCTATCTTCATGTGTTTAATGAATAATGCATTACATAAATATCTCGATAAATTGTATTTATTGATGATATTTTAATTTATTCTAAGACTAAAGAAGAGCACGAGGAACACTTAAAAATTGTTTTACAAGTGTTAAGGGAAAATCAACTTTATGCTAATTTCAGTAAGTGCGACTTCTTTAAAGATAAAATACAATACTTGGGTCATGTAATAACTAAATATGGGATCTTGGTTGATCTAGATAAGATAAAAGAAATTAAAAAATGGTCGCTCCCAAAGAATGTGACTGACGTACGATCATTCATGGGGATCATCGGTTACTATCGAAGATTCATTGAGGGATTCCCAAGGATCCCAAATCCCATAAATTCTTTACAGAAGAAAAGGAATAAGTTTGAATGGAATAAAAAATGTGAAGAAAGTTTTAAAAAATTAAAAGAATTATTAACTACAACACCAATTTTAAGAATTGTTGATCCTAGCAAAGACTTTGTTGTATGCATTGATGCGTGCAATGATGGTCTTGGTGGGGTCTTAAATCAAGAAGGACACGTAATAGCATATGAGTCTAGGAAACTTAAAATTCATGAGAAAAATTACGCTACTTACGATTTAGATTTGGTTGTCGTGATACATGTTTTAAAGATGTGGCGCCATCACTTGATCGAAAGAAAATTTATCTTAATGACGGATAATAAGGGTTTAAAGTATTTGTTGGGTCAACCAAATCTAAATGCAAGGCAAGCTAGGTGGCTAGATTTCCTTAGCGAGTATGACATTAGAGGAATTTTGGGGTCTAAAATGGGCCTCCTAAGGAAAATAATAAAATAATAGTTAAAATAATAAAAATATTAGTTAAAATAATAAAATAATATTTATTAATTTTGGAGGAAGAAAGAAAAAAACTACTTTTTGTGTTCGTATTTTCGACATATCTCCCTGTGTTTTTACTCAAATTTCGATCGGGAGAGCTCGTTGGATGCGGAATCAAATTCCGCATCCAACGAGCTCTCCCGATCGAAATTTGAGTAAAAACACAGGGAGATATGTCGAAAATACGAACACAAAAAGTAGTTTTTTTTAATGACAAATATGTCAATTCAACCATTATGGTTGACTTATTTTATTGAAATTCTATTGGTTCTTGAATTCCAACTCACAAAAACTTATTTTGGCACGTTTTCTTATAAGGCCCATTTTAGACCCCAAATTTCCTCTAATGGATTTCGAGATCCAACATATTAAGGGAAAATAAAATAAAGTAGTTGATGCTTTGAGTAGGAATGCAAGATTGAATTTCATGGAAGCAATCAATAATTATAAAATAGATTTAAAAGATCAGCTCGAATAAGGAGTAAAATTGGATGAAAATAATCATAAATTACAAGCTAGAGTGGCAAAAAATGTAACTGAAAGTTTAAATACAGGTTACATTCTAAATAAAAAAGAGTTAACACTTTATAAAAATAGGTTGTATATACCTAATGTACCTAAAATTAAGCTACTCATTGTAAATGAAATGCATAAGACTTCCTACTCGGGACATCCTAGCTATCAAAAGACAATAACCATGTTGCAGAAAGAGTACTTTTGGACAAATATGAAGAATGAGTTGGAAATATATATTGCTAGGTGTTTTGAATGTCAACAGGTTAAGACTAAACACCAGCATCCAGCTGATTTATTACAGCCATTATCCATCCCTAGCTGGAAATGGGAAATAATTAGTCTTGATTTTATTACAGATTTTCCTAGAATGAGAATCAGAATGATTTGATAATGGTAGTCGTTGACAAAATCAATAAAGAAGATCATTTTATACCAGTAAACACCACTCATACGACTGCTAATATTGCTGAAATATTTATGAAATAAATATTTCACTTACATGGGATACCGAAAGTTATAACTTCTAACAGAGACCCTAAGTTTATGGGAAATTCCTGGAAGTCTCTATTAAAATGTTTGAATACTACTTTAAATTTCAGTACATCTTTTCATCCGTAGACAGATGGACAGACTGAAAGGGTAAATCAAATATTGGAAGATATGCTAAGGATGTATGTTAGAGAACAGCCAAGTAAGTGGGAGGACTACTTACACTTGGTTGAGTTTGAATATAACAACCACTACCAAGCTTCAACAAAATTCAGCCCATTTGAAATTATGTATGACAGAAAATGCAATACTCCCATCTCATGGAGTAACCTAATTGACATGTTAGTACTAGGACCTGAGCTATTAAAGGAGATGGAGTTAATTCTAAAGCAGGTACAAGGTAATTTGAAAGTTGCACAAGACAAATAGAAAATTCAAGAAGATCTTAAATGAACTCAGAAAGAGTTCTTGGTGGGCAAACATGTTTTCATAAAGGTAAAACCTAAAAAGAGTTCTTTAAAGTTATGAAGTTGTGCTAAGTTGGCACCCAGGTACTGTGGGCCTTTCGAAATATTGTCCCGAATTGGATAGGTGGCATACCAACTGGCCTTACCACCGAAACTTAAAGTCCATAATGTTTTTCATATCTCTTTTTAAAAAATATATGTACATGATGCTACTCATGTAATAAATTGGAATGATGTGTAGGTGGAACCTGAAGTAGATTTTCTGGTAGAACATGATTGTATCCTTAATAAGAGGGAGATCTTGCTTCAAAATCACACCATTGGGCAGGTGAAGGTGAAATGGAAGCACCTTAGGCCGTGATTAGGCCAGAAGAAGCAACATGGGAATTGGAGAGTCATATGTGGGAAACATATCCAATTCTATTCTAGGGAAGCTCTGAGGCTGAGGAATAAAACAACATTGAGGATGATGTTATACTTAAGGGGGTGTGTATGTCACATACCCCAAATTGCAAAAAAAACATTTTATGTTTAAGAAGACATTATACTTTAATTGTATTGTAAAGTTTGTGATTATTGACCAAGTGGGGTAAAGGATGATTGTAATTAATTACGTTGAATATTTTATTAGTTAATAAATAAAAGATGAGAGAAATAGCTTAAGGAGGCTATTGAATGAGTGTCTACTAGTCACTGGGTGGAATATATTGGGGTGAGAGCAAATTGACACATGGCAACATCCTCAACCACTTCTAGCTGTTGCAGGAGGAAACTTCCCTATTTTTGTGGTCATGTTCCCGAAGAAAGTTGAACAAGAGAAGGTGGCTCATTAAGTGAAAAACTGACCAAAAGACCTATGCATGCTTATAATTACCCATCGAATCTAGTAGGTAGTGGTTCAATCTTTACTTGTGAAATTTATGAAGTGAAAAGTTTCCACAAGATATTCGATGGAGGGGAAAGGAAGAAGTGGTTTGAGTGTGAAAGTTGTATTATAGAAATAATGCAGCTGATTTGCTAAGTTCTTTACTGCACAAAGCAGAAGTATTACTATTGAATACTTCTGTGGAGTTGCAAGAGTTTTATATCCCATCCTCTCACCCAGTGCTTTCAACCAGGTGGACCAGTGGACAGGCTTGGGGGTCCTAAGAAAACATCTAAGCTATTTTCAGGAATTGGTTGGGTGGAATGGGATTCTTAGGTTGTTTGTCTCTTTTACAATTATCCAGGTTCTAATTTGTTCTAGTTATTATCTTTAAATTTAGTTTTCTGAAGGAAGATATGAATGGTCAAAATCTTTCTCAAAAGTATTTACTGTTTTCTTTTGTTAGGAATATATTTATGTCTCAACATTTTATCAGTAGATGAATATTACTCAGTTATCCAAAATCTTTCATAGTAAAACTCGATACACGATCTAGAAATAACATTATTTTATTATAGTATTATGGATGTTGAATAAGTTAGTATTACTATAATTCTCCTCTATACACCTATAGCAATTTATATAAGTTACAGATATAGTTATAAGTTAAAGAAAATAGTTATAAGGTACAGAAATAGTTAAAAGTTATAGAAATAAATATACATTACAGAAACAGATATACGTTATAGGAAACAGTTATAAGTTATAGAATTAGAAATAAGGTACAAAAATAGATATCAATTACTGAAATATATTTATAGACTGAAGAAATATATTTAGATGGAAGAATAATGAAAAAGATAAAATAAGTGTTAATACCGGTTAACTAAACAATGAACCGTTTATAGTAAATCTTGTTCTTTTTATTTTTAACATTTTAAAAACCCACAATTTCTTTCAAGAAAAAGAATATTTTTCTTCTTATCCAAACACTTACTGAAAACAAAATCAAGAAACTTATTTAAATTTTATTCATAGTTTACATCTTCCTTAATCAAAAGAAATCTAGACTTAAACAGAGTTTATTATATAATTAAAAAATAGAGTAAAAAGAGTTAAAACAAAACACTTCAAAAATCATTATAGACATAGTCTTGTTCGGGTCATAGAGTCGAACCTTTCGACCAAGAAGTCCTTTCCTTTTGTTTTAATTTATAAACACGCAGTCTATCTTAAAAACTCTATCTTAAATCTTTTAAAAACAACTTCATAAACTATTTTAATAACAAATAAATTTATCACATAAAAACTTTACTTAAGAAAAAAAACTCAAGACTTTCCTTTATATTAGAGTTTTATAACAAAAATATTTTCCCACGTTATCTTTGTAAAACAAAAAGGGAACCTTGTGTTACATTTCAACTTTTCCCACTCTTGGAACCGTAAGATTTAAAATCAAACCAGGGCCATTTTCTTTTCTTCTCTCAAACAAGTTTAAGGCCGAAGTCAACTTCAGCTTCTAAAACTATCGGATTTATTAAAACAATCTATTATAAAACAATCCTAGAGCCATAAGGCTTTTTAGTTATCAAGCATTAAAATAGTAAACATGGTCGTGAAAATCTTTCAACAACATAGTCATTTTTCCACACACCCAAGTTTTTACAGCCACACCTATCTTTACTGAAGGGGAACCTCAAGATGTAAAGTTGAGGCTTACCCAAATCAGTTCTACAGTTGTTAGCAGCTCAAAACCATGTAGATGTTTCAAGTAAAACATTATTTTCCATGATCAACAGTGTTGGGGCTAGTTTTCACCTGCGGCCACAATTGAACAAGAAAACCCCAAATTGTTATTTAATACTTTCAAAGGTTCTTCTCAGAAGGAATTGAAATTATGGAAAGAGATGAAAGGAATATGAAAATAATTTTACCTTGAATATTTTGTGCTCACAGCCACGTTGAAAATTTGATAAAACCCCCTTTCGAGCTACACTTAAATCTTGCAAAGGAACCCTCAGTTCAAATGAACGAAAGCAAGAAACCTCCAGTCTCAGACTGCAGCAACAATCTCAAAGGTGAAAACTACAAACGCCACAATATAAACCAAGTAACCAGTCATAACATGAATCCAGGTTGACAACCTGCTAAACTATTTCCCCGCAGCTTCACTATGAAGGAAAAGAATATAGCTCAGACTGGTGAATGCCTCTTACCATCAAAAAGCTCAACTTTTTCCTCAGAGGCCCAAGAGGCCGAGATTCTATCGGCTCTACCCACAAACAGCGAAATAGAATTGAAGACAAGAAAATTTTTAGGGTTATGGTCGGATTTATAGTTAGGGTTTTTACTTTAAACCTTTACCCATGAGTGCATAACACATGGAATCCACTTTTATAATCAATCGTTTTACGTTTTGGCATAGTCTGAATGGTGTAAATAAGCCCCGCATTATAAACTTTTGTTAATACCTTTTCATAGTTAAAATATTTGTATTTCTGGAATAGTCCACATAATATTATTTCTATGTATGATTTTAGAGTATAGATAGGATTATGGTTCTAATGCATGTATCGATAGGATTAATATAAATACTTGGAATGTATATTTATAGTTTAGGATTAAGCATAATTTTTTTATTTTTCTTTCTATCTCACGTATACATGCCTTTACATAAACCTATGCAGCAATTACATCTTTAAGCCTAGATTAAGTAGGTTCTAGATGTAGTTATGATTTGACTACTAAAACCTGACATGTTTAGATTTCAGGAAGTTATGGAAATCAAGCATACCTTTAGTAACTAAAATCTAATGTTTGTATGCTACATCACACATATCACTTATTATAAAAAAAATTAAATGAGTACTCTATCATTTATTTATGTTGTCGAGATAAATAATCTCTATCCTGAAACTAGAAGTAAAAAGGCTTACCTGTAAAAGACCTGTAACAAGAACATCATTTGACTGCATTAGCTTCAATAAGCTAAGTAAGCATTGGGCACAACCAAAATTCCCTTCCGTAAACAAGAAAACAAACTTTAGCACCTTTCACTCACTAGCAAGTAAACAATTGATCTCAATACTTTACTTCTCTAGCTCTTTAACTTATAGATCGATCTTTCATTACATTTCTTTTGGATGTTGGTAGTAATAAATTATTGATATATTAGTAAATGATTTTTGTAGTATCCAGATTTAGATATTTTTGAATGTTAACTGTTAGCGGTTAAGTTTCCCTCTTATGCAATGTTTTAAACATTAATTGTCGCAAAGAAAAAAATTCAAAATTTTCACGAAATTTTGGAGTGTTACACTGTCTATTTTATTCTCACTGCCTATTAGTCACACATTTCTTTACTACATGTTTTTAGGTTTTCTGGTTTTTTCTTAGACTTTGCCAGCGAGCCTCTCCCCATGGCTACAATCTGGATCCACCTTTCTTGATGGTTCCTTCCTCTGCGAGTTATCCCGCCTCTTGGTTGCGTCCTCTCCCAGGTGGCTCTCCCTACATAGCTTGATTCCCATAAGGTAGGTGCACCCCTTGCTGCCAACATTTTGTGTTGGGATTTTTTCTGCTAGGAATGAAGTGAAGCATGCCCTCCTTATTTTTACTACGCCCAACTCTTGATCAGACCTGCTCTAGTACCTCCTAAGGTAGCACATCCACTTGTCTATCCTCATCTCTACCCAACAACTTCTGCCATGTGCCCCTTTGGCAGCACTTCTCCCTTCCTCTAGATGTGCCCATGCTGCAACCCATTTATGCTACATCCCATTTTATGCTAGCACACTGGCTTCCACCTCAACAAATCCTAGCATTCTTCCTTCCCAACAAATGTCAGCAAAATAACTCAAGCCTTGCATGCTTCTGCTACACACAAAGTAGGCATCGCACCTCTCTTTGATCTTTGTGGCATGTTGCTACATGTTAACAAAAATATACGCCCTCATTTGCACCATTGTTGGGAAGACCCTCCCATTGCGCACTCCCTCATTCTAGAAAACACACCCTCTATCTTTTGCACCCTCCATCATCGTTGCAATAACTAAATCCATGCATATTATCCATCATTGCTTCCCATTCATCAAAATATAGACTGCGCATGCATATCCTCCATCGATGGATATCCTCCACTTTGTTGCATGATGTCTTGCACCCAGCAAGTGTTAACTCTTTTTTTTTTTGCGGAAAACTACTTCATTTCATTTATGTTCTTGTTGGCTTCTTGAATTCCATTACTTTTGGGCGTTCCCTTTTATTTTACCCACTGTTGTCTCCTACCTCATGGACCTAGCTTTGCCAAGGATTTTATTTTCTTAAACTTTCTTCCACCGAGGTGTCTAATAATGTTGCGTTCTCTTCCTACTAGCAGGGACACATTAGTGATTTGCTAAGAAAGAAACACCTCACTATTTCATTTAAATTGGAACATTGTATTATTTGCAACATCCTTTCCTTTGATCAATGCTCTAGAGACGATGCTTGATATCAGTATTGAGGATTCCAACAAATTCCTTGAATACAACAAATTGCATATTACTATTTTTTTGATGTTAAACACATCTTCACTACAGAAGGTGCAAATGAAATTCTTCCATTGATATGTTCTACTCAACCATCGAATCTCACTGCTCAATATCCAACTCTTCCCATGATCACAGAGATCTCTTTGCATGAAGGTGGATCTCTTTTTATTTCTGAAAACTCTAAGTAGGAACGCAACATTATGACAGAACTCATGCATGCATTTCAGAGAGCTCGTTCTATCAAGAAAATGGCATCATTTTCATCACATATTCGGGTCGACGTGCCTCTATAACAGTAAGAAAATCTCATCCTAGTAGTAGAAAATCTAGATGACATCTTTGCAACACATTCCTTGTAGAACGCACACCCTTTTGCAGCATTCAACAATAAACGGGCTTTGAACTCAATGTGCAGCATTCAGTAGCCAGTCACTAGCTCATTTACACATTCCTAACAATGCTTCTCTCAGTTCTCTTCAGCAATCCATCTTCAACATGGCATCGTCAATAATTTGCAGAAGCTCATTTGGCATCCTCCAGCAAGCCATATTCAACATTGCATCTTCAACAATTTGCAAAAGTTCATTTGGCATCTGCCAACAAGACATCTTCAACAATTTGCAGAAGTTCATTTGGAATCCATTAGCGAGCCATATTCAACATGGCATCTTCAACAATTTGCAGAAGTTCATTTGGCATTCTCCAACGAGCCATCTTCAACATAGCATGGGATTCCATAGCCTTTCCCTAGGGATCCATTCACCTTTTTTGTTGGTCCAAGCCTTGACCTAGTATCACATTTTTGGTTTAGTTTTTCTTTATAACACTATTAGCTCTTGTTCAATATTAGTTCTCTCTTAGTTAGTTCGCTTTTAGTTGGTTCTCTTTCAGTTCCATTTTTTTTCTATTTGCCAATTCCTCTAGCAGTAAGCTACATAGTTTTGTTTGCAAAGAAGGCCTTCATGGGGTTCAAGGTAGCTTCAATATTTTTGTATGAATCTAGATTGCACCCTTCTGAGGGTTTCAGTATCAATTCATTTGTTGTTGGATACACAGGTCTCCTAGACCCAAGGGCGCACAGATATCCACCACCAAGAGAGGAGGTTCATAGATCTAAAACAATACATATCTCTCCCTCTAGTTTATTTACAACAAGATGATGAACAACAGCTGTATGGGAATCCCCACCTGCTTGCATATTGCACCATCTCCACCACCAAGAGAGGAGGTTCACAGATCTAAAAGAATATAGATCTCTACCTCTATTTTATTTACAACAAGATGTACAACAAAAGAAGTATGAGAATCCCCACCTACTCACATCTTAGACCATCTACATCATGATCATCATCCAGTTGCAACTCAACTCAACACCTCTTCTACATTTGGCTTGTCCTCTTTGCAAGAATGGCTTCCAAATTCAACCGAGAGGCATGAAACAAGGGATGCCATTCCACTTCAATTGGGAGGAATGGGATGTATGGGAGGCCCAAAATCCCCATTATGTATTAGACAATGTATTAAGTAGATATATTTGATATATTATTATAAATAATTCACAACATTTATTGTGCTCTTTTTTGGCCTCATCAATCAGGTCCCTATGTAATGGTTACAAAAAGGCATCTTGCCTCCTAATGAAGATAACTTTCTTTGTGCTATTCTTGTCTGTTACATGTTTTAGGGTTTCTAAATAATGGTTTTGGTTCTAAGTATTCTTTTTTATTTTCCCCATTGAGAGGTGAGGCTGCCATAGTGTCACATACCCCAATTTTGTAAAATTATGTAAATTGTTTTAATAATATTCCTGAGACATTATGTTAAATTTAATCCTAAGTAGGAATTGATGACTTGACAGAGTCAACAGAATTGGAATGTAATTCAGAATATTTTATTATTAATAAATAAATTATGGAGACAACAGCATGGGAGAGCTGTTAAAAAGAGGTTACTGGTCAAACTGGTGGACGGAACTAGGTGGAAGGCAAAAGACAAGTGGCAGCATCCTCAAACACTTCCTAAGTTGCAGGTGGCAACTTCCCTACATTTGGGGTCATGATCCCCCAAGAAAGTGGGATCAGAGCAGGTGGCTCATTAAATGACAGTTAACCCAAAAAGACCTAGGCAATCTTTTAAAAGTACTCAATGAAGAGAGCTGAGGCTGCTCAGATTTTATTCCACAGAGAATTCATTTAGGTGAATGTTATTCAGGAATTTCATTGAGGAAAGAGGGAAAAACAGTAAGGAAGTGTTCTGAGTGGATTGCTACAGTAACTTGATTTTATTTACAGCTTTTAGCTTGGAGAACTTGCTGATAAGTTCTGTATTCATACTGAGTTTGAGGACTGGTATCTGACATTGTTGCACCTAGTTCCAACCAGGGAGACCAGAGAAAGCTTGGGGGTCCTGAGGAGTCGTTGTTTGAGCGCTCTCCAGGAGTTGGTAGGGAGGAACGGCCTCCCATTGCTGTTGTTGTCCTAGTTCAACAGGTTCTGTCACTTAACTGTTTTGTTTTAATGAATATGAATGGATGAATGTTATGCTGATATTATATGACACAAGATTTAACTAGGAATTTTATGAGTTAAAGCTAGGATCCATGACTATGAAGGACTTAAACAGCAAGTTCTTAAATATGTTAAGGTATGTGCCATATTTAGTTGATGAGAAACCTAAAGTACAATGGTTTCTCAGCTGTCTGCCATATCATATAAAGGACAGAATCGAACATGATAACCCTAAAACTCTGGAAGAAGCCATGCGGAAGGCTAATTTCTGTTTTGAACAAAATAAAAAGAAAGAAGGTATAGCCAACTGGAAAGCTAAAAAGAATGGTAATCAGCCTGAGTTCAGGAAAAAGGAGTTTGTACCTCAGAAAAATTTCAGGAATAACAAGAACAGAAACCATTCTAATGGTAAGAACTTCCAGGGGAGCAGAAATGGTGTTTCTAATAATTCCAATAATTCCAATAACTTCAAGGGCAAGGAAGCATCAAAGAATCATTGAAATTTTACTAAGAATTTCGAAAGAAAGGAGCCTGTTAAGTGTTGGGAGTGCAATGGCCCACACTATGCTTCAGTTTTCCCAAATCGGAAGAAACCAAACAACAATATTCATGGGTGAATCCACGGACCTGGGTAACACTTTTTAGTAAGTGAATTTCGGCAAAAACAGAAAAATGCACCTCGGTCGAGGGCTTGTTAAGCCCTCGACCGAGGTCTTAATATCTCGACTGAGGTCTTGTTAAGCCCTCGACCGAGGTATTGCGGGCTTTACAAAACCTCGGTCGAGGTTCATACCTCGGTCAAGGGCTTAAAAAAACAGACTTAGCCCTCATTCAAACAAATGGAAAATTTCCTGTGCCTTGCAGAGGTGTAAACCATGCCATTCCTAGCACATAACTGAGTGGAGTTTATACCTATAAATTCACCAATGAATATTCTATCCATTGAGGTATCATACACGCATTTTGGCATTCATATGATATTTATTTTTTCATTACTTCTAAAACTTATACTTAGAAAACCACACTGCAACTTCAAAGCAGCTCAAAGAAAAATCCGCAGAGTTAAAACTACATAGCCAAAAAATTCTTAAAAATGCACACATCACATATTGACGTGTCCTCTTCAAAAGGGTATCTTTGGTTTTTCAATTTTTCAAAAAATAGAAAAAATTCCTTTACGTGGACAAATATGTGTTTAAAACGATGCTGAAATTGAATGTGGTCACTTTCGAAAAATAATAAATAATTGTATAATGCGAAAAAAATTAACAAAAAAATATGCACATCACACTGCATTTTATGTAGATCATGCTCATATATTTATTTTTTTAAAATTATTAATGCAAGATTGAATTACTCTACGTGGACACGAGCCACTTATTAGCTTCTTCAAATTTTTAAGGTCACACAGTTCATTAAATGCAAAAATTCACACATTAAATGACATCGAAATATTTTTTAAAAAATATCACTATGAAGCCAACATAATATTCTACAATTTGTTTTTTTACTGCAAGTCAAAATTCACATGGCATATATGCGTTTTGAGGGCTTCTATCTAGCACATGAGTAAAAAATCAGGTTTTCATCGCCAAATTTGGCCAAAAAGTGTTACCCATCTTCATGGAATCACCCTCATACTATACAAGATGAAATGACTGTTGGAGACTTTGGAAGGACTATGCCCCGAATCAATGCCACCTTGGAGAACCGTCAAGCAGATTATCAAACTTCCATGGTGGAAGTAGAAGGTATGGTTAACAAAACCCCTGTAACTATCTTAATAGATCCAGGTGCTAGCCTTAGTTATATTTCACCTTAGATAGTAGAAAAGTGTAATTTGACTATTGAAAAGTTTGATAACTCATGGTTAGTTCAATTAGCCACAGGGGAAAAAAGGAAAGTAACCTGTTATGTTAAGGAATGTGCCTTAGTTATGAATGATTTTAAAACTTCTGTTAAGTTAAATGTTCTGCCACTTGGCTCGTATGACATACTTATTGGTATGGATTGGTTAGAACAGCACAGGGTAGTTTTAAACTGTTTTGATAAAACATTACGTGTGTAAATAATAATGAATCACCAGTAACAGTCAAGGGTGTTCCTAGGAAAACTGTAGTTAGGAAGATTTCTGCCTCACAGCTCAAAAGAGTAGTCATGAAAGGATGCAAGGCCTATGCTGTAACCATTACAGATGAGGCAAATAAAGTTGAAAAGGATAAAATAAAAATAGAAGATATTCCTATGTTAAATGAATTTATTGATGTTTTTCCGGAGGAAATTCCAGGATTACCTCCCAGGAGGGAACTGAATTTCACTATCGAGCTAGTACCAGGTGTTGTACCCAGCTCGAAAGCTCCGTATCGTATGAATATTCTGGAACTTAACGAATTAAAATCACAGTTAAAGGAATTAATAGATAAGAAGTATATTCGACCTAGTGTTTCCCCTTGGGGAGCACCAGTAATCTTTGTTAAAAAGAAAGATGGAACTATGCGACTCTGCATAGATTACCGTCAACTAAATAAAATGACAATTAAAAACAGATATTCGTTGCCTCGCATAGACGATCTGTTTGATCAACTGCGCGGAGCTACGGTGTTCTCTAAGATAGACCTGAGGTCAGGGTATCATCAAGTGAGAATTAAAGAAGAGGACATTTTCAAGACAGCTTTCATAACAAGGTATGGACATTACGAATTTGTCGTAATGCCATTTGGGCTTACTAACACCCCAACCGTCTTTATGTGTCTAATGAATAACATAATGCATAAATACTTAGATAAATTCGTTGTCATATTCATCGATGACATCTTAATCTATTCTAAAAATGAAGAGGAACATAAGGAACATTTATGGATAGTCTTACAAGAACTGCGAGAGCAACAGCTCTTTGCAAAGTTCAGTAAGTGTGATTTCTTCAAGGATGAAATCTAGTACTTAGGTCACGTGGTGACTAAGGAAGGGATTTCAGTTGATCCTGAAAAGATCCAGGAAATCGAAGATTGGCCAGTACCAAAAGACGTAACAGATGTTAGGTCCTTCATGGGAATTACCGGTTATTACCGGAGATTCATTGAAGGCTTTTCAAAAATAGCCAATCCAATCACTTCTTTGCAAAAGAAAGGCAAGAAATTCGATTGGAACTTAAAATGTGAAGAAATCTTTAAGAAATTAAAAACTTTATTAACAACTGTGCCTATTCTAAGAATAGCAGATCCCAATAAGGATTTTGTGGTATGCACCGATGCTTGTAATGATGGTCTAGGTGGAGCACTGACTTAGGATGGACATGTCATTGCCTATGAGTCCAGGAAGCTAAAGATCCATGAAAAGAATTATGCCACTTATGATTTAGAACTAGCTGCTGTTATTCATGCCTTAAAAATGTGGCGACACCACTTAATAGGAAGAAAGTTTACTTTAATGACTGATAATAAGGGTCTAAAATACCTTTTAGATCATCCCAACTTAAATGCAAGGCAAGCAAGATGGTTAGCCTTCTTAAGTGAATACGATTTCAAAATTCAGCACATAAATGGAAAAGAAAATAAGGTGGCTGATGCTTTGAGCAGAAATACAAAGCTGAATTTTACAACAGCAATCAGTACTTATGTTTCTGATTTAAATGAACAGCTGACTGAAGGAATAAAATTGGATGAAATTTACAAAAAAATACAAGCTACAGCTAAGAAAGAACCTTTAGAAAGTTTAATAAAGGGTTATAGTCTAAATAAAGATGGATTTTTATTGTTTAAGGACAGACTGTATGTGCCTAATGTGTCTAAGGTTAAATTGCTGATTCTGGATGAAGTTCATAAAACCCCTTACTCAGGGCATCCAGGCTACCAGAAGACTGTCACCATGTTAAGAAAAGATTATTTCTGTCCTAATATGAAATCTGAAGTAGCTGAGTATATAGCTAGATGTTTGGACTTTCAACAAGTGAAAACAGAACACCAACATCCAGCTGGTTTATTGCAACCATTACCTATTCCTAGTTGGAAATGGGAGATAATCAGTTTAGATTTCATTACTGGATTACCCAGAAATCAGAATCAGAATGATTCAATTATGGTGGTGGTGGACAAGTTAAGTAAAGCAACACACTTCATTCCTGTCAAGACTATCTACAAGGCTGCCAATATAGCTGATATATTTCTAAAGCAGATTTTTAGGTTACATGGAGTACCTAAGGTTATTATTTCAGATAGGGATCCCAAATTCACAGGGAATTTCTGGAAATCCTTGTTTAAAGGATTAAACACAACATTGAATTTCAACACCTCTTTCCATCCTCAGACAGACGGACAGACAGAAAGAGTGAATCAGGTGTTGGAAGATCTGTTAAGAATGTATGTTAAGGATCAGCCAGGTAAGTGGGAGGATTACTTGCATTTAGCAGAATTTGCATACAATAACAACTATCAATCATCAGCTAAGTTCAGTCCTTTTGAAATTCTGTATGGGCATAAATGTAACACTCCTATCTCCTGGAATAATCCAGTAGATAGATTAGTGTTGGGACCCGAATTATTAAAAGAAATGGAACAGATTATAAAACAAGTGTAGGAGAACTTGAAGGTTTCCCAGGATCGGCAAAAGAGCCAAGCAGATTTGAAAAGAACTCCTAAAGAGTTCCAGGTGGGTGAGCACGTGTTTATAAAGGTAAGACCAAAGAAGAGCTCCCTAAGACTAGGGAGTTGTGCAAAATTAGCGCCACGTTACTGTGGTCCGTTTGAAATTCTATCCAGAATTGGTCAAGTTGCATATCAGTTAGCGTTACCACCTAATTTAAAAGTGCATAATGTTTTCCATATTTCTGTTCTGAAAAAGTATGTTCATGATGCTACTCATGTAATTGATTGGAATGTTGTACAGGTGGAACCAGAAGGAGAAGTTCTGGTGGAGCCGGACTGTATTCTCTGCAGGAGGGAAATTACTTTGCGGAACCGCATGATTGGACAGCTGAAGATGTAATGGAAGCACCTTAGTCCTAAAGAAGCTACCTGGGAACTGGAAAGTAAGATGCAGGAAGCATACCCAAATCTGTTCCAGGAGGTTCCCGAGGATGATGAATAAGTAACATCGAGGACGATGTTACATTTTAAGGGGGTGTGTATGTTACATACCCCAATTTTGTAAAATTATGTAAATTGTTTTAATAATATTCCTGAGACATTATGTTAAATTTAATGCTAAGTAGGAATTGATGACTCAGTAGAGTCAACAGAATTGGAATGTAATTCAGAATATTTTATTATTAATAAATAAATTATGGAGACAACAGCATGGGAGAGCTGTTAAAAAGAGGTTACTGGTCAAACTGGTGGATGGAACGAGGTGGAAGAAAAAAGACAAGTGGCAGCATCCTCAAACACTTCCTAAGTTGCAGGTGGCAACTTCCCTACATTTGGGGCCATGATCCCCCAAGAAAGTGGGATCAGAGCAGGTGGCTCATTAAATGACAGTTAACCCAAAAAGACCTAGGCAATCTTTTAAAAGTACTCAATGAAGAGAGTTGAGGCTGCTCAAATTTTATTCCAGAGAGAATTCATTCAGGTGAATGTTATTCAGGAATTTCATTGAGGAAAGAGGGAAAAATAGTAAGGAAGTGTTCTGAGTGGATTGCTGCAATAACTTGATTTTATTTACAGCTTTTAGCTCAGAGAACTTGCTGATAAGTTCTGTATTCATACTGAGTTTGAGGACTGGTATCTGACATTGCTGCACTTAGTTCCAGCCAGGGAGACCAGAGCAAGATTGGGGGTCCTGAGGAGTCGTTGTTTGAGTGCTCTCCAGGAGTTGGTAGGGAGGAACGGCCTCCCATTGCTGTTGATGTCCCAGTTCAACAGGTTATGTCACTTAACTATTTTGTTTTAATGAATATGAATGGATGAATGTTATGCTGATATTATATGACACAATATTTAACTGGTTTGGTAACGTAAATATTTCGTTTAACTGTAATTAAATTTCTGATGATAGATAAAGTACCCTTGTGTCTTTCCACATCTGGGTTTTACCAGACCGTACTCCATCACAGCGATAAATTTAGAATAATATTAGCAAATGAGATCTCAGAGTAGTTGTTTCTTTATCTATCTTTAGAAAAGATATTTTATTGATTGTGGTATGAATTCTTAGTTATAAACTACTCCCTTGTACTATATTGTGTTTCGAGTAATTTTATATTGTAAATAATAGATAGTAGTTTAGAGATAAGAATTATTATTGTTTACTGTTTACTATACAGTGCTTTTATTTTACATTAGATTATGAATGGAATTTCCAAGTAACCTTTGTTTTAGGGGTGGTATTAACCTGTAATAAAGACTGATAGGTTTTATAGACACATAGAAGTAACTAATGTTGTTACTGATAGTAGAAACTTCTATAAAAGTAAAACAGCCCACTAAGCAGAGTAAAATGAGAGTAGCTGCTGTAAAGATTACTTAATTTTCCATCACTACAAGCATTCTATTTATTGGAATAAATATTAGTTATAATTACTATCTATTTTATTCACAAGCATTTGTTACTAGCAGAATTCACCGGAAGGTAATATAACTTCTTTACCTATCTTTATTCTATTTATTCAATCTTAACCAAACCTACATATGCTAGTTATAATTTTAAGGTGTTAGCAATAAAAGATTTAGTTGGTTCACTTACTTCTTTGAGAAAGTAGTTAAAAACTAGAGTATGTCAACAAATATATAGAATAACAAATATAATAATATTTTGAAAATAAAATATATATGTTTATGAATAAACATAGGTTAAGAGTACTAGTTTATATCATAATTTTCAAAAATCCTTTTATATAAGCAAATTTAGGTATTTCATATTAATAAGAAGCTACAACACACATAAATAAGAAAACAATCTTAAATCAAATATTTACTTTATTAGTTTATGTTCTTTCTTTTTTTATAACTGCAGTATAAACTAAGTAGGAAATTTAGGTACTACTTACAAGAATAATATTTTTTTTTTTTACTCAGTAATAAGAATTAACAGTAATTGCTATACCTGTAAGAAAGGAAAACACAGCAGGTGTTTGAATTAATCCTTTTAGGGTTTTTAAGTGTTTTATTTATCCTGTATTAAAATTGTATTATAATAACCTTAACAGTTTATATGTTAGAAAGAATATAGATATATATATAAATTCAAGTACAATAATGTACTGACACTAATCTAGCATAAGGACTGAATGTAAATGTTATTAAGCTTCAGTAAAAAGAAACTATACAACCTCATAAATAAACAGAGCCATATTAAAAATAACAGTATAAATGCAGTGACTAATATGCCACTATCGAGCTTCAATGATCCTTTGTAATCCATATAACGAAATAAATTTCAGTATTATAACATAAACCAAGACTATTGCAAGAAAATAGTATTAACAACTATGTTATTAATTTAAGGGTAAAAACCCTAACATCCCAAAATATACAAGGTTAAAACCTGTAAAGTTTAATTCGGCATCTTTGGCTCACGGCCGTATTACATTTTATACATGAAGGCTTACAGCCTGTACTCTAGTCTAAACTTCATAATATTAAAACAAAATTTTACATTCACGGCCGAAGCCGGAGAGCTCTGCAATAGAGCTAGGGTTAAAACCCAACTATGGTTACAGCGAACAAACATTCAAAGTAAATAACCAAAAGCCACGAAGGTTAAATAGGCTCCAACACGACCAGTCCCTCTTTACCCATAAGGGTTTTACATAAGATGAAGGAGCCATGGGGAACCAGGGCTTACCGTGGCCCATGTCCCTGCAACCACACACTCTTGTTGCAACACAGAAGAGGAGCAGGTCGTACCTGCAAAACCAGCATACAATCAATGATTATATAATTATTAAACAGCAAAGAAATGTATTGCGGAACTTTTAGTGTTATCTTCTAAAAGTAAACAAGATATTTTTCTGTTACCTGGGAAATGGGAAATCATGAGCAGAGATGCAGCGACCAGCCACAAATATGAACGAGGAGACTGCAAATCTCTTGCAAGGAAACAACATTCAATACTCTCAAGACGCTGACAGTAGGACGACCCTTGAGCCAGAAAAAATGAAGGAGAATGATAAAACTGGCTCAGTCGAGGGTTTGAGATTAAAGAATGGAAGCAGCGGCATAGCAAGCAAGAGAACAAGTAACGTAGGCAAGCAAAAGGACCCTGAAACAGCTTTCATGACGGTGCAATGGGAAATTTAACCCAAAAGGAGAAACCATTGACAGTCAGAGCCTACACAAGAGAAGTGCGGCCAGATTCCTCTCGCAGAACAAAAAAAAACAGAGCCCGAAGGCAAAGGAGAGTATAGAGCTAGGTTTAGAAGTGATGTATTTAAATACATGAAGTCTTGGCTCACATGCAGCCACGTTACCAAGTTAATAATTCACCCACGGTGGGTAATCTCTCCACAGTTTGGATGAGCGAAATCATGAAGGAACTTTTGGAACAATCATTGGCAATCTCCAAAGTTAAAACCATAATCCTGGTTAAGTCAACCTATAATTGGAACACTATCATAATGTTAGATTTGATACGTAACCTTGTTGTGAAACCTCCCATCATAAGCAAGTTTATTAAATCATGCATTACGTTATATCATTTTTGTCACCCTTGTAATCAAATCGAATGATAATACTAGATTGATCTTGGGTATAGCCAACTTTATAACAAGAAACCTTGTAATATTATGTTTTATATTTATTTAAACTTTAAAAAAATAGTACTATAACCAGAAAGGTAAGTGCAATAACTTTGTTTTATTTATAAACTTACAATGTCCAAGGTAAAGATTTAAGAGCTACCTTTATAGTAAGACTAACAACTTAAAGTGGCTTAGACTGGTTTATGACCTGTTCATACAGGTGAGTGACTATCTCAACACTCAACCCTGGAAGTCTTGGTAGATTAAGTTGTAACATTATTATAGGAGAGAAGTATAATACCTATAGTTTAGTAGGAATTTTATTTTTCACAAGTATTATATCAACTCTTATGTTGAATTTATAGTCGACTTTAAGGAGGTTGTAGATACAACCACGGTAACTACTGTATTATAATATTAACCAATATGGTTTAGCCATATTCATCTAAGTTTGACAAATGCTTACAAAAGGAAATGGTAGCTAAATATTTTGATGAATGCATCATCTGGAATAGATATTATTTAACTTAGAACTTATCCCATGTAAATGCGAAGTCTTATAAGAGAAGGTTTATCAACGTACTAGTGAGACTTGAAACTTTAAGTTATACCTTCTTTTAATGATTTAAAATAATGTCTAATTGCAGTTGGTTAACCTTCAGACCTAAGTCAAGCTTAAAAATGTGTAATTCAGTGGTTTTGAAGATAAGATCTATTTCTTCAGCGTGAGTAATTCCTATGAGTCAATAGTTAGAAATTATAGTGAAAAGATGTAATTCCTTGTTATACACTTTGCAAAGTAATCATTTCTTAAAACATAAACTATTGGGTTTTGTTTTCTATTATGATAATCATCTATAAAAATCCTGTAGCACTGATAACTTTGATAGTTTTGATAGATATCAAACAATGCAGTAATCATAGATTTTATAAATCTACTTCGTTCTAGAATAAAGATCAAATAATGAAATTACCTCAGTAAAGCACTATTATGAGCTGAGCTACTAATGCCTTCCTGAACTTTGGTTGCAAACAATCTTGTACCTGAAGACCTCAAAATTCTTTTACTTGCAGCAGCCAATGTTTTACCTGTCATCTATAAGAATGGAAGGAACTTTATGCATTAGCTCGAAATCTAAGTAAGCCCAATTCTTTTCATGGTAGCCACACCTTATGTTCGCAAAAAGAGACAAATTAATAAATTGAAAGAACTATTCCTTATCTAAACATAATTCAACTGATGAATTCAACCAAACAGTTAACATGTAAACTAATTAATGATTAGTTAAAACTGCATTTTATGTTAATGTTTGTAAATTTAAAAATTTTAAATTTTTCGGAATTTTTGGGGTTTTGACACATAGCCTCACCTTTCAATCTTTGCTATCATATCTTGCCCTAAATGATGGATTAGTTGTTTTTGTCCATAACAAATTTTTAAAGTTATATTTATTCGTATAGATGTTCCTATGACATCTGTCAGTTGTAACATTCATAATCTAAAAAAAACCATTCATGCATTTTCATTTACTATCCTTTCATAAAAAGCGCTTAGAATTTGGCTTTGCTTTGAAATATTTACCTTGTGATGATCGCATAGTAATCCTACAACAGTACACCATCTGTCATGCATAAAAATAATCTAGAATATATGATCTAAAGTATATTTTATCTATGCATGTGCATGTCATCGCACATAACTTTGCCATATTTAGCTGTTATACACATTTGTTTAAATACCTTTTATTCCTTCCACAGTGTTTTCTCAACATAAATAACCATTCAAGCAACATAAGATGTGCATAATCATATTTTTTATCAAATTTATGAATTGTATTCTAATTCAAAGCATTACTAATGCATATAGCAACAATCATTTTATCATATTTATCACATAAGGATTCACCACATACATATCTTTGTATCCAACACGTTAACATACCATGATGCATAAAATACCAAACATAATTGTAACATCCCCAAGAAATAGAAATTATATTAATTATGATCTATTTGAGTTATTGTTTTGAATAAAATTGGCTAGATCTGAAATGTGCCAAATAGTCCTTGAAGGATAGATGTAATAAGACAATATGGTTAAATAAAAAAATTTGTAGGCTAGTAAAATACTACCTATCATGGACATTAATTCATCTTTGCGGAATATGTCTGTCATTGTTTACTAGGTCAAAGTGTCATAAGCTCCCTTTACCTTTCTATGTATTTTCCTATCTAATAGTGATGTAATTATGCACTATTTTTATATTACTCGAACTAGTTAAATGATTACTCTGCTAGTGTTTACTATTTAACATACATTTGTGTATGATGGTTCAATTATATCTTACATCATGGTTATCTATTTTGTACTTTGTTTATATTTTTGTTTATGAAAAGTTCTTACTTTCCTTTAACTATCAAGGCGTGGAGTGGCGGGATTTATATCCCTTAAGGGACCACTCAGAGAGGTAAATGGTTCCTCTTGGTTTTACGTAGTATGCTTAGTTCATTGAAAACTAATGAAAACTTCCATTTTTGTGTTGGTTACTTCATTGATGAAATCTATCTACGACAGCTAAATGTAACATCCTACGACATGCTAACTATGCTACACTATCCTAGGCATACTGAAGATAAAAGGACTAAAGTCCTGGCCTAACTATTCCTACTTTCTATGTTTGCGCAAAGTTGGGCTTGTATGACCTGAATATTCATGGTTGATGTTATTTTTATGGTTTGAGTTTATGATAATTTTATCCATTTGATATGTATTTTATAACGTGTAAATTCTAATGTGTAAAGCCTAGGGTTTAAGGCTTAAATCATAAATCATGGCAAGCATTATGATAAGTATTTGGAAATACTATGGGTTATGTGTAAACCTTTCATGGAATATTTCATATGCCATGAAACTTATGGCTTAACAATACCAAAGATGGTTTTGATGGAGTTTTAGTGCAACTGTGAAAACGTTGCGGTTTAAACTATGGAGAGGTGGGTAAAAATCGCGTTGATAGTGGGAACTAGGGTGGCACATTTATGGCTCCTTGGGAAATGGGGAAAATTATCCCTAAGGGCTGGTCTGGTTGTTGTCGGGATTCATTTGACTCTGCTTCTTATTGTCTTCATGTTTCAGCTCTCGAGTGTTTATGCTGCGTGGAGTAACAAGCTCTTCTTGCACCAATAGGTATGATCTCAGTGTGGTTTTTTAGCGTTATTTTGTTTTTTTATTTAGTTTGACATTTAGCATACTCCTCATGGCTCTACATTTCTATTTGTAGTTGACGGGGGTGGATTTGATTCATGGCTCGTTGGTGGCTCTCTGAACTCTATGCACAACCCTTCAACAGGTAATCCCTGTGAAAGCATAGGCCTTTTACCTCTGCATGTATGAGTAACAGAGTGTTGAGCTCTGTGTTCAAAGGGTTCATGTTGTATTTTTTTTTGTTATGGGTTCAAATGTTTGGGTCCCTTGAGATAATGGGCATCCACAAGATGTGTTTGTATTTAGTATTTCGGTGAAGGTTATAAGTGTGGATACTTTGAGTTGTGTCTGTCCAGACGAAGACTCGGCTCTGTAATAGATTTTGGTTTTGCGTCTTAATCGTATCATTTGATATAGTAATGGAGAACTCTGATTTTTCATTTTAAATGATGTGATAACTATGGAGTGATGGTGTCATTGCTTGCAATGGAACTATGTCGAATCGTGATTGTGTGCATTTTACTTGTAAACGTTTGTAATTTTGGAATGTATGGTTTATTTATCGTTTTTGGAGTTTATTATTTCTACGACCATTTGCTTGGCATATTGCTGTATATTTGTGTTAATGTCGTGGTTGTAACAACATTGACAGTAGGGTTTAATTATTTCTTCTTGGAATTTAAAATTATTGGGTTTGACTTTAATGTTTATTATAGCAGGGTTTTCACCTCACGACCATGAGCTTGGCTAGACCTTGGTATGGAAACACAACATGCACATTTTAATGTTTTATGTTTATTTGGAGCTATGATAGTGTAGAAATTTAATTTATGGTTTTAAGGTTGGGGATTACCATCGTGAACTTGGTAGTTGCGAATCAGCCTTTATGTGAATACGCAGCCGGTGAATAGTTGTTGGATGTTACTCTGTCTGTTTGGTTCTACTAGCATAACTTATAATTGGTGTAAAATTGTGGTGTATGTGGAATATTTTAAGGGCGGTTTGTAATTCGAACCCTTTATAGTTTTATAGCATTGGTGTTTTAAAATCGATACATATAGGATTTGATTCCTGAGCATGTGTTCGATTTTGGTTTTCTTGTTTAGAATTGCAAGCCTATAGGATTTGATCTTGAGTTTTCCTAACGCGTGGACTGGAATTTTCAACGCAAGATTATAGTTTTGATTTTTTTATAAGATGAAATGATTCAATCCTAGGTTGTCTAACACTTGGACTAATGGTTGAAACATCGTGTGTTTTTTTGTTTTGGCAATGATGCCAACAGGATTCGATCCTAGATTCTTTAAATGAATATGTTGTTTAATGATTTGGTTTGTATTATGTATGTAATTGATTCTTAGCTTTAGTTAGAATAGTTGAGATAACTATAATGATATTTATTCCTACGGTTGGACCTTAATAGGTATTGATGGCTGGATTTTATGTAAAGGTTTTAATGATGGAAATAAATGTATGGTGTTTGTTTAGTATTTATCATCGTTATGTTTATTATAGGATTAGTTTTTAACTATGTTAAGTTTGTTCATCGTATTTATGATATAATTGTTTAAGATTCAACATGGAAATGGTATTTAATTTATGTTTTATGCACAGTGTTTATGCTACAGTTGTATATAATGGATTTGATGGGTGAAATAATAAGTGTGCTCGCAATATGTAATCTGCCAACAGTGGAAGTTGTAGAGTTGGAATTTAATGGAGATGATTTCATTTCTTTGGATTTAATTATCTATTTTGGTTGGTAGTTTATTAGTTAATTTTTATATGATCTAACCCTAGTTGATGTTATACATAGAGTCTAGAAAATTACAACATGAGAGAAGACTGAATTTTAAAATAGGAATGATGGAAGAGTAATGCAGAAATAATAAGACCATATATTTTCCTATAGTTTTGAAAACTGATAAAAACATATATAACAGTCTACATAGTAAGAAATATAATATATATTCTCATAACTAGGCCATCATGTTTAAGAAAACAAAATACTCCTGTAAGAAAATCTTTATATCTAGGGTTTGTATGAACATGTAAACTAAAACAAGCCTAGATGATTTTAAGTTTATAGAAACAAATTAACCTAGCTACAACAAAGAGATACTATTTATCATTCCAGAATTTAATCCTTTCATTTAATAAGAAAACCTATATAAAATATACGGAAGATCAATAAACCTCATACCTGCAAGTTGAATCTATTTTAATGGCTGGAAACCCTGCACACTCAAGCACACAGCATTAACAAGGACATAGACAGTTATGACCTATGTTAACTTAACCGAATAACTTGGGAACTACCATGTTCCACCCAACCATCACCTAGAACCATTCCTGGTTTCAATCCAGATCCCCCCGAGTTGGTTCCAACATGCAAGTAACTTAGAGCTCCTAAGGTAAGGCTTCCCTATCTGGGACAATAGGTTCTGTATCAGTTTTGTTTTCCTCTTGGGAAAAATGCTCTCCAAGAATTATCTTAATAATAATCAGGTGGAGTGATGGAATGATCCAAAGATCCCCCAAGCCTCTCTTTGGCTTCGGTCTTTATAGACAAACTTTTTAGGAAAAGGAGCAGTTAAATCAATAATCACTTGTTTTCTTGAAATAACCGTTTTTACTTAATTGAGGTAAATTTAATATTTATTTAAGATTAACTTAGGAACTTTTTGACTAGTTCCTACTTTGAATCTTTTAGGTATTTAATATTTAATTAATATTAGTAATAATAATAATTTATAGATCGTTTCATTATTATTCATATTTACTAGTATTTTTACCTATGCTTACTCTTTTATACACATTATATATAAACTATGTATTTATATATACCATTGTTAACATTTTTACTTTAGGTATCATATAGCATGATCCCTAATCACATGATACTTTTCTTTTTTAGCTTACAGTCACTTCTTGCATGGTTATGCAACTAGGTTAGGCAACTCACAACCTCCTTGCATGTTGGATTACCTTGTTTAACACGGTAGTTCTTTAGTACTTGCTGAGATACATAAATTCGAATTTTCATTTAAGTACTTAAAAATAAGTAAGATGAGATCTGTAACACCTCGGTTTTGACCCTGTTTGCATTAAAAATGTATATGATGTATATATTGTAATTAATCATGGTGTGGAGCTAAAGGCAAAATCCCCACCATCAATTTAATATCTTATGTTCTGACGATTACAATCGTTTCCGATGGTATATCGTGCTATCCGGCGCATTATAATTTTTGGCATCATGTAAACATGCATTTTAATTAAAATACCCACAACCAGATGTCTATGCAACATTAAAAGAGATGAGGGCATGATTTTCCTAAGGAATAGGGAGGGAAATTATTTAAACCTTTGGGCCAATGGGGAGAATCCAAATGCCAAAGGGAGAACCAATGAAACAGTCAACTACCTTTCTTGTCTCATTCACCCAATCATTTAATTCTTCCAAAAATGGTTGAGTTAGTTAATGCATGGGGATGGGGGAAGAGTATGGCAGTCAAAAATTCGAATTGAGGAAGTCAACAGATTTTGGAAAACATTTTTCTAAATTTTGGGGAAAGTAAATGCTTGGGGAAGGCATGCCCAAGCCATTACTCACCCATTTCTTCCATTTTCCTCACCCATTCTCCTTCACATGGGATTCCTGCATGCAGCGTAATCTTCCTGTGTGTTCATCCTTCATGTTGGAGTATTTTTCCTCACATTTGCATGCCTAGAAATTTGTTTTGGTATTGTTCAGTACGAGGGCAAGAAAGATTTACTTTTTTCCTGAATTTTCATTAATTCTTCAATGGTTGGGAACTGTTTTTACCTTGTTGAGTGGCCAAGAAGTTAGATTCACGTTTTTGGGGTTATAGCAGTCGTTTTGGCTCCCGTATGGCCATAGATGCCTTTAGAAATTGAAAATACAATTTGGGTTCTTGCAGAGGTTGATTTTGGCTATATGGTGCCATTAAACGATTATTCAAATCATAATTCTCACCTTTGTGTTTTTTTTCTCCATTTGTAAATCCGTTTTTGGGTTCCCCCAACATTTTCTGTTGTTTTCCCCACCGTTTTCCAAGGTGAAAATCATTTGGTGTTTCCTAGTGATTTAGAGGAGAGACCACCTTCTCTTGGGTGTTGTTGATGAATTCATTTTTGGCCACGTTAGGGCCAAAAATTCCCTCGGATATGAACTGCTGTTAAGGGGTCTCTTTCACCCACCTTAGCAATTCATTTCCTTGACAAACTATTTTTCCTCAACCCAGGATATGGTGTAAATAGCGGTGTATGCAATTGGTATTTGGACTATGTAGGCATGGAAAGGAGTTTGCTTGAAAAACCTAGTGTTTTGCAGGAGACCCATAGACAGATCTATAGGGATGGCTATCTTCTCTACATCCCTTGAATAGCACTGGAAGGGAAGTCATGTCCTGAGCGACTATGCAGCAGAGAAGGAAATGATTCCTTGTGTTGGGTGTGTGTGGATGTCTTAAGAGTCAAGCTAGTTCTAGTGAAGGAGTCCTTAGCTCTTCAGTGAGCCCATTAACTTAGCAGAAAGTGCTTACATCTCTTTATAACCTGATAAACCCAACTTGTTCACTTGGTTATGTGTTGTTGTGTACTCTTGGCCTAATAAACCCAACCGTGTTGTCTTAGTTGAGTCTGGACATATCTTGGTCTATGTGTTAGCTTGCTTAATTTCCTTATTATTTATGGGAATCATGCCCATCTTGGGGGTGGTAGTTTTGTTGAGATATTAAGGAGCACATTGGCCTATGGTTGGGTGGGAGGTTGTAGTGCATAACTGGCTGCGGGGCGTTCTTCTTCATAAGATAAGTATTCTTGTGTTTAAATATCTACAATTACATTTGATAATGAATTACAATGAACATGCTAAATTCTTAAATGTATGGTTTTGCTTCCACTATATGGTAATAATGTATGCATGTTTTATTTCAAAGCATTTCATTTTTTATTATTATTTTCATAGGGCTAGTTTCCCGGATTGATAGCAGCATCGGTAGCATCCTCTTCATTGGTCGGAGGGTTGGGGACATTACAAGATCAATGTTTTATCAAAGTCATTTTCACTCAACATATTAACTTTTTGGTAACTCTTAGGGTTTATGTAGAGCCCATACTCAATGCTAAGAAAAAGGGAGTTACAACTTAGTGCAATTCTATAGCTCCTCGCTCAACACTAATGGTAGTATGTATTTGTAGGATACACCTAGGGATACAATGGCCAAGGATCCGATGTTCTAGAGCTTATTCTCAACATCAACTTGCAATTCTCCAGGGATTATTCCCAACACTTCCAATTATTATATTTTCATGTGCTTCAAAGCTTCATCCTCAACACAAAGATTTCATAACTCATGTGCTCTAGAGACTCTTGCTCAACACAAACATTAAACTACCCATGTGCTCCAGATCCTCTTGCTTAATACAAACATCAAATAATCATGTGCTCCAAAGATTCTTACTTAGCACAAACATCAAATATGCATGTTCCTTAGAGCTCGCACTCAACACAAACATCTCATCAATTATGTGCTTTAGGGTCCCTACCCAACACATGAAATCATATACATAAAACATATGCAATTGTCTTACGCGCAATATATCAAACAAATCATCATTCTCATGTGTAGTGGCGTCTTCTGCCCAATATACAAAATAAAACATCAAAGCAACATCATATGCAATGGAGCTTATGCCCATAAGTGTTAGGGAAAAAATTCAGGATATTACAAATAACTATAGTGATCTACGTTCACCAATGGCACTAAATTAGTCATTAGGTCAAATTTGATGTACAATAGCTCATTTAGAGCTTGGTTTAATAATAAATTGTTTTTTGTTTTGCATCAAAAAATTGGTATAATTTTTGGCTATTTTATATTTGTAGTCATAAGCTATTATTTTAAATTCCCTAAATCAAATAATTACAGAATATCTAGAAATCATGTTTCAATTGCAATTTTTCCTCCATGGTTTATTTCTACATTAACATTTATAAATGTAAATGAATAAATAAATTTGTATAAGAAGAATACATAGATAATGTAGGACTGAAGGTAGTTCATGTAACTCTAGTAGTTCCTTTTTACCAAGCCTTAGTGACCAAATTAGTAAGTACATTCAATAGATTAATAATAACTTTATAAATTAATATTTTAATAATACATTCAATAAATTAATAATACCTTTCCATCAATCACCTTTATAATATTTAACTTAGTATTCGAACAATTTGAAATTTTCACTTATGATTTTCATAATTGACATATTATTATTAAAAAATTTATTTTAATAATAAACATAATAATATTAATTAATTATTATCATAATTAATAATAATAATAATAATAATAATTGATGGTAAATAAAATATCAAGATTTATTTGTTTAATTGCTAAGTAACCTAGCACTAATCTAGTACACTTTTATCAATAAACAAGGTAAGTTTAATGGTCTAATTGATCATGATTAACAGTTAAATAATACAACTTTCCAAAATTAATTTTTATCAACGAAACTTCATATTGACGACGCTTATCTTAATTCCTTACTACAATGTTTACATATAACTAATGAATAGCTTAATGGACTTGTTTTACACATATCTACTAACTTAACGCTCATTATTTGAATTTGATCAATGCCTAATTAACATATTTACCTACTACAACTTATTCAATTATTCAACATATTGAGTATTTGTATATCGATACTAGCATACATGTGCAAAGTGTGCATGCATGGCCAGCGTATGCACAAGTCAAAAATGTACTATAAGAAAACATCAACTTGCTTAATAATAATCGTCCATGCAAGTATAACACACATAAATATAACATAATTATTTTAGCCTCCCTAGTTATTTTAATAGTTAACCGTTTAATGTTTCATATCATTATCTTTATGTTTACATTAGTTTAATCCATCAAGTACTATGAGAGGTACCTACTACCATTAACTCAGGCTCAAGGAATACCCAACTGTTACAGAGAGAAACTTCCTATGGCTTGGGGTAGACAACAACAGACTGGATGACACCAGAAATCAATGCATTCCATTATGCAAGAGAAATAAATGCATCTAACAATAAGGAATATGAAGCGTACCTTATTCCAGACGGTTGATGTAGATCCCCATTGAGCTTTTCCAATACACTTGTATTCACAATTCACTCTCAACAACAACAAACAAGATAAGCATTCAATATATCAAAGTGTTAGGCCTACTCTAGAATATATAAACCATCATGTATAAGCAAATATAACTACATCCATGGAAAAAATATTCATAGTTATACACATGTAATTAGCGAGAAATGAATATTTCTATCAATAATAAATAGAGATAGAACAGTGACAAACTACGTCGACACCTTGTCGAAATGGAGAAAATGAGTCCTTCGCCTGGGCCTCTACCACTTCATTCCTCCATCTCAATGGAAATATTACAAGGAAATGGAAAGCTTGGAAAGAGAAGGCATGTGTGCTCCAATGGGACAAAGGGATGCAGACTCAAGCATAAACAAGTGAGGCAATAATGAACTATAGTTTCCTTGTTGTCCAAAATTATCCTCTTTCAATGGATCCAAGAGGCTCAATATATATCCCTCCAATGGACAATGGAAAGTCGATTCAGAATTTTTCTTGGCATATCGAAGGCTAAGAGTCAAGTTATTTGTGACTCATTGAGGAAAATTCCATTTTTTCTTTGTTTGTATGCACATTTCTTGATGTACATGGGTATTGTCTAAAATTCTATGTGTACATGTGGGTATTGGATTAAAAGTCATGTATACAAATAAACAGGTGTTTTTTAGGGACTTTCTTGGTTCATTAAAGTATAACTTGAGCAAGGGGGGTCAATGGATTCTACAAAGGTACATGGAAGGCCATAAAGGTGTGATCTACCAAGTGTCGTAGAATTCGCTATAACATCGACCCTCAAATCTACTAACTAACATATCCTCCCATCCTAACCTATTTCTACATCCTCCCTTTCCTTCCTCTCCTAGTACAAAAGTGGATTCCATCTATACTGACCTGACCACATAAAACATGAGAGTGGTACCATCAGCTAACTAGTGTTCAAACCTAGCCTCTCCTGGAAGGAATCCGCTTGTCGTCGTCACAATAAATTAGGGAGCATGTCTTAACATGACCCTCTCGCACCCTTGGGTATCATAGAAACATAGTGTGGAACATGCATTGATCCATGTCAACATCCTGGGTCTATACCCTATCAAAAACCATATTTTGTTGCTATCGATATTACTAGATCGCGCCATTATATCATCAATTTGGTAAATAAGGATTTCTACAAAAAAGTACTACACAACACTTCACATCAAGTATCTGACTATTACATAGCTCATGTGTCCTACAGATTAGTACTTTGCAAACATACATTTATAACAATATCTACTTTCAATCATCATCTGATCCATATTATCAACATCATTTCCTTTCATCACATAAAATCGTTAAGTCAATCACATCATGGGTTGGTATCCACTTACCACATCATTTATATCACATTTCATCAAGGATGATAATTAAACATATAGTATCGTTATGAAAGAAAGGAATTTCATGATAACTACAACATAGTAAATGCATAAACATAATCATAGTATCAGCATAAGCATAGTAACATCATCAACATAGTAGCAACATACAATTTGGTCTAACATGCTGAAAATATTGTTTGCTCAGTCTAGAAGAGTCCAACATACAATAATAAAATATAGTGCAATATGTCTGGCAAATAAACATTCCTAGTAAAAATATGCGGAGTTACATAAAAAAAATGAGCAATCATTCATGCAAACTTGTAGAAAGACAATATGAATCCAGAAGCAACTAGTCTTCATCGAGAAACCCTAGCACTCGAATGCATTTTTTTCTTGAGATGATACTAGGGAGATAAGAAAGGTCTATAACATTCCTAAAAATATATTAACTTTTCCATACCTGGTAAATCTAGCATGTCAAAGCAAATGAGGCTCAACTGCGTGACCTCCTAATGTGCCCATAAGCCTTGGTCAAATGGCCTTCGCGCATGAGAGGAAGGAGCTACCTATTTTATGGGACAAGCACCCTACCTTGGGATGGTAGAAGGAGGGACTCCATGCAACCTGCACAACATACATGCAATGTGATCTGTCTCCATGGTCTAGTGTGCCATTGGAATAGATATCGATGGAGGATGTGGTTGGTGTAGTTAGGCGGTGGCGATAAGAGATGAGTTTGTGATGGGTGAGGAATGACTAGTCAGGTGCCCAGGTGGTCGTCATGCACACTCACATCCATTCCTCCATGCATGCATCCTCTTAGGTTATTATTTTGTCTATAATGAAAATTTAAATTACTAAGAAATTTTTTATATATATTTTTTCATATATTCTAAATCTAATTAGGGGAATTTGTTAAATTTTTTTAATTTGATTAGTTAAAATGTTTTTAAATTAACTATTTAAATTGCTTAGGTATTTTAAAGTTGATAAATAAATAAATAAATAATTATATTTAAAAATAATAATAATAAATAATAAACCAAATCAACTATTATTTTAATTTATTATACATCTTAAATTCTATTATTGAATTATTTAAATAATTAATTTTTTTGTGATCAATTTAACTAAATTAAAATTAATTAGAATTGATTAGAATAATGTAAAATGGATTATTCTTAAATGTTAGAGATCAATTTAGATTACGGTTTAAATCATATGCTAGGATTAATATAACTCTAATTAGTTAATGAATTAACCTTATACTTTAAATATTATAACAAACTTTATAGGATGAAATTATAAATTTAATTTGAACCGATAACAAGATTAAGATTCGACTCTAGTTAGCTCGAAATCAAGTCAAATTAATAAATACATAAGATTTCATGTGAGAAATCATGACAAACATGACCCCACAGTAGATGTGTTCATTTGAAATTACCTAACTCGCAAAAAAAATGTGGCACTATGCCTTCCCATGAGACATGATGTCTTATTTGTGACTTGTGATGACTTCGAGGTAGGGATATAGTAGTGTCCTTGTACCCTTCACCTTTCAAGAATTTTCCTTTGTATCAGTAATAAGTAATTACAGGGTTTGAAAGAAATAAACTTTTCTCATGAACATAAAGTTGTGAATATGTTTAATTACATGGCCTAGCATGACTTAATTACGATGGTTTGATGTTTTTCCATGAAGTGGGAACTATCATGGTTGGAACACAAAGAAGTCAAGGTCAAATATATATTAATGTTCAAGCATGTAAAAATGATAACTAATTAAACAAAAAATAATTAGTTATGGTATTTAGAATGGGGTTAGGGATGGACCCTATCTCAAAGACAAGAGATTAGGATATGGTGTTCAATTTCCTCATTTATAGGAGTGTTATAGCTATTCTCTTAAAGAGAGGAAAGGGGCAAGCTGCAATTGTGAAGCTTTGACGAAGGTCATTTCCTATAACAAATTAAATTACAACGCATTAACTAAGGGATTCAAAAGTTTTATGCAAATAGTACACATTTATACTATGTAGATTAAAATAAATAAATAAATAGACTTGTTATTTATTTTATGACGATGATATGTTTCACTTAGGTGACTACCTATGACTATTTCCATGTAATTTAATTATTCATCGTGATGTAAGATGTGGCATGCGTTATGTGGCTAGAGCCTAAGTTCATGAAGGTAGAGAGATGTCTTGACGATATGTCTTATTACTTTTTGGTTTATGATATGACATGATGGCTAGGTTTTCTTCACAAATGAGATGATTAAGTTGAATTATAATTGACTATGAGAGGACTTGTTGAGTAATTCATGCACTTCATGTATCATGTTTAGGAATGATTGTGAATTTTGTAATGAAAATAACAAGTACACCTACCTCCTTGTGAATAGACGACCTAGTGGTTAAGTTAAAGATTAAATAGAAGAAATAAATGTAATTATTAGAGATCTCACCTAAGAGAAATTGCATTTATAACTTAGTAGAGGACATAATTTTCAAATACTACCAAGATCCAAAGAGAGCGAATGGGTAATGTGTTTAGTTATAAATGGAAAGGAGTAATGCACGAGGAGTGCCCATGAACTTGATTGTTTAAGCCAATAATATTTAATGAAATTGCATGAAATAAGATACATTAATGTATGAGCAATAAGAGATATGTAACAAGGAAATAAAAATAAACTATTGTTGCATCGATGGATAGGTTTATGAGAGGAAAATAAACAAATCAGTGCAGGAAGAAGCTAGATTATGGGATAAACTAATAAGCCGTATCATCTAATAACATATATATTTAAATAATTAAATATAAGTGAATTTTTCATTAAGTATAAAATGAGCAACACATATAGGTATGAAGGGAGAAAAAGTACGGGTCGACATGAATGTATCTAGAAAGTATAACTCAACCCCTATCAATAAAATTACAATGGCTTGTGATATATTAATGATTTACTGGTAAAGTAATGTGGAAAATAGAGTAGGTAATAACAATAAAATTATATCATAATAGAGTGAGTATGTGCTCGTGATGTCTAGTCATAGGAATACCTAGATTTATTTTAATATAACAAGTAAAGGCATCTTATTCACCTAGTATGTATAGATTAAGATTTAATCAATGATACATTGGGTTGTCAAAATTGTAAAAGTATTATGAGGCCATGGTAACTTGAAATTCATGACCGGTATGAGCTGATGGTATTATAGAAGGCAATGAACTTATGCCAATATTTAATCTATAACAAAAGGTATAATGCGAGGCACATGAGTGAGATTTATTAAAAAGAATTAGGTAATGATATTTAGTAATGATGTGGGATGTAGTATTTAGAATTGTTTATCAAGGGAATAGGGTTGAGCTTATTTGCATTCGAATGCAAGACAATTTGTTGAGTAATTTTTGTACATTGGGTACATTTGTATATGAATGATGGTGGTTAGTACAATTAATAAAATAATTGCTCCAAACATCTTATGGGTAGTATGATCCTATATTTAAGATAAATATTAACAAGAACAGATCCATGTAATGATTACAACGCACACCTTAGGGACATTTTCTACATGATCAAGCAAAAGACAAGTCATGATAGTGTTGAGGCTTGGAAATTCTCAGGTAACAATAGTAGGGATTCTTCCCAAAAAGCGTTCCCAATTATCTCGTTATTGTTTGGTATGGGGAATCTGTCCGGTTTATGGTCCGTCTACCATAGGTCAAATAACAATTAAAGCTTGTTTTACCAGTTGCGGCCCAGTCCACCGTTTAAATGTATATATTTTTTTTATATATGATATGCAAGTTCCTAATTAAGTGCAATCAATAGAGATAACGAAGAGTTCACAATGTGATGCATAGGTTCTTACCTCTCATCTTACCTATTTCGCTTCTAAATCATAAACAAATAACAACTAGGCTAAGCTAACTAGTTCTATCTAACCCATCCCTAGGGAGAAATATTATATTAATATGAGTAAGGTACTATTCAACATGCATAAATAATATTACATATAGTTGTTCATCATTCAAAATACATGAGTGTAAGTAGAAAGATAAACAATGAGATAGCTCATTGTTAGTTAACACACTATTACTCATTATACTTCATAAGTTTCACAAAATTAATAGGAAATCATTCATAACAAGGAAATAATTCATAAGTCAGAACGATCCCACAGTTCGTAGAAAAAACCGAAACAGAAATAATTTGACATTCAACCAATCTACAGCATGCATTTGAGACTTCACAACGCCTTCTCCAGCAGAAAATATGACTTCTTTATTATAAAAGGAAGTATTTCTTCTTAAAATAACATTCACAAAAATATAGCATGAAAAAGGTCCCTTCTAACCTCTCCTTCAACTCTACTTATACAAAAAAAATTATGACTCATGCGTTTCCTTCTATCCTTTTGGGCTCCCTCGACTCTTCCTTTACAAAAAATTGTCTTCTAGTGCATGCACTTAGAAAAAGGGATAAATACAAAATATTACATAAGCTTCCATTTATGAATAAGATAAAACTAAGCAAGCCCAACTGGTGTCTTGACAAAAAAACCCCAAGCTTGTGCTTACTCACTGATGAACTAGAACTCTGCTGGCTCCAATACACAAACTGCCACCTCATGCTTTAACAATTGATATTCAATTTCCCTCAATTTGGTTGTACTATGACTCAAAGCTTCTTCTAACTTGAGTTTGTGACCTGATGCCTGCATAATCCAAATTTTGATATCTTCTTCACTAACAACTTCGAGCCTGAATATGTTTTCCTCTCCTTTTTGCAGCCTCTCTTGCAAATTCTTCATATGTTCTTCTTTGACTAGGAACACTTGATCCAGGGATTCTGTTAGAATCATGCACTGAATGTGAACAAGACGTATGCCTTTGTACAATTCGGTGCACTTCTCAATAGTTTTTTCAATGGTGGAATTTAACCTAACCATCATTCTACAACCAAAATTTAATATGGCTACTTCCATTTTAAGACCTCCTGCATATTTTTGAGGCATGTTAGCTGGAAAGGTTGAATGGGTTTCTATCCAAGCTAACTGATTTTTTACAAGCTCAAATACATTCGATAATCTTCTCCAGAATTGTGTTGAGATAAGTTCTAGATCTTTCAGTCTGTCCTCGATTTGATTAACTCTATACACTTCCCCTGCAAGGCTCAGCAACAACTGATTTATCTCCTTTTACAGCATCAAAGCTAAATTCTGGAATGGAACAATGTCCATCTATTTCTCCTTTTGAATTTACAGCTGTTCTCCAAGCAAAAGGTTCTAGGCTTCTAGCTCCTCTACTCTTTTTTTTGCCATATCCCCTTTCTATACTACTTCAATGACCTGCTTCTCTAGATATTTTTTTATCTCCTTCAATGATGTTTACTGATAACACTAAAGCATCCTTGTCATATTGTTAAGTTTGGCATTCTACCTTAGACTCCTTAATCATACTAAGCATGTCTTCATATTTTCTTTTCAGAATTTGACCTTCATCTCTTTCCCTTTTTATAGTTTATTTCATTTGAGCAATCTTCTTCCGAGATTGTTCCAAATCCGTCATTATTTTATCAACATTGTCTTCATTACCTAGGGCTAAGGCTATGCCTTCCCTTTCCATAAGTCTCGGGTCTTTGTCAATCCCATGAAAAATTGTCTTCTCAGTCACCATAACTCCCTTCTTTTCTCTAGTGTCAACTTTCTTCTTCGTTCTTCTAAAAATTATCTTTTTAGCTTTGTCATAAAAATTGGTGTTCAGATCATCCACCTCTTCTTCTAGGGATGGAATAAAAGGGATTAATTCAATCCCTAATGTCAGAACTGGATTTCCTTCTGCTGTGTTGCAAGATGGGACAAAGGTATTAATTTGTCACAGTGGTCTAGGAACTGAAAACACAGTCTCACAAAGAATATAGACAAATATGCATAAAATTGGCAAAATGGTGTTGCAATGGAAGTAGCAGCTATGTATAATAAAAAATAAGAATGATGATACAATACAATGATCATGGAAGATGCATGAATTCCAAGACAATTCAAATTCCCAAGGAGGTCATTCAAATTCAATGAGTGAGTCTAGCTTAACTGAATGTAAGCCACAATGAACACTCAAGTTAACCACTGATCAAAACCCTAATTGACTCAACTGAGTCCTAACTAAAGTTGGAGTGCAATAAATGATTGAGTCTAACTAAAAGTAGCTTAGATACATGTCACTACAATCCAACCAACAAGTGGTATCGCATCAATGACTCCAACGAACCCCGATGGGGTTAACTGAAGTCTAACCATCAGAAGTGGTTGGAGGCACCCCTATTGACTCCAGTTCATTAAATAATCAATTTGATGAAAGGAGTCTCCTTCACTACTCTGTTTAACTGATTGTAACCATCAATTATCAATTAAGTGCATTTATGACACTTTGCTCACCCCCGGAGTGCTCCAGTTAGCCTCCCCGAATGAAGGAAAAGGCTTAGTTGGCCTCCTTGACTGAAGGTAGGCATGGGTGTGCTCATGTTGATGTCATACAGTGCTCCTCTAGTGTCAATTAAGTCAATAAAACTTAGGATAATGTTTTAACTAGGGAAAATTGACCAAAATGAGTGTGTATGGTGGTAAATGTCTCCAACACCCCCCCTTAAGCTATACTCAAGAGAAGTAGAAAACATAAAGTGCATAAGAATGCTAGGGCCCCAGAAACAAGGCCATAGGTCACCATGTACAATACCAAAACTCAAACAATGCTCGAAACAAGCTAAGTGAGGAAAAGAGGGAAAACCTAGTGGGAAAACCCCCCCCTCAAGCTGAACACTGAAAGTAGTTGGATCACCTTGATGAAATTAACCCCAACAGTGAATGGACAAAATTGAAATTCTTTTCTAAAAATCTCTTGGTGAATATGTCTGCAATCTGCTCATCAGTCGAGCAGTATTGTAGAATGATGGTCTTGTCATGCACTAGCTCCCTGATATAGTGCATGTGTATCTCTACATGCTTGGTCCTCTTCCTGGTAACTGGATCTATGGATATATTAATAGAAATTTGATTGTCACAAAAGAGGACAGTGGAAAAAGTACTACCAATATTAAACTCTGAAAGAATTCCTTGCAACCAAACAACTTGGATGCAAGCATTCACCGCTCCTCGATACTCAGCCTTTGCTGAAGACAATGCTATGGAGGCCTGCTTTTTGCTAGACCAGAAAATGGGGCCACCACCAAAAATGAATACTTATCCAGAATTTTAATTTCTATCAATAGAATCACCCACCCAATCGGAATCTGTGTATCCAACCAGCTCTAGCTCGGAGTCTGCAGCATAATGAATGTCGTAGGTCCTGGTTCCTTGAATGTACTGGAGGATTTTCTTGGCTGGATCCCAATGAATATCATGGGGCTGCTACATGTATCTTGATACATAATTCATGGCATAATAGATATCAGGTTGATAATGAATCAAGTACACCAAGCTACCAATCGACTGTCGATAAATAGTCCAGTCCATGGGAGTTGTGCTTTTTCCTTCTTCAAGGCTGATCCCTGAAAGGAAATGGAATGAATCAGCTCTACATTCAGCTATTTTAAAATTGAATAACAATTATAATATGTATTTAAACTGAGTGACCATTATCCCATCATAATTTTTCTCAATTTTGAGCCCTAAAAATTGTTTTAAGAGCCCCAAATTGCTCATTTCAAATGCATTGTGGAGAGCAGTTTTGATGACTGAAATGGAAGCAACTGTGCTAACTGTGATCAATAAGTCATCAACATATAAAACAATAATAATAAAATTACCATTAGAATATTGTATATACACATTTGGATCTGATCTACACCTTTGGAAGTTTTGCGAGAGAAGGAAGGCATCCATCTTGGAATACCACTCTTATGGGGCCTCTTTTAACCCGTATAGTGACTTCTTTAGCTTGCAAACTAAAGATGGATCAGAAATGTATCCCTCAAGCTGCTTCATGTATATCTCCTCATGAATATATCCATGAAAAAAGGCTGAATTAACATCCATCTGATGCACTTCCCAATGCTTAGATGCTGAAATTGCCAAAACTAGGTGGATGGAGTCCATTTTTGCAACCGGTGCAAAAGTATTATGGTAGTCCACACCTTGGACCTGGGAGAAACCTTTTTCCACTGAAATTGCCTTATATTTGTAGGTGCTACCATCTACAGCAACCTTATTCTGAAACACCCACTTTCATTGAACCAATTTCCTTCCCGGAGGAAGAGAAACTAGCTCCCAAGTAGTGTTTTTCTGAAGAGAATTCATCTCTTCATCCATGGCAACTTGCCATCTCGGATCCTTCTGAGCATGGTAGTAAGAATTAGGTTCTGAACTTATCATAAAATAACAAGATTTGGATAGCAAATAATCTGTACAAGAGAGTGAAATACCTTCTCTTTGGAAATTAGACCGGGTTCTCCTTGGATCATCCAAATTTCCAATGTTATCTCCTGCAGAGGAGAGTGTCTGTCGGGCCCATGTTGGGAGATGATTTTGTACTTCAAGTTCTGATTCATCATATGATTTTTTCTATACACTGATATCAGAAATCATAGGATCGGGGTTATCACCCCGAATTTCATGATCCAAATATTCAGTAGAATAGGAAGGAAATTCAACAGTTTTCTCCTTCACTAGTTCCACCTCCTGAAGAGGCTCATCGAACTTGACACTCCTTTCGATGATGATCTATTTTGTTTTAATATCTAGTAGCTTGAAACCTTTTGATTCATAAGTATACCCAATAAATAGACATTCTATGCTTTGTGGGTGCAAATACCTCATTTTATCAAGTGGAATTCGAGCCCATGCAGTGGACCCAAACACCCGCAGATTCGACAAATCCAACTTGTGTCTGAAATATGATTCGAAATGGGTCTTCCCTTTCACAGATGAGTGTGGAAATCTGTTTTGAATATATACTACAGCATGCATGGCTTCAGCCCACAAATTTGCAGCCAACTTCTTTGATTCCAACATACAGGTGGTCATCTCCTTGAGAGACCAATTCTTCCTCTTTGCTACACCGTTCTGCTAGGGAGTGTAGGGAACTGTATGCTGGACCTGAATACCACTTTGGGAATATATTTGCAGCAAATCATTACTGACATACTCCCCACCATTATCATATCTCAAGATCTTGATATATTGGCCAGATGCATTCTCAACCAAGACCTTCAATTCACTAAATTTTTCACAGACTTCAAACTTCTTTTTGCTAAAGAAGACCCATGTGTACCCGAAAAAATCATCAATGAAAGTTAGAAGATACCTTGATCAATTCATGCATGTGATAGGAATGGGACCACTGATATCAGAATGTATCAATCCCAAGATGCATGATTCTCAGCTTGCCTTCCCCCGATCGAACTTATGCTCAGGGTGCTTTCCAACAACACAGCCCTTGCAAATTCTAGTGGTTTCCTTGATGACCGGGAGGCCTTAAACTATAGAACATTTCTATAATTGATGCAAGTATTTGAAGTTCATATGGATGAACCTCTCATGCCACAGTCTACTAACTTCATTTATATGAGTCAACAATGCGGTGGGCTTTGCATCCACCACAAAATGGGAGAACTCATAGGCTTTTGCGTGATGGTTTGCAAGGCCTTTTGCAACAAGTTTCTCGGGTGCAAGTTTTGTGATCTCTACAACATCCCAGTTGAACAATACTCTCTTGGGCACTCCCATATGTGTCATTTGATAAAAACTAAGGAGGTTTGATGCCAGAGATGGTACGTACAGAACATTTGAAACGTAGCCATGTTCAAGATCAACAGTACCTTGTCCTTCGAAAATGATGGTAGAGTAATCTCCCATGTGGATGGGAATGGATTTTTCGGTCTCCAAATATGAGAAGGAGTCTCTTTCAGCCATCATGTGGTTCAAATCTCTAGAATCTATTGAAAAGTGATTTGGACTTCGAAGTACTTTCGATGAGGGCATGACCTCTTTCATGCTGTGGTTCCCGATCTTGCTCATCTCTCCTCCGAAATATTTCCAGAAGATTGATGTGATTTCTCTCAAGGACAGAGGTAGCTTCATCAAGTTTCTTTTTCATGAAGGCATGTTTATGGTGGAAGCACTTCCTGCAGTATGAACACCTAACTTTTTCCTTTCCATGATGCCCTTTTCCTTTGTTCTTATTTGAGCTGGAAGACTCTTCATGCTACTGGTTTTCAAATTTAGGCTTAGGAGATTCGAATTTGATTTTTGGGTTCTTCTGCTGCTTTCCTTTACCCTTCAGATATTTGGGCCCCAAGACATGGAGGGCTTGATCACGGGAGGATCTGATGATCCCCATCTGGACAGAGTTTAGCATGTTCATTTGTTAGGGACTCAATGAAGGCATTGAGTGAAGGCATCTTCCATCTAGGGATTGTGAGCTTCCCCGCACAGAATGTAGAGACAAACACCGAATAATCATCTCCAAGTTTGGAGAGTATGGCAAGGATGAGTTGATCATCCTCCTTCTCCACCTTATATTGCTTCAATAGTAAGACAATGTGCTTGAAATTTGTGAAAAAATCATTCAAGGTCTTGAAATTGAAAGGCTGGAGAGACATCAACTCATTCTCAAGCTGGTATACTCTCAAATCATCCTATTTTCCATATAGGGTTTCCAATTTGTCCTAGATTTCCTTTGGAGTCTTCAATCTCAAGAGATGGAAAAGAAGATCCCGGGAAATAGAGAAGCACAAGAATCTGAATGCTTCATCTTTATTGTTTAATAATCTAGCTTTGTCTATCATGGAAGCAGGATCTTCTTCAGTGTCCATAGTCACCCTATAGAGTCCTCTAGCACGTAGCTGGATGTCTATGTCTCCTTTCCATGAGTGTAAATTGAATGGAGTCAAGAGTTCTACGGAAGAATCCATATGAAACTGCTAGAGCGAATGCTTTAACCTATTAAAAACCTGCAAATCACAACAAAAGGGGCACTGTAAGGTCGGACAACCTACACATTTTAGGCTTTCATCACACCTAACATAGTTGATCAAGCAAGCTTGACCAATAATTTCCTTACTTGGGGTATTAAGTGGTAAGCCTTGGCTTCTGGTGCAGTGCTGGAATTTTTGAGCTTTGCTCAATTTTTCATGCAATATCTATCAAAAACCTTGTTTTTGAGAGATTTGAGCTTCGTCCCGCCGTGAGCTCCGATACCATAATAATTTATCACAGTCGTCTAGGAACTGAAAACACAGTCATTAGAGGAAATTTGGGGTCTAAAATGGGCCTTATAAGAAAACATGCCAACAATAAATTTTGTAAGTTGGAACTCAAGAACCAATAGAATTTCAATAAAATGAGTCAACCATAATAGTTGAATTGACATATTTGTCATAAAAGAAAACTACTTTTTTTTGTTCGTATTTTTGACATATCTCCCTATGTTTTTACTCAAATTCCAAGTGAGAGAGCTCATTGGATGCATAATTTATATCTGCATCCAACGTGTACCCACACTGCATACTTTTGATAGACCCCACTACCCCAAAAACAAGAAATATCTGAAAAATGTGATGATGATGTCATCATCACATTTTTTAAGGTATTTCTTGTTTTTGTGGTAGAGAGGTCTATCAAAAGTATGCAGTGTGGGTACTCGTTGGATGCATAATTAAATTCCACATCCAACGAGCTCTTTCGCTCGGAATTTGAATAAAAACACAAGGAGATATGTCGAAAATATGAACAAGAAAAGTAGTTTTTTTCATTCTTCCTCCAAAATTAATGACTATTATTTTATTATTTTAACTATTATTTTATTATTTTCCTTAGGATGCCCATTTTAGACCTCAAATTTCCTCTAATGCTAACAAAGAATATAGACAAATATGCATAAAATTGGCAAAATGGTGCTGCAATGGAAGTAGCAGCTTTGTGTAATAAAAAATAAGAATGATGATACAATACAATGATCATGCAAGATGCATGAATGCCAAGACAATTCAAATTTCCAAGGAAGTCATTCAAATTGAAAGAGTGAGTCTAGATTAACTGAATGTAAGCCATAGTGAACACTCAAGTTAACTACTGATCAAAACCCTAATTGACTCAACTGAGTCCTAACTGAAGTCGGAGTGCAATAAATGACTGAGTCTAACTGAAAGTAGCTCAGACACATGTCACTATAATCCAACCAACAAGTATTAGTGCATCAATGACTCCAATGAACCCCGATGAGGTTAACTGAAGTATAACGGACTATTAGAAGTGGTTGGAGGTGCCTCTATTGACTCTAGTTCATTAAATAATCAATTTAATTAAAGGAGGTGCCTTCACTACTCTATTTAACTGATTGTAACCATTAGTTATCAATTAAGTGCATTTATGACACTCAGATCACCCTCGGAGTGCTCCAGTTAGCCTCTCCGAATGAAGGAGACAGCTTAGTTGGCCTCCTTGACTGAAGGCAGGCATGAGTGTACTCATGCTGATGTAATATAGTGCTCCTCCGACATCAATTAAGTCACTAAAACTTAGCATAGTGGTTTAACTAGGCCAAATTGACCAAAATGAGTGTGTATGGTGGTAAATGTCTCCAACAAAAGGATTCTACCAAATCATCATAAGACTAAGTTTTCTCCCGGTCTGCATAATATTGTTCCTCTTGCTCTTTCTTCTCAAACTCCTCATCTACTTTCTCGGCATGTTCTTTTCCTTTATCAGCTGCTTCTAGTCTTAACCTCTCATTCTCCTCTTGCTTTTTCTGAGCTTCTTCTTCTCCTTTCTTTTTCACAATTTCTTCTTCTACTGACCTTTTCTCGGCTTGCTCTTTGGCTTTTATTTTTAGTTCTTCTTCTGCTTCCAACCACTGTTCTTCTTCTTGGGATAATTTGAGTCCTCCTCTTGTCTTTTCTTGGAAGACTCCTCTTCTTGCTTCTTCTGTTGCTCAACATCTTTCCCCTTTCCACCAACCGTAGTTATCTTTTGCATAAATATCCTCCTCAAAGATGTCATATTTCGAGCATTTCGGAAAATTTCTTCATCTTTATCCCAAAATTTTGTGTACTTGAAATGCACCCATGTTGTAGTACAATAATTATCAACCTTATCCTTGTAGTCATTCCTATGAAAAATCATGTCCCCAAAGTGAAAATATTCCATCTCTTTTACAAATTCTGATGCACTCTTTACTTTGTAGAACTTGTAACTCCCTATATAGAATGGGACTGGGGGATAAAAAACCTTCTTCTATTCGAATAGGAAGTTACCAACTCCATCAATGACAACTTCCTTACTGCCTCCTTATGAATATCATAATCTATTGCGTACTTTGGCAGAAGAGAAGGAGCCCTCGATTCGCTAAACATCCTCAAATACAAGCCTTCCTCTATCAAATAATAATGTGTTGAAATATTGTAACTTCGAAGAATATTCTATATGTATCCTTTGTGGTCCCCGATGGTCCTATCAGGAGAACCACTTGTATTATCTTGTACCCTGATGCTTCTAATAGGAAGAACTAATAAGATTCATGAGGTTGTCCCCTCTAATTGTAAAGGTGGGTCATTAGCACCCCAGTGTGGTTACTTGAGCCTACATGTGTAACTCGAGCCTACATGATTAACTCAAGCCTACATGTCGGATGATTTAATTGAATTGAACGAATCAATATAAATAGAGGTGTAGCTCTCCTCATTTGGAACACACACTCTAACTTGTGTAGCACATTAGTGGAGAAGAGAAGTAGCTGGAGAAGGAGGAGGATAGAGATTTGATCTCCTTGCTGGTTTTATCTTTTATCTTTTGGGACATCTATATTGAGGAATATTTTGCTGGGTTTTTCCCTTTAGGGTTTTCCTAGGATAAATCTTTGTGTTCCTTTTGTATGGTTTTTCTTGTCTATCTTTCAATGATCCTGTTTATATGCTTTTGTTATGAAAATGAAATGAAATACTGATGTCTTAGTTAAGCATATGAAAATTTAACATGGTATAAGAGCCACCCTGAAAGAAGACATTGTGCAGATACAGAATCTAGGGCTTCTTGCTTTTTGGTTCTCTCTCTACAATTGATCAGCAAAATAAGGCTAGGTTGACTCTCCATTGAAGGGCGCATTTTTTTGTTGAAGCGGAATTCGATTCCGAGCATTTTCAGTTTTCGGTGCAGGAAATTAGGGCTTCTTGCAGAAGAGGAATTTTGTAGTGAGCCTAGCATAGGATTTCTCTCCTCATAAAAATTGAATTTTAGAGACCTAGATCAATATTTTTGGTTGGGTGAAACTCCAGGAAAGTCAAACCCTAGTTTGACCCCGAGCTAGAAAAACCCTAAATACTAAACATGCTATGTTTTGGTACTTTCACTATATTCCGATATTGGAAATGGATCCGAAGATAAAAATTGCAAAGGCCTAAGATAAAATCCTGATGTACACTATGTCCAAAATTCAGCCTCAGATTCGCTATATTCTTGGAGATATGATCCCTCCAAGTTAGGGTTCAAGCCTCTTCAAGAATTCATCCTTAAATAGGACACCTGGGGAGAAATGTTGTAGCTTGGGATAAAGAGATCCAAATGGAATTCATAATGATTTTATAGAAAACTCACATACTGTAATTTCTGTGGTCCAAATTTCAGAACCAGAAGATAAAATAGTGACACATGGTAGGCCGTACAACTTCATTGTTCTGAACAGTCCTGTAACAGGTCACCTTGGGAAAATGATCATAAATCCCAATTGGTGAAACCAATTCTAATGAAACCTATGGTTTTGGATCTGGGACATGCAAGGTTGCCTTAGTACGAAATTTTAGACATAGAGGAGTAGTAATTTCGTAGATATCACAGAAACAGTAATAGGAATTTCTGCAGAAGAAATTGGAAAACTAGGGTTTCCTGTTCTGGGAGCTTCCCTCCACTATTTTCAGAAAAGGAGTACATTGGACAGCTCCATTTGAAAAGATCTATCTTTCTATCCAAACAGATCTAAAATATTCCAAGTTTTGAAAATTAGGGTTTCTCTGACAAACCCTAGATCAGCGAGCTCCAGAAGCAGGACGGACACCTCAAATCGGTAAGATCTAATCTTTTGCTATTTACATTTGAGGTTCTCATTGATCTATCACATCAGCTTGATGATAAGCTTGGTGAAGTTGAAAAATTCCAAGCATGAAAATATTTGATCTCTCTGAAGAAAATGAATTGGACACCTACATGAGTAGAGAGGTTCTAGTTCTAGAGGGAGATGAGCCTCAAAGCCTTACACAAGAAGAACTTGATCAAGGCCAAGAAGATCACTATTGATCACGGATCAAATTGTACCACAAGTTTCTTCCCTAAAGACACCGAAGATGTTTGATTTCTTGATTAAGCTATTTCAAGATAAGAACATAATTTAGAAGATGGATTTGAGAAAACCGTTGAAGAATGTGAAGATCCAGAATGCATAACATCTTGAAGCAGTAGAAGAAGAAGCACAGAATGCAAAAGTGGTGATAGCCACCTTGAATGGCCTCCCATGATCATGGGATTCATTCATGCGAGGAATGTGTGCCAGAAGAAAGTGATTACCTTCAGTTGAATTTGGGAAGAAGAAGAAGCTCGTCTCATAAGAAGAGAAGAAGAAAGATGGGAGATTATTGAAGATCAAGCTATCACCATTCAAAGAAGATCCCTCAAGCGATCAGGAATATGAAGAACTCAATTCTTAATGAACCTCTTATCCATATTATCATTTGGCTAAGAAATTATGATAAAGCATAATGATCAAGATGGAGTCTACCCACGAAACAAATAAAAGATAAGTATTCAATTGTCATTTCATGATATTGTTTTACATTTGATTATATTTAGTTGATGTGTTATGCATGATAGATTGTTTGCATTAATGACTGTATACTACTAATATGCATGTGATGGGTAAGTAGCTCATGGTGCTATACAAATCTCCATTGCTACTTATCAAACCTATATGCTAACATATTGGATTAGTCTAGAAATTTTCTGTGAGATATGGATGAATGTTGTATTGGCTAAACAATTGCATGATGCATAAGAATTTGTCATTATGCATATGATTTATGAAATAGTTCTAACCATGCAACTGGTGCATTTGAATTGTAGGAAAGGTCCTGTACAACCTCCTACAAGAAAATAAGGATGAGACTTGTTCCAAAGAACAAGTGATGACAATTCAATAAACATGAATCTGAAGCTCCCAGGGTTAGAGACACCATGACGGAAGAAAGAGATTCAAAGAGCGGTAGATCCACCTCGAAGGATGAAGACTACCATGGGTATGAAAGATAACTCAAGGTGAAGAAAAGATTGCTATGAAAGAAGCTATGATCAAAGAATAATAGTTGATCATGGGGAATGATGTATACGATATGATTTCGAGACATAAAGAGAAGTACATAGTATCTTCCATATGGATCTACAAGAACAAGTGTACAAAGCAATGTTCATCATTTGCCTCAGAAAGAATAGACTATGACATGACATACTCTATTAACAAGTATATATCAAGCATAGAACCACTTGTACAGAATGAAGACGGAATATGATACTCCACTTCAGGGGGAGTGACTACAAAAGATATCTAAGTTCAACATGGTACAACATGATGGACAGCTTCCTGATGGATCGAGACTTTACCAAGAGTAAAGTGGGTTCCAACCTTCAAGGTTGAATGTAGAAGACTAGGATATGCTGATGACCCGACAAGACGAACTCATAGAAGATGTTATGATGAAAGAATACTAGAATGATGTTTGGGATATAGTTCCCAAACCAAAAGGAAAGAGTATAGTATCCTCCAAATGGATATGCAAAATAAAGCATGCAGCTGACGGAAGTATTGAGAAGTATAAAGCAAGATTTGTGGCCAGAGGTTTCTCTCAGAAAAAGGGAATTGATTATGAAGAGACACTTGCCCCAGTAGCACAGTATAATTCAATTAGAGCTACCATGGCACTTGCACCCATGATGAAGTGGGACTTACACTAGATGGATGTGAAAACAAATTTTCTAAATGGTGTGATCAAAGAAGAAGTATACATAGAACAGCCACAAGGATTTGAAGTTGAATATAGACATACTCACGTATGCAAGTTGAAGAAGGAATTATATGGTCTTAAAACAAGCTCCTCGAGCTTGGTATAAAAGAATAGATGGTTTCTTGTCAAGCATGGGCTTTACCAAAAGTAAAGTTGATCCTAACCTTTATCTCAAGATTGTATAAGATGAACTTGTCATCCTATTATTATATGTGGATGACTTATCCTTGACAGGAAATGAGAAACAGGTCATGGAAAGCAAGAAGAAAATAGCAGAAGAATTTGAGATGAAAGACCTTGGGTTAATGCATTATTTCCTAGGTCTGGAAGTATGGAAAAGTTCAGAAGAAATATTTCTCAACCAGGGAAAGTATGCGGTAGAGATATTTAAGAGATTCAATATGTTGGAATGCAAAGTCATGGCCACACCCATGGACTCCAACCTAAAGCTGTTAGCTGATGACTCATCAGAGTTAGTGGATATGACTCATTAAAAATAGATCATTGGGTCATCGATGTACTTAACAAATACCAGACCAGACATTTGTTTTGCTGTGAACACTTTAAGTCAATATCTTGTTCAAGTCAATATCTTGTTCAACCAAGACAGATTCACCTAGTAGCTGCAAAACTTGTGATGAGATATCTGAAAGGGACTATAGACTTTGGTCTATACTATGATGGTAGCCATGATTATAGATTGTATGGCTACATAGATGTAGATTGGGTTGGAAGTATCTCTGACAGGAAAATCACATTAGGTAGATGCTTTTGTTTGGGGTCTGCTATGAGTTCATGGTTTAGTAGGAAAAAGTCTAGTGTTTCTCATAGCATGGCCGAAGCAAAATAAATAGCAGATTGCTCTGCTAAATTGTGAAGTCATATGGCTTTAAAAGCTGATATCAGGTCTCTTTGACCTGAAGATGGATACTACAATGATTCTATGTGATGACCATATTTGTGATGACAGAGAACCCTGTGTTTCGATTGTAACACATAGTAATCCGGTATTTCTACATACGAGATAAGATGCAGATGATTATGTTTCAGTATTTACATACTGTAGATGCAGATGATGATAATTCCGTATTTCTATACTGAAGATATAGATGATGATGCTTTCAAGTATTCACATACTGGAGATATAGATGGTGATAGTTCAGTATTCACATATTGAAGATGTAGATGATGATGGTTTGAATGATGATGTACTGATGAAGTCTCTATCTTGGGTAAAGTTTGAACACTTTCGAGACAAGCTTGGTGTTGTTCGAAAAGACCTTCCTTGAAAAGGGGAGTAGTGATGTTGCTGTGGGATTGTATCATCTTAGGACATTTGTCCAAAAGTGATCTGGAGACCTCGGTCCTCAAGAATGAAGAGGGATTGTATCATCCCGGGACATTTGTCCAAAATTGATCCGGTGACCTCGGTCCTCAAGAATGAAGAGGGATTGTATCATCCCAGGACATTTGTCCAAAAGTGATCTGGTGACATCGGTCCTCGAGAATGAAGAGGGATTGTATCATCCTAGGACATCTGTTTAAAATAGATCCGATGACTTCGGTCTTTGTGAATGTGGTGGGATTGCATCATCCTTGAACTTCGGTTCAAAATCTATCTGGAGGTCTCGGACCCTGTGAAAGTGGTGGATTGCATCATCCCTGAACCTCGGTTCAAAATGTATCCGGAGGTCTCGGCCCCCGTGAAAGTGTTGGATTCTATCATCCCTGAACCTCGGTTCAAAATGTATCTGGAGGTCTTGGCCCCCATGAAAGTGGTGGGATTGCATCTTCCCTGAACCTTGGTTCAAAATGTATCTGGAGATCTCGGTCCCCATGAATGTGGTAGGATTGTATCATCCTTGAACTTCGGTTCATAACGGATCCGGTGCCTTTGGTACTCGAGAATGTGTGTTGATCTCATAATTCCTAGAGGAAGGATTGTCTGAGTTCCACATCTATGTTGATCTTGTAATTCCAAAAGGAAGGATCATTAGTAACTCTGTAAAGACCTAAATCCCATAATTCCGAAAGGAAGGATCATTGACTTGATCCCATAATTCCAATAGGAAGGATTGTCTGAGTTCCACAGATGTGTTGATCCTATAATTCCAATAGGAAGGATTTTCTAAGTTCCACATATGTGTTGATCCCGTAATTCTGAAAGGAAGGATCATTAGTAACTCCGTAAAGACCTAAATCCTTTAATTCCAAAAGGAAGGATCATTGACTTGATCCCATAATTCCAATAGGAAGGATTATCTGAGTTCCACATATGTGTTGATCCCGTAATTCCGAAATGAAGGATCGTTAGTAACTCCATAAAGACCTAAATCCCATAATTCTGAAAGGAAGGATCATTAGTAACTCCGTAAAGACCTAAATCCCGTAATTTCGAAAGGAAGGATCGTTGGTAGCTCCGTAAAGACTTGATCTCGTAATTCCAATAGGAAGGATTGTCTGAGTTCCACAGATGTGTTGATCCCGTAATTACAATAGGAAGGATTGTTTGAGTTCCACAAATGTGTTGATCCCGTAATTCCAAAAGGAAGGATCATTAGTAACTCCGTAAAGACCTAAATTCCGTAATTCCGAAAGGACGGATCGTTAGTAGCTCCATAAAGACTTGATCCTGCAATTCTGAAAGGAAGGATTGTCTGAGCTCCACAGATGTGTTGATCCCATAATTCCGAAAGGAAGGATCATTAGTAACTCCATAAAGACCTAAATCTCATAATTCCAACAGGAAGGATCGTCTGAGTACCATAGGCATGTTGATCCCGTAATTCTGAAAGGAAGGATCATGTTGATGATGATGATGTTGATGTTTTGATGATGATGATGTTGATGTTTTGATGATGTTGATGTTTTGATAATAATGATGTTTTGATGATGATGATGTTTTGATGATGATGATGTTTTCATGATGATGTTTCTGATCAAAAGATCAAAGTATGATGATGATGTTGTTGCTGATCGAAAGGTCAAAATGCTGAAGATGATAGTGCTGAAGATGATGTTGTTGATTGAAAGGTCAAAGCGCTGAAGATTATGTTACTGATCAAAAGGTCAAAGTGCTGAAGATGATGTTGCTGATTGAAAGGTCAAAGTGCTAAAGATGATGTTGCTAATCGAAAGGTCAAAGTGTTGAAGATGATGTTGTTGATCAAAAGGTCAAAGTGCTGAAGATGATGTTGCTGATAGAAAGGTCAAAGTGCTGAAGATGATGTTGCTGATCGAAAGGTCAAAGTGCTGAAGATGTTTCTGATTGAAGCAGTCAAAGTATTAATGATGATGAAGACTGAAGATTGAAGATGAAGACTACATAATGTTGAAAAGCTTCCAATGATTTATAGATGTGTTACCCTGATGATGCCGATGATGTCCTCTATCTCTCTCCTACTATTGTTGTTGTTGATGTTGTTGTAGAATACCCTTCTCGTTAAGGGGGAGTGTTGAAATATTGTAACTTCGAAGAATATTCTATATGTATCCTTTGTGGTCCCCGATGGTGCTATCGAGAGAACCACTTGTATTATCTTGTACCCCGATGCTTCTAATCGGAAGAACTAATAAGAGTCATGAGGTTGTCCCCTCTAATTGTAAAGGTGGGTCATTAGCACCCCAGTGTGGTTATTGAGCCTACATGTGTAACTCGATCCTACATGATTAACTCGAGCCTACATGTCGAATGAGTTAATTGAAGTGAACGAATGATAAATAGAGGTGTAGCTCTCCTCATTTGGAACACACACTCTGACTTGTGTAGCGTATTAGTGGAGAAGAGAAGTAGCTGGAGAAGGAGGAGGATCGGACTTTCATCTCCTTGCTGGTTTTATCTTTATTTTTTGGGACATTTATATTGAGGAAGCTTTTGCTGGGTTTTTCCCTTTAGGGTTTTCCCAGGATAAATCTTTGTGTTCCTTTTGTATGGTTGTGCTTGTCTATCTTTCAGTGATCCTGTTTATATGCTTTTGTTATGAAAATGAAATGAAATACTGATGTCTTAGTTAAGCATATGAAAATTTAACATAATGCCAATTATCCTGTACAACCTTCAAAGCCTCTTCAGACATGCAATCACACTCAACAAGGAAAATCAATCTATATAATGGCATGGTGAATTTTTCACAAATACTCTTATAGTGACTGAAATACTTGTGTTCCCACAACATTTGATATGCAGCATTAACAACAAACTTGGCCAAGTATCCCATTGTCACTTCAGATATGGGAATGGCTGCATGCAAAAAATACAATCGATCAGAACTGATCTCATATAGAACTCTGATTTCTTCTGCGAGACTCTTCTCAGCGATGCACTTATGAAGGCAAACAAACTGTTAGATGCTATATTTTCCCATTTGAAAATGGTACCTTGAGTGGCCACAAAGAAGGTGACTGGTACCCAACTCAGTTTGAAATTCTTTCCATTTTCTCTTCCAAATATTCCATTCAATATCAACGCTAACAACCTGTAGGGAGTACGAAGGCTCGCAATTTCATACTCCCCAAAAGGCCTTGTATGAAAATTCTTTCCAGGAATCATCATCCTTTTGACATTTTCCAAAACATCTAGATTAAGGTATTTCAGCCATCCTTTAGTTAAATAGGTCTGGGGAATTGGTAGCTTGTAGGCCATGGATACATAAGCTGAGCTATAAATAGCATAACCCTGCCCCTCAGTATTATCCAAGATCATCTTTGTCATGTCAGCCCTCGGGAGGATCCATCCTGTTACCTCTGAACATGAAAAAATCTCTCGACTTGTGGCAACCTTCATGATTGTTGATCTTTCTATATTAGCATATATAGGTAAATATTCCAATCCGACATCTGGGAAACTTGAATTAGTGATCATTTGGTATATTTCTCCCCATTTTTACTTAGGTTCGATACCCGTGACTGCTTTGGTATCTTCATATATAACCTCGACTCGAGTTATGATTTCTATCTCTAGTTCTTCGTCTGCTACCTGCACCTTTTCTTTTGTTTTTGAAGCATGTTGCTATATGGTTGATGAGACTATTTTGATCATACCAAAGCATTTTAGATTAAATCCATTTCAAATATATAACTGTGATTTAATAAATTCAATGCTAAAATGACAAACCAAATTTAACCAGAACCTTTACCAAATCATCATAATGCATATTAACCAGTCTTGCTTCCACCCTAAAACGTGCTTTCTTGTATATGAGGAAATACACAACAAGGCTTAAGCTTTCAATAGGTGGTTCGCACACAAGTCACAGGAAAAATATTCTACTGCACAAGCCCTAGGGATTCTGCCACAGCATCACATCAACTGATATCAATACCACAGACAAGAAATACCTCGAAAATGCCCAGACTACTAATCCCTTAAATGAACAAATAAGGTTTTCACCTTAAGAAAAAAATACCTCCCACGGCGTCCCATAAAAAACTTACTCCGACGGACCAATGATCACAATTCTTCCATAATCTGATTGAGGAAATGAGGGAGTGGTGCAGACAGCAAAACACTCGTCTTCCCACTGCCCTCTTTCTCTCAACGAAAGTGAGAGAAAATTTCATGGCAGGCTGCAAAAAAAATGAAAACCAGGGCAGGTGAAAGAAATGGCAGCCTTAGCTTGTCCAAATAAGGGAAAAAACCCACAATAAAAATGAAACATCGACTGCAGCATTCAAATGCCCCCCGCAAGAAAGAAAAAAAAACATAACCTTACCAAGACATTCTAAAACACGCCAAGTAACGAGACAAGTGATGAAATACTACTTGGAAAGCTGAAATGACTTGGACAAACATGATCCTGTTGGCTAACAAATCGTTCATACAATGACAACTCTGTGGCTCCAAATGGATAACGACACCATGAGATAATAACCGTGGAACATCCTCATATAGGATTTTAAAGGATTGGCACAAGAAAGCATAATAAAACTTTAGGAAGAAGACTCCGTAAGCATCCACAATGTATCAGAAAAGATCCTGCTAGTGGACGTGAAGGTCTTAGATGTCTAGAAACTAAGACACCGAGATGGATAAACGCTTAACAACCAATCGGCAAGACAAATGACTAGTATCGCGCTAGCACCGGATCCAAATTTGGGAAGAGATCAGATATGTTTTGGACTCTACATCCGTAACATCGACCAAAGAAATCACTAAATTCTCGGAACACCTTGAAAGAAGCAGGTGGCACGGCAGACGAAAACATATCAAAACTTCCGTGAATATCAGAAAAATATAGGACATGGGTGACCCGATGCGTTGGAAAGGATCTGAACTAGGCACCCAGGGCCTTCAACAAAATCTTTATAATATGATAGGCTAGGGAACACCTGATATGTTGAAAGGAATCTTCGGAAGTGCTGGACAAAGAGCATCAGCTGGTTAGACAACTACACTTCCGATACATCAGAAGGACTCTTAGGAGTGCATTCGATGCATAAGAAAGACAACTTCTTTTTTGCCAAATTTTAAGTCATGAAACAAATCTTTGTGAGATAAAGATAGACTTTCCAATCCTTCTAAAAAACTAAAAGAAAAGGGGGCCCTAAAAGTAAAAAAAAATTGAGATGATAGTTGCAGCCACAACAAATAGCTTAACATATGTTGGTATAACTGTAGATATAGTAAGGTATAAATTGAGAAAATAATATATGAAGGAAAGTAGTTATTAGAATGAGAAATACATAGTAATAACTCTATATCGTATGGATAGACCCTTTCAAAAAAAATTAATTCTTAAAACAATTGGCGAATCTTGTATTACTCATGTAAGTGGGCATGTTTAAGGGTAGCGACAAGGGAGGTAATGGGATTGCATACTAGGTGCAATAACACACTTTCCAAGTTAAATTATAAGGAAATTATTTATGAAAGAGTTGTGACAATGTTTCAGAATAAAATTTAAAACATAAATAGAAGACATTGTCTTCCTATGAATCACATCAAAGGAAATACAAAGTAATTTAACAAGGATGTTAATTATTATATGGATTATGTATAGTCATGAAATTTGAATAGGTCAAATCAACAACCTATGCAAACATTGAACAAAACAAAACTCCTATTGGTGATAAAATGGGTAAATTTTAGTAAACATTAGTATGTGTAATCCAGTAAAGACCGTCCAATCAGACAAGTAGAGTCTCGGTTCTGCAATGTGGGAGGACGCAAACACTATGCATCAATATTTTCCCTCACTATTTCGACCATAAATTCAGGAAAAAATTTACCAAAGTGTGGGTGTATGTAACAACCCATATTTTGACTAGGGATGTTTATCTGTCAAACATATTGCACTATGATTTGCTTATTATCTGTTGGAATCCACTAGACTGAGAAAATTATATTTTCAGCATGTTAGACTAGATTGTATGTTGCTACTATGTTGATGATGTTACTATGCTTATGTTGATACTATGATTATGATGTTATGATTATGTTTATGCAGTTACTTTGTCGTGGTTATCATGAGATTCCTTTCTTTCATAACGACAAAGTATGTTTAATTGTTTTCCTTGATGAAATGTGATATATATGATGTGGTACATGGATACTGACCCATGATATGGTTGACTTAATGATTTTTTGTGATGAAAGGAAATGATGTTCATAACATGGGCCAAATGATGATTGAATGGAGATATTGTTATAAATGTATGTTTGCAAGGTACTAATATGCAGAACACAGGGGTTATTTAATAGTCGGATACTTGATGTGAAGTGCGTTGTAGTACTTATTTTGAAGAGACCCTTATTTACCAAATTCATGATACGATGACACATCAAAATAATCTCAATAGTAACAAAAGATGTTTTTTATAAGGTATAGACCCAACATATTGAGAGGAATGGATGTATGTTCCACACCATGTTTCTATGATACCCGGGCTCGTGGGAGGGTCGTGCTAAGGAACGCACCCCAAGTTGTTGTGATGAAAACACTCAGATTCCTACTGTGAGAGGATAAGTACGCTAGTTATTTGATGCTACCGCTCTTAGGTTCTATGTGGATGGGTCAATATAATAAACATCCAATTTGTACTAGCATAGGAAGGAAAAGGAGCATGCAGACATAGTTTAGGATGGGAGGATATGTTAGTTCATACTGTTGAGGGTTGGGTATTTGTTAATCTTGAGTTAGTGGTAGTAGGTACCCTTCCTTGTACTTGATTGATTAAAATAATGTAAACATAAAGATAATGATATGAAATATTAATTGGTTAACTCTTAAAATAACTAGGGATACTAAAATAATTGTGTTATATTTATGTGTGTTCTGCTTGCATGGATGATTATTATTAGGAGAGATGATGTTTTCTTATAGTACATTTCTGACATGTGCATATGTTGGCCATGCATGCACACTTTGCACATGTAAGCTATTATCGATATACAAATACTTAATATGTTGAATAATTGAATAAGTTGTAGTATGTAAATATGTTAATTAAGCATTGATTAAATTCAGATAATGAATGCTAAGTTAGAGTGTATGTGTAAAACAAGTCAATTAAGCTATTCATTAATTATATATAAACATTGTAATAAGGAATTAAGATAAGTGTCATTAATATGGAGTTTTGTAGATAAAAATAAACTTTCGAAATTTGTATTATTTAATAGTTTATCATGATTAATTAAACCATTAAACATACCTTGTTTATTGATAAAAGTGTACTAGATTAGTGCTAGGGTACTTAGTAATTAAACAAATAAATGTTGATATTGTTATTTACCATGAATTATTATTTTTAATTATGATAATAATTAATTACCAGTATTATTATTAGGTTTATTATTAAAGTAAAATTTATAATCATAATATATCCATGACGAAAATCATAAGTGAAAATGTCGAATTGTTCAATTACTAAGTTAAATATTATAAAGGTGATTGATCGAAATGTATTATTACTTTATTGAAGGTATTATTAAATTAATAATTTGTAAAGGTATAATTAATATATTTAATGTATTGAGTAAGTTAAGATAGGACTCATTAGACCCCCACAGAGTGGGCCAGTTGGCCACCGCATGTTTTGTTAAGGTGTGTGGGCCATTGTGCAGGTCGTTGGTTCGAACCCAAGGAGACACGTGGATAGGTCACGGGGGGATTCCTTGGGCTCGCCTAGAGGTTATAGTGGTAGCCTTCGGGATTTGACCGCATGTCACACGAGTACGATACCGATGTCATTGTTGATTCCTCTAGTATACAAAAAAAAATATAGGGCTCATTAAAAAATATATATATATTAATGAAGTACTTCCATGTGAGATAGACAATACGAATTTAGATTTTATAATTTAATCAAACCACCACTTCGAACTTGAGAGAGTGGACATGATAAATATTTATTTATTATTTTATTCAACCTATTAAATGAATGATAAGACTAATAATTGATCCACCGCCTCATGAAGGTCCTAAATTCAACAAATCAAGATTCATTAAATGGTGTACATTCAATCCATTGAATTCAACTTAACTAGTCTTAGTACCATTGAACTACTTGAGAAAAGTAGTACATAATGAATAATATTTTAGTATGAATTAGACTGTATAACAAGACATTGTAATGAATGTTTTGAAGGGTGGTGGAGTAAGTTAGAAGGCTAATGAAGGTGGAAAATGGTATATAGGAAAGAGTTTGGTGATTATTGAGGGGTGGTTTATTTTGGAGTGAGGGGTGAGGAAAAGTTGGATTTTTTGAAGTGTAAGTATTATGAGGAGGGGGAGAACCTAAGGCTTGGAGGATGGGGGGAACTCCAAGAAGGAGGTGGGAAACTCAAAGGGAACTTGTTTGTGAAAATTGTGTTATTTATCTATGCAAATGGAAATTTATGGAGAACTTCACGAAGGAAAGCTACTCACAGGATTATCGGTTTGTGGGTTCGGGGGCTAGGAGACCCATTAGTTTCCTAGGGCCAACATTATAAGAGTTGGTTGGCAGGGTGGTTTATCTTCTTGGTCACTAAGGCTTGGTCAAAAGGAACTATGGGAGCTACATGAACGACCTTAAACCCTACTTTATAGGCTTGCATTCTACTTATACAAAATTATTTATTCATTTACATTTATAAATGTTAATGTAGAAATAGACCATGGAGGAAACATTTCATATGAAACATGAATTCTAGATTTTCTTTAATTATTTCATTCATAGAAAAATTAGAATAATAGGATACAAATGCAAATAAAAAATAGACAAAAATTGTACCATAATTTTGATGAAAAACAAAACTCAATTTATTATTAAACCAATATATAAATGAGCTATTGTATGTATCAAATTTGACCTAGTGTTTGATTTATCTACCTTGGAGAAGGTACATAACTACACATAGTATAAGAGCAGGTTCATTCTCTCAGACCTTAGGGCCTCGTCACACCCATAATTCCTATGAAATATTATACTACAATCAATCTATAAGTTTCTTTCTAATATAGTATAGACAAAAACTATACATGAAATTATAATATATGATATGTAAACATAGAAATCCTAAGGCTACAAATCTAGGAATAAAAAATCAACTAAAACTATAGAATCTCAAGTCTACGTAGAGATTAAGATTTATCTTTGTAACTCCATAGTTGGGATGTATTTCCAAACTATATTTAAAATACTTGCACAAACATAAAACGTAGATGAAGTTATAATTACTTTTATTATTATTATTCTAACTATCAAATAGTGACTATCTCATGTACAAAATTTTAAACAAGAAAATATATATATATATATATATATATATATATATATATTCTATAAACAAGGAATATGATAGCGTGAAATTTATATATATAAAAGAAAATAAAATCAAATCCAATCAACCTAGTCGACTCATAATTATGAGTGGAGATCGAATGATAATTGTTAAAAAAAATGTAACGCATTAAGGTTGTATCGACGATCGTAACAAATTTTTGGAGTTAATTAGAAAGTTCAAATTTGGAGTTATTTTTCTAGTGATACCTTCTCTTTCTATCTCTTCGTCCCTACTAAGAACCTAACATAAAATTTGAATCCCTTGCAATGATAATTGGATGATAAAAAAGGTTGGAGCGGTAAAGTCTGGGAAACAGATATATACAAGTAAAGGTAAATAGGAAGAATAGTGAACTTAGGTGGTGATATGACATAATTTACGACATTATTTACCACTTAATAACTAATATAGGTAAAACTGGACGAGGTTTTAATAAAAGATGGCAAGTCGAGGCTATAATAATAATTAAAAAAAGTGGAGGGAAGATCTGATAGACATAAATGTTGACAACGAATCCAATAAGTCGAGACATTGTAGACAACAAAGATGGGTAAGCTGCAGACAACAGAGATGGGTAAACTGCAACCAGTAGACGTTGATGTCTCTAAGACCTGGTATTTGAAGCCGGTAAAAATAAATTAAAATAAATAAATAAATTTAAATAAACGAATTAAACAATAAATTAAATCTATTTTCATGTATCTGAATGTCATAAAATTTATAGTCTCTACTATATATCCTTAATTGTGGAAAGTAGAGATCTATCAAATCGAAAACAACTTTATTTTATTTTTTAATTCGTTTATTTAAATTTATTTATTTTATTTTATTTTTGCAGGCTTCAAAGCTTAGGACGTAGAGACGTTAACTTCTACCCGTTGTAGTGTACTCGTCTTTGTCATCCTCAACGCCTTCAGTTATTGAATTTGATGTCAAAATTTGTGTGTATGAGGGCTGGTGCAAGATAATGCTGGTCACTTGTGACGCGTTCGTTGCAATGGACTTCTGGAAAAACATAAATCTGAACATCAAAAATAAATATTAAAGGTACCTACCCAACTTTTTGAAATATGGCGTAAGAATATGAAACATGGACAATCGGATTACCTCCCCGAATATATAACTTTTATTTATGGAAACTAAGTATAAATCCCAAAAAGCGAGGTTTTTTTAAGGTTGGTATGTTATTTTTTCCCCAAAAATAATGAATATGTTTGCGTTGCTCCACTCGTTTGGTATGCAAATGGTGTAATTTTGTGAAAAAAATTATCTAGAGTTATAGATAACAGGTGTGTCTAGTGCAACGTTATTTTTCCATATTTATTTATGTTATGTTTTTTTTTAAATTAAGGAAGTCAGTAATGCCCTAAAATGATAAGGTCGAACGTTGGTCCACGACATCTTGGTATTAACATAGTCAATGAACGATATTTGTTTTTTTAGGATGTAGGTCTTTGTGTCTTCTTATGCGGGTTCTTTTCCGTTTTCTAAATAGGTGAGCCAATCAAAAGTTATAGCAGAAGCAAATAGCCTACATTTTGTGTTAGATTGACGTTAGTCCATTTAAAATTAAATAAAATTAGAAAAAAAATCATAGATTTAAATAAAAATTACATATTCAGAATCTACAGACATAGTTACACAAGTGTGTGAATTTTCATTAGCAGTGAACAAGCGTGGCATATGCAAAATCATGCATGAAATAGGAGAAGTGATACAAAACATGTTTTATGTCATAAGATAGTCCAAACCACTTGGTTTCACAACCCAAACCTAGAACCAAAGCAACCAAGTCATCCACCATGTAGGCTAGAAAAAAGGTGCCCTCCAAAATTCTAAATTTAAATCACGCATGCACGTAGTTTAAAATGTAACATGCATGCACTAGAAACATGATTGTGCTTCTAAGTGCATACGCGTTAAACATGCGCTCAAAATTTATAGCCGAAGCAAATAGCCTACATTTTGTGTTAGATTGACGTTAGTCCATTTAAAATTAAATAAAAATAGAAAAAAGATCATAGATTTAAATAAAAATTACATATTCAAAATCTACAGACACAGTTACACAAGTGTGTGAATTTTCATTAGCAGTGAACAAGCGTGGCATATGCAAAATCATGCATGAAATAGGAGAAGTGGTACAAAACATGTTTTATGTCATAAGATAGTCCAAACCACTTGGTTTCACAACCCAAACCTAGAACCAAAGCAACCAAGTCATCCACCATGTAGGCTAGAAAAAAGGTTCCCTCCAAAATTCTAAATTTAAATCACGCATGCACGTAGTTTAAAATGTAACATGCATGCACTAGAAGCACAATCGTGCTTCTAAGTGCATACGCGTTAAACACGCATGCACGCATATGTTAAGTTAAAACTTTGTTTTCATTTTATTTTCAAGCATTTGCAATGGAATGATGATGATGAACAATGATGATGAGGAGGAGGAGGAGGATGACAATGATGATGATGAACAATGATGATGAGGAGGAGGAGGAGGATGACAATGATGATGATGAGGATGATGACTATGATGATGAGGAGGAGGAGGAGGAGGAGGACGATGATGGCATTGACGACGATGATGAACAATGACAGTGATGATGATGATGATGATCATGATCATGATGACTATGACTATGATGACGATGATTATGATGATGATGATGAAGATTACGATGATGAGGATGATGATGACGACGACGATGATGATGATGATGATGATGATGACGATGATGATTATGATGACGATGATGATGATTATGCTGATGATGGTCACGAATAGTATGACTATGATGACGATGATTATGATGATGAGGATGATGATGACTATGATGGTGATGATAATGATGGTGATGATGATGACAATGATGATGATGAGGATGATGACTATGATGAGGAGGAGGAGGAGGAGGAGGAGAATGACTATGATGATGATGATGAGGATAAGGATGATGGTGCGGATGATGATGATGAGGATGATGATGATGACGATGATGATGATGATGAACAATGATGGTGATGATGATGATGAGGATGATGACTATGATGATGATGACAAGGATGAGGATGATGATGATGATGATGACGATGATGACAACGATGGTGATGATGAGGATGATTATGATGATGATGATGATGAGGAATCATGATGATGATGATGATGATAGGTTTAGTTGAAACTTTTCTTTGATTTTGTTTTCAAGCATTTTCAATGGAATGATGATGATGACCATGATGATGATGATGAACAATGATGATGAGGAGGAGGAAAAGGATGACAATGATGATGATGAGGATGATGACTATGATGAGGATGATTAGGATGATGATGATGATGAACAATGATGGTGATGATGATTATAAGGATGATGACAATGATGATGATGAGGATGATGACTATGATGATGAACAATAATGGTGATGATGATGAGGATGATGATGAGGATGATGATGATGATGACGATGATGAGGAACAATGATGATGATGATGATGATGATGATGATGGTGATGATGATGATAAGGATGATGACAATGATGATGGAATTGATGATGATGAGGATGCTTACTATGATGATGATGATGACTATGAAAATGATGATGAACAATGATGGTGATGGTGATGATGATGATGATGATGATGTTGGTGACGACGATGATAAGGAACAAGGATGATAATAGGTATAGTTGAAACTTTGCTTTGATTTTATTTTCAAGCATTTGGAATGGAATGATGATAATGAGGAGGAGGAGGAGGATGACAATGATGATGATGAGGATGATGACTATGATGATGATGATGAGGATGATGATGATGATGATGATGATGGCGATGACGATGACAATGAAAAATGATGGTGATGATGATGATGATCATGATGACTATGACTATGCTGATGATGATTATGATGATGATGATGATGATTATGGTGATGAGGATGATGTTGATGGTGATGATGATGACCATGATGAACATGATGATGATGACCATGACGATGATGATGAACAATGATGATGACGATGATAATGATGATGACAATGACAATGATGATGATGATGACGATGATGATGATCACGAATAGTATGACGATGATTATGATGATGAGGATGATGATGATTGTGATGGTTATGAGAATGATGATGATTGTGATGACAATGATGATGATGAGGATGATGGGGATGAGGATGATAATGATGATGAAGATGAGGAGGAGGATGAATATGATGATGATAAGGATGATGATGACGATGACGATGACGATGATGGTGGACAATAATGGTGATGATGATGATGAGGATGATCAAAATGATGATGATGAGGATGATGACTATGAGGATGATGAGGATGATGAGGATGATCAAAATGATTATGATGAGGATGATGACTATGAGGATGATGAGGAGGAAGAGGATGATGATGATGATGATGGTGATGATGAGGATGATGATGACAACGATGATGACAACGATGATGATGAGGAATAATGATGAAGGTGATGATAGGTTTAGTTGAAAATTTTCTTTGATTTTATTTTCAAGCATTTTCAATGGAATGATGATGTTGACCATTATGATGATGATGAACAATGATGATGAGGAGGAGGAGGAGGATGACAATGATGATGATGTGGATGATGACTATGATGAGGATGATGATGATGAGGATGAGGATGATGATGATGACGACGATGACAATGATGATGAAAAATGATGGTGATGATGATGATGATGATGAGAGGTTTAGTTGAAACTTTGCTTTGATTTTATTTTCAATCATTTTCAATGGATTGGTGATGATGATGAACAATGATGATTACGAGGAGGATGATGACAATGATGATGATGAGGATAATGATTATGATGATGAGGATGAGGATGAGGATGATGACAATGATGATATTGATGGCAATGACGATGATGATGAACAATGATGGTGATGATGATGATGATGATGAGGATGATGATGATGATTATTATCATGATGACTATGACTATGATGACGATGATGATGATGCTGATGATGATGATGATTATAATGATGAGGATGATGATGACCATGACGATGATGATGAACAATGATGATGATGATGATGACGACGACAATGATGATGATGATCATGATCATGAATACTATGACTATGATGACGATGATTAGATTATGATTACGATGATCAGGATGATGATGACTATGATGATGATGATGATGATGATGATGACGATGATGACTATGATGGCGATGAGGATGATCATGATGATGAGGAGGAGGAGGAGGAGGAGGAGGAGGATGACTATGATGATGATGATAAGGATGAGGATGATCATGATGATGAGGATGATGAGGATGAGGATTATGAGGATTATGAGGATGATGATGACGATAACGACGATGATGAACAATGTTGGTGATGATGATAAAGATGACGATGATGAGGAGGAACAATGATGATGATGATGATGAGGACGATGGCAATGATGAAATGATGATGATGAGGATGATGACTATGATGATGATGAGGATGACTATGATGGCTATGATTATGATGAATGTTGAGCCTGAGCTTAGTGCTAAAAGTTGAGCTTGATCTTGGTGAAGGATCTCATCCTTCTTTTAGAATGCATTTTTGGCACTTTGTCTGATATGATGGATAATATACTTCATCTTGACTTAGTTATCCCTCGAGTTCCTTGTGGGATAAGTCATCTGGGTTCATCTTGTGCTCTATTTAGTCTTGTATGATGTCATAGGGGGTAATATGTTGATTAGTTGAGCTTTTGTTCTTGAAGATAGTGAATTTATTATATAAATGGTGTCAAACTTATAAAAGTTTATATTTTACTAATCTCAATTTTATATAAACATATCCATAAATTAGAGTATCTTTGTTGATATAATTTATTTTTAAAAAAAATATGTATTTATCTATATCTATAATATTTAAGTTTTACTTAAGTCTCATAAAATGTGAAATTTATATCTTTCTCTTTGACTTTTTAAAAATATGTTAATCTCTTTTTCTATAACTTTAAAAAAATATTTGAATATTAATTGATATTTATTAGTTAATGCAGAATTTACTCGTAAAAGAAATCAATATCACCAAGAAAGTAGGGTTTTTACACAGTAAGGTTTTCCTTATAAAAATTAATATGACCCTTTGAGAAAGGGTTTTTTCAAAGTAATGGGGGTGATTAAAATTCCAATACTGTGGTGGTCGTGACTCGTGAGTTTCTTTTCATGTGACGGTTGTTCATCGATGTCTACAAATGTACGGTCCATAGAATAGAACAGATCATCTGGTACTAGAAATGTTCAAACAAATGTGTGGCCATCAGTGTAATGGGTGTTTATATGTGTATTAAAGATTTCAATAGTTTTCAAGATTTAGTAATGAGATTTCACCCATTTTTAAGATTTAGTAATCAGTATTTATAGAAATCCATTTGATACTCCATACAGCGTGGCCCCTCCGACATCACATCTATAAAATTTGAAATATGAAGGATTTTGTAGAGTCCATAGATCTCGATGCTTTCTTCTTTCTTGATAGTAGCTATCAATTTCAATTACTCTTGGAACTCGCATCCAGTATTTTGATGTGTCATCTCGCACAAGAAATCTCTGCATTTTTCTCAGTACAGGATTGACGACTTATTAACAGAGCTTTATCTATCCCATTATTTATATATAACAAGCAACCATTCCAAGTTTGATTTGAGGATGATGACAATGATGATGAGGAGGATGATGACTATGACGATGATGATCAGGATGACTATGATGATGATGATTATGATGTTGATTAAGATGATGGTGACTATGGTGATTATTATGATGGTGATGATGGTCAGTGTTGGAGGCCTCCCTTACCCTCCACCAACCATAGGTAAGGAGCCTAAGACCTCATAATGACACCCACCAGACTAGGAAGAATGTAGTTGTGAAGACTATGTTGTAAAAATACTCATACTTGCGTGAAGACCAAGACATCATTGAAGAACGTTAGTCATTAAATGGGATAAACGTTAGTGAGTAAATGTTGTAAATGTTAGGCAGAAGCATGTGCACATCTCTTTGTGCGTACGCATTACTGTGTGCATGCAGTATTAAATGCGTGCGCACAGTCTTAAACACAAGTGCATGCACAAATACGTGTGCACACATCTATTACTAATTAAAAAGAAGAAGAGATCTGGATTCCTGAGATTGCTACCAATTTTCCTGGGTTTTCTACAATTGTTCACGCGTTTTGTGCTCCTGAACTCTGCAATTTGGATCAACTCAATCATCAATTGGACACTCTTTGATATATTGGATAGAATATCACTCTTGGAATCTAACAAACATATTCAGTGGTCTTGGAAGTTAGTGGATACATTCAAACTACAAGTTTTCATTGCAAGAAGAGATAATTTTGAATAGGTATGGTGAATTGTAAATAATTGTTTTCATTCACAAGCTTTCGAATCATTTCATTGATTTATGTTTTATCATATGCCTACAACAATATCTCTCCCATAGACAACATTTAATTTCACAAGAAGAATTCCCAACTTCACATTTAAACAAGTCTCATATTCTCCATACAACATGAAGTATGCAATGTTAACTAATTTACATTTGCACATGAATATATGGATGCATCCATGGAGGTGGGTTACAATTTTGGCAAGGCGATTTTAGAAAAAACAAAAAATCATACCTCGATCGAGATTTTATTAAACCCTCTATCGAGGGTTTAATAAAAGCTCGATCGAGGGTTTGTCAGAACCTCGATCGAGCTTTTGATAAACCATCGATCGAGAGTTTATACCTTGATCGAGGGTTAAAAAATAGCTCGATCGAGGGTTAAAATGGACCTCGATCGAGCATTTTTAAACTTTTATAAATAGGCAACAAACCCATAATTTAATTCACTTCATTTGTTGGATAGAAAATTGTCATATATATTTATTTGTTGATATGGGTTGTAGAGTAATTGGGTTATAGATATGATTGATCACATGTATGACTCTAATTAATCACATGTATAACACCAATTACTTTATGACTAATATCTATTCATAAAATCTAGAGGAAGTGGCAGTAGTAATGTGGTTACTCATTTTTTCTTCAAGGTATGTATTATTACCCACAAGTATATCATTCTTCTAGTTGAAATAATGTTTTATTAAATTTTATTATCATATAATTCTATGTTTTAGAGACCTTGATCGAATTGATACCTTGATCTTGATATTGTATTTCCATATGCATTGAATGTAAAGTTTCATTTAGTGAAGTCTTCCAAAAGATGCTTGGACATCTTGTATTTTGAATCCCCATTTGAATTCATGTCATTGAACATTTTCAATTCTTGTTGAAATGAGAATTAATATCATGTTTAGTTTCCATGCTTTTTGTTTTTCGGACCTCACAGTCGTCATAACACCTTTTCTTTTATTTATTTTCTTCCACTCTTAGCATTATGAAACACCAAAACAATTAGACACATGTTATTGATGTAAATTCTAATGTCATTCAATAATTTACTAGCAAAATTAACTGCAAATGTGTGGCACAATAACAATTTTGAAGAGTAAACAATGGACATTGATATAACCCAAGGAAAAGAGGTCATATTTTGTTTTCATGCTCACATTTTCATTTCTCTAAAGGTACTAAAAATACTTTGCTTCTTCGTATATAATTTTTATATTTAAAAAACTATAATTATGTGTTATGAATTTTAATGTAACACTAATTTTCATCTTAATCGTTCTATTCTATTCCGCCTTGGGGTCTGGGCTTTAAATATTTGTCCTGAAGATCTATACCAAAGGTAGATTGTAGTCCTAAGAATCCAGGTCGAGTGGACACAACTCACCTAAGTTCAGTTGATCAACTAAATTGCATGCATCATTACTCTTATTGGTTCAATGCAAAAACAATACTATGACAATGATGCATGCAATTCAGTTGTTGAGTTGAACTTATACGAGTTGTGTCCACTCGACCTAGATTCTCAGGACTATGATCTACTTATGGTATAGATCCTCGGGTTAGATATTGAAATCTCAGATCCCAAGGAGGAATAGAACATGATGATTGAGATAAAAATTAGTGTAAATTCAACGTCATATCACATAATTGTAGTTTTTTAAAATTAAAAATTAGATACGAAGGAGCAAAGTATTTTTAGTATTTAAAACATTTTGCTACATTTCGGTACTACATTGTATACACATTGGATATATTGCTGATAGGAATCAAATGATGTTGAAATTCCTTACCAACCACTAATGACATAAACAAGCTAGATGTTGAATTCTAATGAAAAAAACCATGATACTACTTGAATATAAGCATTCAAAAAAATTTAAATGCATGTAGTTCACAGATTCTAAAATTATTGTTAAAGCCCCAAAATGAATCCCTGACATCACCATCAAGGTTTCACAACTATTGGTTAAAGTTTTGAGTTATCATGGTAGGATGCATTGAAGGGTTTATTGTATCTACGTCATGGTCATTTTGCTACAAACAATAGTTTTTCCACTTGGTCACTGCACACAATATTCATAATCAATGTCATCAATAGTGTTTTTTAAATCTATGCCTCTTTTCAACATAGAGTTCAATGTTTTTGTTAATATCTTTGGTCCAGAAAAAATTTAAACTTCATTAAATTTAGTCATAAGGAGGGTCACAAGGTCACATATATGGGGGGCAACATATTATTATCGCTACAAAAGAACATTTTTTATGAGTTGAGTGAGTTGGCATGTCATGTTTATTTCATGAGTCTTATCCATTTGTTATATTCTTAATGTACTCGTGTCTAGATGAAACAAATTGGTAATAGGTTATAACAGTCAATTATGTTTATGTACACATTTATCTATACAATCAGAGAATTCTAATTATATGTTCTAGGTGAACTATGAAAATATATTTCTTGTTCCCTAAACTTTGATGCCTCTTTCATAGTTTCAAAAAACTAAATCTAAAAAACAAAGGACAACTTCCCTTGTTACTAGTATATTTTACTATGGTTATAAGTATTATATTATTGCTCCTTCAATTCTTCTTCTTATGCATTTATATTCTTATCATTTATTCGGATATGAAAAATAAAAATAAAAAAATTCTTTATATTTATTACAATGTTGAGAATAAGTATCCTTCTTCTTATTCTTTTTTATTTTATATTTCATTATTTTATATTTTTTTTATTTTTTCACTTATGTTTTTTTTAAATTTTAACATTTACCATCTTTAAAAAATTATAATTTCTCATTTCCCCTTTATTCTTTTGTAATTTTTCTTTTAAATTCTCTTACATCGGTCCTTGAAACCCATTTCTAAAATGTCCTACATGAACATAATATTATATATAATACATATATATAATATATATATAATATATATAAGCTAAAGCTTATATCCCTAAAAAATATGCTAGTATATTGGTAGTCATGTAAAAAGCTTTTTTTCAAGTGTTTAAGAGTAGCTCAATTGAGGGTTTATCAAACCCTTGATCAAGGGTTTAATAAAACCTCGATCAAGGTTCTAACAAACCCTCGATCGAGGTATTTAAATACCTCTATCGAGCTTAATACCTCGATCGAGGGCTTGAAAAACAGAGATTTAGCCCTCTTTCAAGAAAATCAATGTTTCTCTATGTCTTCTAGGGGTGTAAACCCTGCCATTCATGGCACACAACTGAGCACATTTCATACCTATAGATTGATCACAGAATCCTCTATCCATTGAGATATCATGAATGTGTTTTGGCATTCATATGGGTTTTTTTTAATTAGTTCTAAAACTTACACTAAGAAAACCAGACAACAACTTCGAAGCAGCTCAAAGAAAAATACGCAAGGTAAAATATACACATCCAAAAATTTTGTAAAAAAGCACACCCCACACATCGGTGTGTCCTCTTCAAAAGGGTGTCTTTGGTTTTTTCAATTTTTGAAAACAGTGAAAAAAAACTGGGATGGACACAGATGTGTATAAAATGATGCTGAAATCATATGTGGTCACTTAAAAAAAATAATAAATAATTGTATATTGCGAAATAAATTAACAAAAAATTATGCAGACCACAGTGCATTATGTGTAGATAATGCTCATATATATATATATATATAATTATTAATATAATATTGAATTATTGGGGTTGGACACAAGCCACTTATTAACTTCTTCAAATTTTTAAGGTCACACAGTTCGTTAAAAGAAAATTTTCACACATTAAATGACATCAGAATATTTAAAAAAAAATATCATTGGGAAGGAAACATAATATTCTACAATTTGTGTTTTTACTACAAGTCAAAATTCACATGGCATATATGCGTTTCGAGGGATTCTATCTAGCACATGAGTAAAAAATCATGTTTTCATCGCCAAATTTGGCCAAAAAGTGTTACCCGTCTTCATGGAATCACCCATATTTTGATTTCACACAATGATGGCATAGATGAAGTTATATCTTGAGACTCTTCAATTTAAAAAAAAAAACCTTTGAAGTAATCATGGGAGAGGGTCCATATTGAATAGTTCACCAAGTTTTCCATATTCTCTATATACAAGATGAAGTATGCAATGTAAACCAATAATCATTTGCACATGAATATATTTTGATTTCCCAAAAGGATGGCATAGATGAGGTTCTCTATTAAGACTCTTCAATTTGTATAAAAAACTTGGAAGCAATCATGGGAGAGGGTCCATATTGAATAGTTCACCAACTTGTCCATGCTCTCCTCTTCATGCTAGATTTATCATAACATGCCTTTGAGCTTGACAGGGATGCCTCTACCTCAATGATTTCTCATTTTTTCGGGGGATTCGCAACCTCCTCATTGTGTAATTAGTCAATCTGTTCTCTTAATAGTTAACTTGTAACTTAATGAGTGTAATTTATTCAATTTATTCCCAAGACATCCAAACACCAACTTGTGTCTTCCCTCACAACTAATGTGGCATATTACGTTTAATGTCATCTCATTCGAAGGTGTTGGAAATGAAGAACATTTCACTCATCTTCTTGTGACTTCAAATACTTTTTGAACACAAAGGAAGTCATAATCTTATAGTTGTAATACCTACAGACTTGACTCTAATAGAGTATAGAAATGAAACTTTAGTTCAAACACAAAGAGAAACCTTTAATCAGCGTTTATGTATCAATGCCAATAATTACCATACTAACATATATCTGTAATTTAGTTAATTATGTTGGAACGTGTCATGTTTCTTGTATAATGGAACTAATTCCTTATTTGTTGCTTCTTATGCAGGGGTATACCTCATAGTTTTGATAAAGAAACTTTTGGAGATGGGAAACTCACATAATAGAGCAAGAAAAACTAGAAGTAATATGCCCATTGAAAAGGAAAATGAGGTAACAGAAAAGGCCCAGTTGGAAATGGAGAGAGTGAGACATGGTCCAGAAATTTTCATTGATACTGTGACCAATCCTAATAGAGTTGATGACATAACAACCTCTACTTCAGAACCACAGGTGAAGCGGTTGCGTCCAACGAAACCAACTCAAATTCCAACGTCAACACAGTCTCCAACCAACAATCCATAAACAACCCATATTGAAGCTCTTGAAGACATACATATATTGAGAGACATTGAGTATCAAGCGTTGGACCTAGGAGCAATGATTAATTTGCAATATCTCCAAGAAGACCACAACCATGTCGAGCACACTCCTAATACGGACCGACATGTGAATGAAGTACCACAACAAAGAATCCATGGGATTCGTAGCACATGTCCACCTTCCCTACCTCGACTGTCTACTATAAGAAAAAGGACTCCTAGATGTATCCATGTGGATGAAGGTTGCCTGTCAGGACTTGAAGGTGAGTTTCCCAAACGCACTATCGATTGGGAATGTAGCAAATTAATGAAGGAATATTTTGAATCCAAAGGCGATGCAGGTAAATGTCGATTATTACTATATTTGTTAAAGTCAAATTCTTTAGTTGTCGTTTGGAGAATTTTGGGCATAAAGATGGTTAGAAGTTCAGAGGCTAACAATAATATTGTTAGAAATCTCCAATCTTCTTTTGATACGATTGGGAAGATGTCTCGTACTAAAGATCTTTGTGCGGCTTGTCATGTGTTATCAGAATTAGTTGCAAGAAATTCCACATGGCAACGTCGCCTCCATTCACACACTTCTCACACACTTAAATTAAATAGAAAAAATGTTAAGAAGTACTCTGTTATAAGAGAAAATATTCAAACTCCAGGCGAAAAATATTGTTGGGATTTTGTTGGGGGGTTTCCTCATTGAGATATGAATCTAATTGATACTGTTAAGGACTTAGTACAAAATTTCTGGCATGATCAGACCAGACCTTCATCTAACCAAAGAGATGTGCTAAAGCTGAGAAAAAATTCTACTGAACATGAACCCCATGTCAAATACTTCTTTGACACAACACAGACTGAACTCTATGAGAAATTCAGGAATGAGCACACACAATTAAACCTGGGCCAAAGGTCCTTTAAGAAATGTAAACCATGGTATGTTCATATATGCATTGATAGAAACACATATTGTTGTAGATACCATGTAGAATATGAATATTTTTATGACATGTATAAACATATATTTTGTAATTTGGATACTAACCTTAAGTAGGGCCGTAATGAATCCATAATACCACCGAATGCATCGAGAGATTTTATCATCAGCATCATGTGTCCAAGGAATGAAGGACAAAAATACTATGGAAAATCATGTCTATATGGGAATTGTTCTAGGTGCAATGGATTTTCTCTTTTCAACCATTCCATTCATGGAAGCGATGAGCATCAATTTGGCAATATGAGCATGGAGATGTAGAACTTCAAGTACGTAACCTATCAATCAGATAGTGCGAAGGAAAGTAAAAAGATTGCATTGGTGAAGTCACAGGTGAAAATGATTATTGCATGTTTTTCCGCTTACGTGTTCAGTTTTTACATATACATTCTTTAAAGGTCACATTCTAATACGACCCTTGTTTTCATGGCAACAGGTACAGGTATGTGATTTTTGTACGGATTTCTACAAGAAAAAGTGAGCAGTATGTTCAACATGTGCATTTAGCACGATGGAAGGATGAGCAGTACAGAAAATGCAAGGAAAAATTTCCCATTGGGACCATATTGTCAATTATGGATTTTGCATAAAACTACACCCTTCAATCACGAAATGAAATGCAAATTCAATACTACCATACCGACCAAGTCAGCATCATGGTACATATTACATATAGGCATGGCCCTGAGAGAAACATTAACAACATGATAATACAGAAGGAGACAAACTTTTACATAAGTGATGACATATGACATGATCTGCATTATGTGCAACATTGTTTTCAAATTTTCTATGATCACCTAAAGGAGGGAGATATACAGATGGATCAGCATTGGATATGGTCAGATGGTTGTGTGGGCCAGTTCAAAAATTCCCAAGTCTTGCTATGGATGAGTATGTTACATAAGACTTACAATGTGCCACATATATGGAACTACTTTGAGACTGGGAACGATAAAGGTGGGAATGATGGGGCCAGTGCATGCATCAAGACCACACTACGAAGGGAGGAGATGAGGTACTAGAAACCCCCATATCAAACATGCAAAATCCATAGTTCAATGGTGCTCTGCAGCAATGTCAGACCGAACTAGAGTGAAACATACATCAAGAGGGGTAGGAAGGCCAGGAATTTTTGGCATGTGGTTGACATAGATTGATACCATTCCTATAGTTGCAGCACAGTACAAGGAACACATGGATTTCATTCAGTTTGAAGCTCAAACAACACTCCATTTGAAATATGGACATGGAAATGTGCTTCCTTTTGCGACCCTTGTAGCAGTTGTGAATGGGATGAATGTGAATGCATGGATTGGGTTGATGGTTGGGATCGTCTATAAATTACAGTAGACCCACATGTATTTGTTGAAACAACCCACTTAGAGTAGGGTCAGTCAACGATTGCGATAGACAACGACCATATATTAGATCTTGTACAACCAAGACACATATATGCAGTTTTTGTCCCGATAGACAATGAATGAGGCACAGATTATTGGTTGGCACAATGCATTCAAGGTAAGAAATTCCTAAACAGATCATTGATTGATGATGAAGGAAATGAATTTCCTATTGTCTTGATGGTGGTTGAGGGTGAATATCTTACACTAGATTGGAAATCAAGAAGAACTAGTGGGAATGTTTCTTGTATTACAGACCAGGTTTTGTGGTCTATCACTTCACAAACTTGATTGTTGGCATGAAAATCCATCTACAAAAAATGTTAAACAAGAACTCAACCAAGGTACGTTACTTCTTGCCTCATTCAGAGCATGAGAGATTGATGGAAACAATTAGAAATAGAGAGGATCCATATGGCTATATTGAATAAGATTGGGTAATTGTGCTTACACTCCACTTGGGTGAAACCCTAGTTTGCATAATTTGGCCTAGAGGCATGCCTGGGCCATGCAGAGTTTTGGGGGAGGCTACCCTGGCCATAATCCCATGCCAAGATCCCAACGGAATAAACGTTTCATCCATTAGATCCCCGGTCAATGTTTTAAGGCGAGTTGCAGTAGGCCTACAAAAGCCATTCAGGGACACCTGGGCCAATTCAAGGTCAGGGTCCAAAAACCAAAGCGGGGCACAATTTCCAAATATGTCAGCTCATGCAGGTTTTTTTGGGCATGGCTTCCATGGGCATGCCACCCCTGGCTGCTCGACATAGGGTTTTGTAGTGTCGGTGCACCATTGTCAGGTTTGTATTGATCCCACTAGGGAGAAACCCTAGCTTAAAAATATGGCCTGGACGCATTCTCGGGTCATGTAGAGTTGAGTGGGAGACCACCCTGGCCATAATCCCTTTCCACGATCACTTCGTAATCGATGGTTCATCCATTGGATCCCTGGTCAACATTCTTTGGCGAGTTGGAGTAGGCATGCAAAAGTCGTTCAGGGACATCTAGCCAATTCAAGGTTGGGGTCCAAAAACCAAACCGAGCGGTGATTTTTTATTCTGTCACCTCCTACAGGTGTGTTTGGGAATGGCCTCCATGGGAAATCCACCCGTGGCTGCTCGACACGTGGTTTTGCAGTGTTGGTGCACCATTTCCAGGGTTGCATGGACCCCATTTTCATGCAACTTTCAACTCGACATAACTCGGCAACCGGAGGTCAAATAGACGATCTGTTGACTCTATTTGTTTCCTTGCATGCCATTACCTCTAGTGGGACCTCTCCACCACATTTGCATGGCCCATTGACTTCATTGTGCATCACTTTCATAAACTAGGGTTTTGCTCTATTTCCTTCAATGCAACTCTCGCATTGGTGGGCCAAATCTACAAAACCCTCCACTATGCTAGTCTTGATAGTGTTCCCATATTGGAATTGTCCATACACACTTATGGGAGCCTACAGCAAGAAATATTTATTCTCTATTTGGTTTTGCGCTCTCGGACCAAGAGCCACCAAGTGTCCCTGAACAACATTTTCATGTGACTTTCAACTCGACATAACTCGGCAATCGGAGGTTGGATCAACGATCCATCGACTTCGTTGGTCTCTTGGCATGCTATTACCTCTAGTGGTCCCTCTCCACCACGTTTTCATGTCCCAGTGAGTTCATTATGTATCAGTTTCATAAACTATGGTTTTGCTTAGTTTCCTTCAATGCAACTCTCGCATTGGTTGGTCAACTCTGCAAAACCCTCCACCGTTCCAGTATTGATAGTGTTCCCATATTGGCATTTTCCATACACACTTGTCTAATCTGATGGCATGCAATCTTTCTACTCCATTTGTTTTTTCAATCCCGGACCGAGAGTCACCAAGTGTCCCTCAACAACATTTTCATGTGACTTTCAACTCGACATAACTCGGAAATTGGAGGTCATATCGACGAGCCGTCAACTCTGTTGGTCTCTTGGCATGCCATTACCTATAGTGGGACCTCTCCACTATGTTTGTATGGCCCAGTGACTTTCATTGTGCATCCAATCACAATTGCGTTATTCAATTTGGACATTGCAATCATGAAATATGACTATTTTACTAAAACCACTTGTTTAAGCCTAAGCATGGAAAATTTTAAGGATCGTAATTTCTTAAAGTGTAGAATCCTTGGTGAATTTTACTAATTCTTGAAATTTTAACCATAAAATGTTTGACCATATTTTCAACCATAAAATGTTTAGTGATATATGAATTGTTCTTGTTGTCCAAATATTGTGTACTTGCATATTTGAATTTCAACTTATATTATCTTCATGATTGGGTATATTCTAGCATTGGTTATGAATTCTAATTTGAAAAAACTTTGGGTTAAATTTGTTAAGTGTTTTAACGCATATCTTGAAAATAATTTTTTTAACATATACCTTGAAAATAAAAGAGTAGATTTATTGATGTTGTAATTTTTTGTAGTAAGAGATTCTGGATATCTTATATGCTTGAAACGAGTGCCCTAAGGGATGTATCTTCATGGTGTTAACGTACACTTGTACTAGGGTTTATTTTGTTGGGTTTCCTTGTGGAATTAGGATGAAGATAAGTGAAATATTAGACCATAGTGACCACCTTCACATACATTTTGAGGAGAAGAAAATGAGCATAGTAACCACCTTGGCACACATATTGAGGATAAGCATTGGAGAATTGTAACCACCTCTGACACATATGTCAAGGAGCATTTTGAACAAGAATATGTGGTACACAACTAGAGGAGGAATGCATTACATGAGGAAACTTGGATATGGATGAGGACAGTAGGGTTTATATATGTAAGTAAACCTTGGATAAGGGATATAATACTAAAGGAATTGATGGTTGTCTTGTAGAATCCTTAGCTCTTGTTGTGAAGGAAAAGGAGGTAGAATTAGGGTTCCAACCCTATAGAAGATACAAAGAAAAGAGCTAACGCCTTTGGTGATATTGTGGTCATGTTCTTGTGTGATACATGGAGGTTAGGGAAATACCATGGAAAATTGAACTTGATAAGTCTTGGGCTTCTTTTGATGCCTTGCTTGGAAGAAGATTTTTTTAAGTTTAGTTGATTTTCCATGGAGGTCTTGGTGCTTGTATTGATGCAATACAAAGACCTAGGGTTTGGGGAATCATCCTAGGATAGACATGTTGACATCAAAATTGGTGCTAGACTTGTCTGAAAGGCCATGTGCTTCTATGATGAAATATGATTATGGTTTATAAATCCTAATGAGGAAAACAATTATAGTGTGGATACCTTAATGACAACTATGATAGTTTGGGGCTAGCGTCACTTATGGTTTACAAATATATATATACATACATATTATATATATACATACATATCATAGATATAGATATATATAAGAATTGTTTCAATTGTCCAAATATTGTGTACTTGGATATTTGAATTTTATCTTATATTATCTTTATGATTGGGTAGATTCTAGCATTGGTTTTTCATGCTAATTTGAGATAATTTGGGTTGAATTTGTTAAGTAAACTTTAATGGTATTCATTTTGTTACCTATCCTAAGTCAAAACCTTTGGATAAGTCATCGTGCACTTGTTCATGCCATCAAGACGATGACTAAGGAAAATCCTCTGAAATAAAAGGAACTTGCTTGCCAAAATGACCCTTCAAACCATGATTGTACACCCAAAGAGAATATGTTGCTACTAAAGGAAGAATTAATAGGGATGATGAGGATTCTCTTGGGATGCAAATTTTATATTTTATATTCTTGTTGATTTTCTTTCTTTTTTCAAAATTTAGTTGTTTAACTTACAATACTTTTCCAAGAAAATTATAAAGATCGAATATTGAGCACAATCATTATGATAAATTACAATGGCTCTATCTTCCTTTTACATAGAATAGATGAGGAAGCCCAACGTATAATAAGGACCAAGTCCACGTAAGGAATGACTCTCTCTTTTGTGTTTTCTAGTTTCTCTTATGTAGAACCAATTAGACCATATACCTAAGCTACAAGTAAAAATAGAAAAAACACTAGGGTTTCACGAATTACAAACCATAAACCTAAAAACTAGGGTTTATAAATTTACACATTAACTACAAACTAGGGTTTTATAAAGTAGAAATAGAGATGAGGTGCTATGTTAGTCTCAATTATGTAGAAATACTTAAACCACCTACCTAAGCTACGTGCATAAATAGAAAAAAAAAACTAGGGTTTCATGAACTACAAACCACAAACCTAAAAAATAAGGATTACAAATACCTAGACCATATGCCTAATATATAAGAACAAATGTCAATAAATGTAGGGTTTCTTGAACTAGAAACCACAAACTTAAAATCTAGGGATCACATATTTAGACATAGAACTATAAACTAGTGTTTATGAACTCATTAGATTTATATTATTATATTTGTTAATCTCACTTAACTAGAAACTAGTAGAACCATATACCTAGAATATATATACCTACTCTACAACATAGTTAGGGTTTCATGAACTAAAATGGATGTAATTTTCTTTTGAATTATGCATGTGGTTGAATCATGTTAGTGTTGTTGATGGGAAGTTATCATCATATCATACAAAGTCAACCTCTTTTGCAACCGACATACATTGACATAGACCCCAATCAATCCACTTTTCATGAAGATAGGACTATCAAACTAAGACTGATTTCCAGCCAAGTCAAAATGATTATGATAGTCCAAAACACTAATTTCCAGCTTTCCAAAATGAGTGCACAATCCCAAATGCAAGTACTAATGATAAACAAGATTTGAAATGGCACTTTGAATTAGTGAAAGGTACTGTCGAAACAAAAGTATTTCCAGACAATCATTTAGCATTGTGGCAGTCCTATATTCAGTTTTTATCATGTCAAGACAAAGGTACAATCTTTTAAGTAAACATCAGTGATAAACAATTTTATAAGTGCCAAGTTTCCAAGCCAGTGGGACTCTTAAACCAAATCAAATTTCTTGTCAAGTAAAATGTCTTATGACAGTCCAAGATGTAATTTTTAGTCAAATAGGAATGATAACAAGTATATTCACCTGGATTTTTATGACACGATGACTTGCAAGCAATTCAAGGCATTTTCTTATATTTTGTTAATTTATGGATGTTTATGTACCACTATCAAATTTGTTTAAGTATGGTTGGGAATGATTGTTTAGATAAATTCCCTTTAGGGCGTCTTGGTGCCACTTTAAATTGGGTTTTGGACAAATTTGAGGTGAGGAGTTAGTGAGTGGGTAAGATAGGAAGGCAAGGAAGTGACCTTTCCTTCATTCCTTCATCTATTGCATGTTAATTTATTCTTATCAACTCTAGGCATAAGCCTGTTATAGAGCCTCTTTCTCTCATGATTTTTTAATGTATGAGTTGTGGAAGATGAGCTATGTTTTACTTACTTCACTATGGTTTATATAAGGAGTGCTCATAAATATCTAACCCTAGCCAATGTGAAGTAATCCATGCTTAAGCTTTGAGTTATTTCATTTGATTAGTCTATAAATAATATGTGACATATGACTACAATCCTATGCATGCTCATATACAAAAAAAAATTACTTTATAAAAGGCCACAAGAGATGGTTAGGTAGGGTTGGTGTTAGGGTTTCCCTCCTAGTTTAGGGTTTCATCATTGATTCTAAACCCTAGGTTATGCATGCTAACCCAAAGGCAAACAAGTGATTTCTATTGCAATTTGGACAATGAATAAGACTGTAGGTGTTAGTATGTTAATTCAATAGGGGTTAGGGTTCTATATGAGTTAGAGTTCAACAAAGGGCTAGATGACATTCTTCATGAAATTCACCTTGAGGAGAGAATAAATTATTTAAATTTATAGCTTTTGTGAGAGAAGAAGGCTAGGGATTGTGGCATTTGAGAAACCCTAAGGTTACTTGGTGTGCTTGTTGTAATGACTCTTTTTGTAATGAGTGACCAACTTTAGTTAGAATTGATTCTTATCTAGGAGTTATTGGTATCTAGGGTTTCAGAGAGCTTGACTTGTAGAGTCCTAGGAGGGATGCTAAGGCTAGAGAAGGGGTTTTGAAAGGGGCAAAGGTCTTATCCTATAGGTCAAGGATAGGAGTATGAGATTCCAAGCTTAGCTATGAAATGAGATAGGAGAGGTGGAAAGGTATGTGAGTAGTTTAGGATATGGAGAAGGGAGGAAAGGTTTGGAAAAGTAGAAAGCTAGGGTTTTAGGTTAGGTGTCTAGTTAGGTCTAGGTCCTTACGGTTTAGGTTTGCAATGACAAGGCCGAAGCTAGGTATGACAAGCTGAGATGACAAATGGATGGGATGAGGGGTGAAGGGAGGGTTAGAAAACTAGAAAAATATCTCGATAAAATTATTTGGTAGCAAGAAGAATTCTTCATGGAAAAAATTGCTAGATTGAAAAACTATTCGCAATATGATTTACAAGATCATGTATTTGGTATTTAAAATTATCATTGTTATTGCACACGTTTATGCAGTTGTGTATTTTTTTGTTAACTAATCTAGAATGTTAAATTTTTTATTCATTTTATTGTGAACATAGAGACTTTATTGCTTTATCAACAATAAGTATTGCAAGCGCATCAACTGTAAACTACTACTGCATTTGACATAATATATGCAAATCCATAATAAAATGCAAAGTAATATAAAGAAGTGAAAAATAATATATTAATATACACAAATCTCGAAACATATACAGTAGTAGTGAAAAATGGAACATCGTTCCCAATGTCTATACAATGGCAACTCGTGTCGTATACAAAATATGGCAGCTCGTGCCCTATACAAAATATGGAAACTCGTGCCCTATACAAAATATGGCAACTCATTCCAAAATGCCACATCATGGCTAGTGTACATAGGAGGGTCTCTCAATCATCCTTCCCACCCTTATATCTCCCAAGTGCACCTACAACATCGATCTTCCTCTTCTTCGAGCTAGAAGAAGCTCGATTCTTCTTTCTGCTTCGACCACCTCCCCTTGGGATCTAAAATGACAACAATCAAAAGTCAACTCTTACAGGAAATTATACAAGTATAAAACACAATTTAAAAATAAAAATTATGTTTTCAAATCTTAAATAGCTCACCTCAGATGAGACTATAAGTGGGGAGTGGCCTACCCTCCTCTATGATCCAAGTCTCTTGGCAATGCCACCCTGCAACATTTAAATAGTAAGATAACTCATACAATTTAATGCCTATGTTAATTTTTGTTAATATTGCATGATATTTTCATAAACTAATCAATCTCACTGTGAACACAACAAGCTAGTCTTGAGGGCTAATAGGTGGATCAATCGGTTGATCCTCATGGGTGGAAGGTGGAGCAGTGGGTTGGACAACTTGCTCTGATGCTAGGTTGGATGGCATAGTGGATTATGTAGCCACATCAATGTTGGCTACAAAACTAGGGGGCACACTGACAGAGGATGTGGAATGGAGTGGGCGAAGTGGTGATGTACGATGATAAACCCCAAGTGGCTGTAGAGTGGAATGGGACACCTTGGAAGAGGAAACGAGGGTGGTGGGGGAATATGGGGGAGGGGCCTGAGGTATGGTATGGGGTGGAGGGATGGGTGAATGTGGATGGATGTTGTATCGTGGTCGGAGGGGGGAGGGTGGAAACATGGGAAATTACAAGGGAGGAGGTGGATGGATGGGGTGAGGGGGAGTGAGTGAAGGTTGTGATGAAGAAGGGAGAGCTGGATGGAAGTGTGGTGGTGGATGGGAGGAAAGGGATGGATGGAATGGCGTGGAGAGGGATGCAGGGAAAGGGACATGTATGCCACGAGCTATACCTAGCATATATGGTGGGAAAAAGGTAGTCAATGGAGAGATAGTGACACTGACATTTCTATGTACTCGAACCTGCATACATATTCATCGCCTCATATATTACTACATAAAAAATATAACTATACAAATCTAAGCCATCAAAACTGAAATTAAATTTATACTTTATTACAAGATACCTACTCACGAGGGGATCTGTTGATCCCCGACAGGGATGGATGGTCACTCACTCCTGCGGACACCTGTTAATTTGCACAAAAATATTTATATTCAATTACTAAACATTAACTAAATTGGAAGGCAATATAAAATACAGACATTAAATTTAATTCTGAAATAAAAATACCTATGTGTATGGTGTCGTGATGTCCTCTACAGCTGCCATGGCTCGATCTAGGTTGAAGGAACCAACGTCCTCCCACCTGAGTGTTGGAGACTCAGCACTGAATAGATGTACATTAAAGCAAATAAAGTCATCAACATCTGATTCTAAGTTAAGTTTATTAGAAATTATGAGATTACATAACGTATAATCCATACGTGAACATTAAATAAAATAATAACTAACCTAGTGTAGGTATCTCTCTGCAGCATGCTCCTGCATTGGAACATGGAATGGATTACCACAATGAGAAAAATTATGTGGCACAGGTCTCGTTGAGCTGGATGGATCATCTTGGCTACCATCTTTAGCTACTCTCCCTCACCCACCACCAATAAACCGTGCATAAGTGTCTCTCTCAAAGTGGTCCTGCTCTATCTGCAAGGACATAGCCACAAATGTGGTATTCCTGAGAAGGTGTTGTGTGGCACGTCTAACGGACTCATGGATCTGATCTAGCCTACTACCTAACCCAAGGGGTTGAGGAAGCATGTTTGGCTCTCTCCTAGGTGTAGTAGGTCCTCTGAGTTGGTTCCAGTGGGAGTGAGGTCAATCTTGGGCCGAGCCAAAACCAACACCCTGGAACTCGGAGATGTTGAATTAGTTCACATGGAACCTGTTGCAGCTGCAACAATTTCCCAAAATTCTAAAAATTTTAGGACCCTCCTTTTGATTAGATTATTTTCTTTTCTTCTTTGATTTGGTTTGAGAGCTTTCAGAAAGAGTTTCTGATGATTGAATTGATTTACCACCTATTTGAAATCCCCTTTTACACTAAAAAGTTCCATGTTGATCAAGCCTCATCGTAACCTTTAGGTACCTTTGAAACTGTCGGAATCGGAAGCCATTTGGTTATTTCCCCGCCATTGCAGATGTGTTTTCGTTTTGATTTTTCGCCGTTGCAGACAAGTTTTTCCTTTCCTTCCGATTCATGTGTTTCGACTGCCTTTTGACTTTACATCAGAGCAGTTGTTGTTTCTTCTTCCACCGTTTCGGACGAGGTTGAGCTTTAAGGGCCCGATGTAGTGTTTTTTGGTTTCCGATTTGATCTGTTGCGGACGGGTTTTATATTATGACTTTCCGTCATTGCAGAAGAAATTAAGCTATCGGCTGCTGATCCAAAAGTCCTCTGATGTCCGATCGATAGGTTTTCCTACCTTAAATTTTTCCGTGGATGGTTTTATGATATGGCTTTTCGATGTTGCGGAAGGGTTTATGCGTTCACCCTCCGACCCCAAGTTATTTCCAGTCTAATTTGAATCCCGTCGCACGTATGGACCATTTTATATATACAGGGAGGCAGGGTATTATCCTATTGTAATTTCTTCTAACTGTCATGCCTGTCATTGTCGTGCTATCGCGCTCACCCGGTTCCTCGTTTACGGTACTCTCAGTATATGTGTCTCTGCCACGACGCTTGCCAAACCTCTCCACGTCAAATTCGTCAGTGCCAGGTAGGTTTATTCACCCTCTCCTGTTCCTTTTGAAGCATTTGATAAGGATTGATGCAGTTAGTCTTGGTTAGGGTTGTTTCTTTCACCCGTTAGGTGTATGCGTATATAATAGAGGGAGGGGGTTATTCTGACCGCTAGCACAGGCATTTTTGACCCACGGAGTATTTTTTTCATGTGGCCATTGGTGTGCAGCCTCGCACGTAGTGGGTGGGGGTTTGGTGCAGGCGGTCGTTACGCCGCCTGCACCAACCCGCCCTATGTGTAGGAGTAGGATGCAAGCGGAGTTTTTGGGGTGATTTTCGGTGGCTTTTGGTAGATTCGTCTTTTCGCTCAAGGTTCATGTGGCTCGTGTGCTCAAACCCCAACCTGTGTGCTCACGCTGTCCCATGCAGTCCTTTTGGGCTCGGTCGTTTGAAACCCTAGCTGGTTAGAGGAGATAGGCTGCTGTTTTTGGTTTCGCATGGGTAGTGGTTTTGATATGAGAGTTAATTACAGTAAGATGGAAGTAATACCCACAGAGAGTGGAATGGGTAGTCGGTTTAATGTAATTTTTCTCCCGCGAACCGCATAAGTCCCCGTTGATTTTAGTGCTGCTAGGCTATTTATTGTTAAAATGTTTGTTATTTTAAAACGCAGGAGACTATCACAATCATACTGCATGTAACCATTTTTAATCATTTCCTTGTTTTCTATACATAGACTAAAACCACTGAACACTGCACATTGCATTTTGATGGTTCTGCTGGTTAAGGCATTTTTTTGGCTGTACATGCATGCATTTGCCTCATCACTTGCTATCACATGAAATATAGGAAAACGACACATCGCATATGGATGTAGATCTTTTGTTGTCTAGAATATGGTTGTGGAATGGTTTAATGTCATATAGCCATGTTGCATCATGCTAGATAGAGACGAAGTCACTAGGACATTGTGCATTTGGTTGTAATAGCCCGATTAGTTAGGCCATTTTAGGCTATCCATGCATACATTTATCTCTCTAACAAATTGCTGTCATAATACACATTGAAGAAGTAAAACGCTGCACCCTGTCATATAAATGTATGCACCTTGAATTTCTCAATGTTACAATGTTATATATGGCAGGAAGAATTCGAATCCACCATGTCCAAGAGGCAGAAGAAGAAGGCCCCTATGGTCGAAGAAGGGCCAGAAGTAGAGGTTGTCACGAAGACCGAATACATATATGAAGACACTCAATGCATTTCTGGGGTTGAACCCAAGTACAAATGGGGTGAGATATATAGATTGATTTCCCACAGGGAGGTTCCCGACATGGGCCTCAAAGAAGAATCCATCTATGCTAACATAGAGAAGTCGTCTCTCATGAAAGTGGCCACCAGACCAGAGTTGTTCCCATGCTCTGAAGTAATTGGCTGGATTCTGTCCCATGCAGATATAACCACAATGATCCTGGGAAACTTTGGAAAGAAAGGCTATGCTGCTTACAGCCCTGGGTATGTGGCTCTAGCCTATCACTTGCCAGAGGCTCAGGTGTTCTTGTCTAATGATTGGTTAGACAGCATAAGAATGGACTTCATAGAGACCATGAAAAGAATGCTACTAACTAGTAAGCATTTCAGGAACAGAGTAATAGGTGAATATGATACAACCAGTCTACGGGTTCCATACAGATTCATAGCTTTAATGCTCAACAGAATCTTTGGAAGAGCTCATAGCAGGCTCTTCAAGATAGAATGGGTCCCAATCATGTTTTATGTTGCAACCCAGGGGATAGTCTTCAACTGGGCCAGCCGTGTATCGAGTAGTATTTCTTCTTACTTGGCCACAGCTTTGGGAGGAGAAGCCCGGAAAAGGTCTGAATTCTATATGAGTTCAATACTGATAGACTGCATATTGTGCAACCATCCCTTTCCTGGTCTCAAGTGCATCTGGGACAGGGAAAGGATGCCTGTTTATGCTACTTATAAACCATTGTGGGCACACCAGTACCACAGCCATTACAAAGAAGTCTGTGAGCACTTCATTATGCCACTCTACACGCTCATTTTCTGGATAGAATGTGATTGTATGTCAGAGGGGGCCATGCAAGTAATACAAGAATATGTAGATTATTTCTTGACCAAAAATGGCATGTACTTCCAGATGTTTGGAGGCTCGAAAGCACCCTCCTTGCAGCCAAAATATGCTACTGACCACATTGTTCACAAGGAGGCAGTAAGGCAGGTTTTCTTGGATGGTATAGGGCATTTTTTGTTCGAATAGAAGAATACTGCATACCCCCCTTTACCCTTCAGGCTGGGTAGCTACAAATTCACTAAGGTGAAACAGGCTGGCGAATTCGTAGGAGAGCTGGAGAAATTCCATTTTGGTCAGATGATGTATCGGAGAAACGACACCCTCGATAAAGTGGTCGAGCACTGCAAGGAACACAAGGTTCATTTTGAGTATACTCACCACTTTGATAAGGAAGAATCAGTCTTCCGCAATGCCCCAAACATGATAGCCCTAAAGAGAAGATTCAAACCAAAGATCACCACTAAAGGTGGAAAAGGGGTTGAGCAAGCCAAAGTTGAAGAGGAGGCCAAGAGGAGACAGGAGGAGGTCCAGAAGCTAGCATAGGAAGCTGCAGAATGCTTCATAGTGAAGAAGAAGAAAAAAGAAAAGCTGCCCAAGAAGCAGCTGAGAAAGCCCAAGAAGCAGCTGAGAAAGCTCAAGAAGTAGCCAAAGAGGTAGAATAAGCAGCTAGGAAAGCAGCAGAAGAAGCGAAAAGAAAGCTCGATGAGGAGTTGAAAAGGCAGGAAGTGGAAATACCAAAGCTGACAGAGATAGAACAGTCAGCTGCTGAAGGGCAGACCCAGGAGATAGAAAACCCAGAATTCCAGGACCCACAAGTGCCTGCTGCCAGCACACCCATGGTCCCTACGCTCAAGCTTATACCTTTTGTGCAGAAAAAAGGGGAAGAAATCCCTGATTTCAACACTGTCTATTATGACAACGCAACGAAGAGAATAATGAAAAGAACAGAAAGGAAAGTTGAAGCAGGAAGTCTGCCTGGTAGAATGGTAACGGATACAGCTGTTGTATTGGGAACAGATCAAGACCCTAGATTCACCATCAAAGAAGGAGCTGCATTTATTGATGCCTCAGAAGATAATATAAATAGGGTGATGACTGAACTGGAGTCATCTAGGAAATCCTCTGCTCAGCTGAAGGATACCTTGAGGAAAGAAAGAGAGGATGGAAACAGGTTGAAGTGAAAGTTTGAACACTTGCAGAGGGAGATGAAGACTGCTGAAGATGAATTACAGGTCCTACATGAAGAGAGATAGGCTCAGGAGACTACCCAAGAGTGTCTGGAAAAAGTGCAGGCAGAACATGAAGAGCTGAGGAAGGAGAAGGAGCAGCTGCTGAAAAAGGTAGAGGAACTAGAAGAGCAGCAGAAAATCCTCTTGCAAGCCAATGATATGCACACCCAAGAACTGAGAAAGGAGCATCAAGAGCAGCTTACCTCTTTGACAACTACTCTAGAGGAGGCAAAGGAACAATAGATCAACCTCCAGCCATTCAAGGAGCATGTCTTCGCCCAGAAAGCTAAGATGCTACAGCTGCAAACTGCTCTAGAAGAGGAAAGGTGCAAATTCCTTCAGATTGATAGCTAGTTAGAAGAGATCATGGAAACCTCATCCTACTTCGTGGACAGGTCTCAGGACGTTCTTGAGGTCCTGAATGCCCGGATGGCAAGGATGGAAAACAATGCAGAGACTCCAGCAGGACTACCTACAAAAGACCATCAAGCTCTCAAGAGAGATCATGACTTAGTAGAGTTCGTTGTTAGCACCACTGAAGACTTCAAGAAGGCTGTCAAAAGGACGCAGGGAGCATGCTCAGAATACTTCAGAAGACTCCTTAATACATACAACCGGTTCCAGACAGAAGCTGAACATAAGCTTGATGAGTTCCTAGACCATGAAAACTTTTTAGAGATGTTGCAGAGAAGATATCAGGATGCAGAGGCCAGAACACAATAGATTAAGGCCCTTGATGACCAAATTCTGAAGGATGAAGTAGGCCATTCAGCCGTGAGTATGCATTTTTTGGAAGATCAGCTTCGGTTAAGCCCAAGGAGGATCGAGGCCATGAGGAACCAAGCTGAAAAATTTGAAATCAACATTCAGTTCCTAGAGCCCTGTGCATTTAAAGGCATTGCTGCTGAAGCTTCAGCGTGGAAAATTTTTTTAGATACCCGGGCAGGACCCTCGTCATGAGGGATTAAGCATTTTTTTTTTTTGTATTTTTGTACGAATTTTGTAAAGACATTTGGAAAAGTAAAGCATTGGGAATACAAAGGGTTGGGAAGCCCAAAGGTCACTTTGGGCAACCCAACCATTTCACCGTTTTGTATAAAGATAGAAAGCTTAGAAGAGAAAAAGGACTTTTTCCCAGTTAGACTGGTGAAGAAAAATTGTAAGAAGAACTATTTCCTTTTGCAATAAATAATTACAGTTTTCCTGTTGGAGAAAGCTTGGTGGAATATTCAAATGTTTTGCTATGGATTCGGTTAAGAGGAACTATTTTGTTTTTCAGCTTTGTTTCCATAAACCGTGAGATCGTTCTAACTTTGTGGACCTATGTCCTTGTATGAATGCTTGCTGGTTTATTTTATGAAGACTTCCACTATGAGTAATATATGCTGCTTTTATAACAATTAGCTATCTGATTGTTAGAATATCTTCCCTAGTTCATGTGTTTTAACTATGAATATTAGCTACCTGTAAATTCTGTTATAATGCATGAATAATTCGCATTACTCACAATTAAATTACTTTTGGCTCCCCGGGGATAGGTAGTTAGATAGATATGTAGTTGGTTTACTTCATTGCTGCATGTGTGTTTCAGATGCTGGTGAGCCTAAGACGAGAGGTAAAAACCTGCGCATCACATTATGACCGCTCCCTGCATCCTTCACCACCCTGCATGGTTAGTTAGGCATATGCATCTCATCTCTAAGTCAAAATACAAAAACTCAGTGGACCGGGCCGCAACCGGTAAAACCTTTGTTTTGTTACTTGACCTACAGTAGCCGGACCATAAAACCGGACGGATTCCCTATAACAAACAGTCAGCGGGCTAGTTGGGAACGTTGACTGGGGAGAATCCCTTATTGTTGTTGCCTGCAAATTTCCAGGCCCCAACAAGTTGGCACTAGAAGGAGGGCCGCCAGTGCATGGCTGGCCGCGGATACTTATTTTCCCAAGATTACCTTACCAGCAAATCTTGAAAAGCTTTTGACCTGACCCGGAGTGGAAGTACTGACTAGGTCTTGGTTTATCTTTGTAGCAGGTAAACCTAGTTTCATCCTGCGTTGCTTTCTACTTAAAATATTTGTTCCTTTACTTGTGCTCATGGCTGGTGTGATTGTGAATCAACCCAACCCATTGCCGGCTTGGAGAGGTAGATCACCTCTAAACCTCACGCCTCCTTTGCATAACCTACCTCAAGCCTTTGACAAGCTGTTGCCTAAGTTTGACCCCGAGGACAGGATTGCGGTAGATGACCACTTACAAAGTTTCTATTTGGAAATTGAAGGGCTAAGGGCTGGGGAGCACGAAGATGTTTTCTGTAGAATTTCCCCTCATACTCTGAAAGGGGCAGCTGCTTCATGGTATTTTTCCCTGCCTGTAAACTCAATTCCGGACTGGAATACGTTCAAAAGAATATTCAGAACTAAATATGCAGCCCAGAAAACTCATGCAACACTAATGAAAGGATTATGCACTTTGAAGAAAGAAAGAAAAGAGAAAGTGCATAGTTTCACCCAGAGGTTTGTTGCTTATCTAAAGCACTTTTTTGAAGCTGACCGACCCTCGGACAAGATCCTAATTGAGTATTACACCTCATCCCTAGGACCGGAGTTAGCTATGTTTTCCAAAATGAAAACCAAACCTATGTTAGCAAATACCTATGAAGAAGCAGAAAGGGTAGAAGCTGAAAGGGAAAGCATAGAAGACTATCCCGAGAAACTGAGCGAAAAGACTACCAAGGAAAGAACATTACCGCCGTCTAAACCTAAGGAGGATCAACCACATGACTATCAAGAAATGATGAATATGCTTCAGAAACTATCCAAACGGATCTTAGATCTGGAAAAGGAAAAAGAAGCTCAGAAAACTTATAAACCCCACTACCAAAAGAAGGAGGATAACAGCCAATGGCAGATCCCTCCACCTAATTCAGCATTTACGAACATAATAGAAGTGGGGGGGGGATAATTTTTGTACTTTTCACCAACAGCCTCATTCTGAGAAGAAGTGCCCTCAATGGTTGAATTCAATGACATTGGTGATGAATAAGTTGTTGGACCCAAAATTGAATAAAGACAGTGGTAAGGAAGAAAAGATAAACCAGACTATGGAGAAACCAGATACCGATACCATGTTTGCATGGAATGGTGTTTCACTGTTTGACAATGAAGAAAGTGCTCTTAAATCTGAATGCACGCATACAACAACAAATGACATGGTTTTGACAAGCAAAGACGAGGCAGTAATATCGGAGATTAAAAAGTTGCAGGAGAATGTCAAAACACCTGAAGCCACTATCCTCCACCAAGAGGCAGAATCAATCACTGGGACTGGCAAACCTGTAGAAGAACAGGTAGATGTAAATAAAAGGGGTGATAAAGAAACTAAAAGGCTTACAGAGGATATACCAACTCAGAACCAACCAGGAGAAGACGACCAAGAACCAGGTTGGAAAGAAAATCTTGACACCCCGCCTTTTCTTTTGACTCTGGAGATATTGAATTATAATGTACATAATTGCTCAGTAGACTCTGGAGTAGCAGTGAATGTTATGCCCCTTGAAATTTGTGAAAATATTAATGGACAGCCTGAGTCCACACCTTGTGAAGTAACGCAATTAGATAGCACAGGTGTCAGGGTGGTGGGAGAAATGAAGAATGTCCTCATTCGTTTGGCTGCAAACAACAAAATATGTCAATTCATCGACATTATGGTGGCTGACATACCAAAGGGATATGGGCTCATTCTTAGCCGAGACTGGGCTGCTAGATTGAAAGGTTATTTCGCTTCGGATTGGTCTCACTTATGGTTACCCCTCAAAGGCACCCCAAACCAGGTTAAAATTCTGAGAGAGCCTTATATGAAGCACATTGTCACTAGAGCTGGAGAAGGAAATGGATTTGTTGTTTCTGTCCTGGGAAACTATCTGATTGAGCTTAAACAAAGACATAATACCTCAAGAAAGGCCAGTTCTAGGACTGACACTCAGCGTGAGCTCCTTCAACTTTTTCAGGCCATAAAAGATGATTGTAGAATTTTAGACATGTGTTCAGTTTCAAAGCTAGCTCAGCTAGACCATGGTTAGATAACTCAAGTCTAAAATCCAGTTCATTCCTTAGCTCTCTAGTTTTAAAGATTTTCAGGAGTGGGCAAAGTTGTTTTTCTTTTTCTTGCTGTACATAAATAAATTGTTTTGTTTTCTTAATGCTAGGTGCTATTTTCTTGCTTTAATGCTTCGAGGTTGTTTTCTTTGATTATTTGATTTGATGCTATTGTTCTTTTATTGTTGTTGTTTTTAATAAAGAGGCAAACTTTTGGTTGCAATGGGAGCATCAGGGTTCTTAGTTAACTAAATCTTGAGCGAAGACTGTGATTTAAAATATAAATGTCTCCTAGGAAGCAGTATTCCTAACTGGCCTTGCATTCATAAAAAAAGTCTTACTTAACCCCTGTAAATAGCTCAGAAGTAAAAGATGTCTGGAATACTATTTCGAGGCTCCATCCATTTCACAACTTAAATGTCCAAGGGGGTGACAGTAGAGGACACACGGAAAGGAAGCAGGGTAAACAGTATATCATATATAAATGATCCCATGCCATAATTTCAGAAAAAGATAAAAGCTAGTAAGAGTCAAAACTCCTGAAAGAAACAAGACATATCAAAGCAAAGCTTGACAAGCATGAATCTTAAAAAATCGCCAAAAGAACCTCTCCGTCCGTGAACTGAAATATGTAGTCCACTGTTCACACAAAAGGACACTATGGGATAGAGGATCCTGAATTAAAATTCAGTAAGAAAGGCATGCCGGAGGACTCCTATCTAAAGAACTAAAGTTCAAGTGGCACAAAAGTGCACATCGGCATGGGAATGAGGAACAAAAGGATAATGCTGTTACTATCTGTTACAATCCTGTGGGATCCAGGCCTGAAGCTACTTAAGGATAGGTAAAATAAACCTCATTTATTTGGCCTCAAGAGAGTTATTCAGATTTGAAAACTTCTGATGTTACCATCTCCCAAAAAGAATGGACTTCTTTAAATAATTCAAATGCATTATTTGGCCTGCTCAGGAATACAACCGTCTAGAAGATTTCATTTTTTTTATTCATACAGTTTTAAGCTAGGAAGGAGTTAATGCAGAAATATGGGGTTCACCATGTAGTCGCCACTTGTTGCAGCTGCAACAATTTCCCAAAATTCTAAAAATTTTAGGACCCTCCTTTTGATTAGATTATTTTCTTTTCTTCTTTGATTTGGTCTAAGAGCTTTTAGAAAGAGTTTCTGATGATTGAATTGATTTACCACCTGTTTGAAATCCCCTTTTACACTAAAAAGTTCCATGTTGATCAAGCCTCATCGTAACCTTTAGGTACCTTTGAAACTGCCAGAATCGGAAGCCATTTGGTTATTTCCCCGCCGTTGCGGATGTGTTTTCGTTTTGATTTTTCGCCGTTGCGAACAGGTTTTTCCTTTCCTTCCGATTCATGTGTTTCAGTTGCCTTTTGAATTTACATCAGAGCAGTTGTTGTTTCTTCTTCCGCCGTTTCAGACGGGGTTGAGCTTTAAGGGCCCGACATAGTGTTTTTTGGTTTCCTATTTGAGCCGTTGCGGATGGGTTTTATATTATGACTTTCCACCGTTGTGGAATAAATTAAGCTATCGGCTACCGATCCAAAAGTCCTCCGATGTCCGATCGACAGGTTTTCCCGCCTTACACTTTTTCGCTGATGGTTTTATGATATGGCTTTCCGCCATTGCAGAAGGGTTTACGCGTTCACCCTCCGACCCCAAGTTATTTCCCATCTAATTTGAAGCCCGTCGCACGTACGGACCGTTTTATATATACGGGGAGGCAGGGTATTATTCTATTGTAATTTTTCTAACTGCCGTGCTTTTCATTGTCATGCTGTCATGCTCGCTCGGTTCCTTGTTTGCGGTACCCTTAGTACAGGTGTCTCCACCACAATGCTTGCCAAACCTCTCCACGTCAAATTCGTCAGTGCCAGGTAGGTTTATTCACCCTCGCCCATTCCTTTTGAAGCACTTGATAAGGATTGATGCGGTTAGTCTTGGTTAGGGTTGTTTCTTTCACCCATTAGGTGTATGCATATATAATAAAGGGAGGGGGTTATTCTGACCACTAGCACGGGCATTTTTGACCCACGGAGTATTTTTTTGCCTATGGCTGTTGGTGCGCAGCCTCGCGCGTAGTGGGTGGGGGTTTGGTCCAGGCGGCCGTTACGTCACCTGCACCAAGCCGCCCTGTGTGTAGCAGTAGGATGCAAGGGGAGTTTTTGGGGTGATTTTCAGTGGCTTTTGGTAGATTCATATTTTCGCTCAAGGTTCATGTGGCTCGTGTGCTCGAACCCCAGCCTGTGTGCTCACGCCGTCCTGCGCAGTCCTTTTGGGCTCGGTCGTTTGAAACCCTAGCCGGTTAGAGGAGATAGGCCGTTGTTTTTGGTTTCGCATGGGTAGTGGTTTTGATATGAGAGTTAATTACAGCAAGATGGAAGTAATACCCATAGAGAGTGGAATGGGTAGTCGGTTTAATGTAATTTTTCTGCCACGAACCGCATAAGTCCTCGTTGATTTTAGTCTTGCTAGGCTATTTATTGTTAAAATGTTTGTTATTTTAAAACGCAGGAGACTATCACAATCATACTGCATGTAACCATTTTTAATCATTTCCTTGTTTGTTATACATAGACTAAAACCACTGAACACTGCACATTGCATTTTGATGGTTCTGCTGGTTAAGGCATTTTTTTGGCTGTACATGCATGCATTTGCCTCACCACTTGCTATCACATGAAATACAGGAAAACAACACATCACATATGGATGTAGATCTTTTGCTGTCTAGAATATGGTTGTGGAATGGTTTAATGTCATATAGCCATGTTGCATCATGCTAGATAGAGACGAAGTCACTAGGACATTATGCATTTGGTTGTAATAGCCCGATTGGTTAGGCCATTTTAGGCTATCCATGCGTACATTTATCTCTCTAACAAATTGCTGTCATAATACACATTGAAGAAGTAAAACACTGCACCATGTCATATAAATGTATGCACCTTGAATTTCTCAATGTTACAATGTTATATATGGCAGGAAGAATTCGAATCCACCATGTCCAAGAGGTAGAAGAAGAAGGCCCCTATGGTCGAAGAAGGGCCAGAAGTAGAGGTTGTCACAAAGACATAATACATATATGAAGACACTCAATGCGTTTTTGGGGTTGAACCCGAGTACAAATGGGGTGAGATATATAGATTGATTTCCCACAGGGAGGTTCCCGACATGGGCCTCGAAGAAGAATCCATCTATTCTAACATAGAGAAGTCGTCTCTCATGAAAGTGGCCACCAGACCAGAGTTGTTCCCATGCTCTGAAGTAATTGGCTGGATTCTGCCCCATGCAGATATAACCACAATGATCCTGGGAAACGTTGAAAAGCAAGGCTATGCTGCTTACAGCCCTGGGTATGTGGCTCTAGCCTATCACTTGCCAGAGGCTCAGGTGTTATTGTCTAATGATTGGTTAGACAACATAAGAATGGACTTCATAGAGACCATGAAAAGAATGCTACTAACTAGTAAGCATTTTAGGAACAGAGTAACAGGTGAATATGATACAGCCAGTCTACGGGTTCCATACAGATTCATAGCTTTAATGCTCAACATAATCTTTGAAAGAGCTCATGGCAGGCTCTTCAAGCTAGAATGGGTCCCAATCATGTTTTATGTTGCAATCCAGGGGACAGTCTTCAACTGGGCCAGCCTTGTATCGAGCAGTATTTCTTCTTGCTTGGCCGCAGCTTTGGGAGGAGAAGCCCGGAAAAGGTCCGAATTCTATATGAGTTCAATACTGATAGATTGCATATTGTGCAACCAGCCCTTTCCTGGTCTCAAGTGCATTTGGGACAGGGAAAGGATTCCTGTTTATGCTACTTATAAACCGTTGTGGGCACACCAGTACCACGGCCATTACAGAGAAGTCTGTGAGCACTTCATTATGCCATTCTACACGCTCATTTTCTGGATAGAATGTGATTGTATGTCAGAGGGGGCCATGCAAGTAATACAAGAATATGCATATTATTTCTTGACCGAAAATGGCATGTACTTCCGGATGTTTGGAGGCTCGAAAGCACCCTCCTTGCTGCCAAAATATGCTACTGACTACATTGTTCACAAGGAGGCAGTAAGGCAGGTTTTCTTGGATGGTATAGGGCATTTTTTGTTCAAACAGAAGAAGACGCGTACCCCCCTTTACCCTTCAGGCTGGGTAGCTACAAATTCACTAAGGTGAAACAGGCTGGCGAATTCATAGGAGAGCTGGAGAAATTCCATTTTGGTCAGATGATATATCGGAAAAATGACACCCTCGGTAAAGTGGTCGAGCACTGCAAGGAACACAAGGTGCATTTTGAGTATACTCACCACTTTGATAAGGAAGAATCGATCTTCCTCAATGCCCCAAACATGACAGCCCTAAAGAGAAGATTCAAACCAAAGATCACCACTAAAGGTGGAAAAGGGGCTGAGCAAGCCAAAGTTGAAGAGGAGGCCAAGAGGAGACAGGAGGAGGCCCAGAAGCTAGCACAGGAAGCTGCAGAATGGCTTCATAGCGAAGAAGAAGAAAAAATAAAAGCTTCCCAAGAAGCAACTGAGAAATCCCAAGAAGCAGCTGAGAAAGCTCAAGAAGCAACCAAAGAGGCAGAAGAAGCAGTAGAAGAAGTGAAAATAAAGCTCGATGAGGAGTTGAAAAGGAAGGAAGCGGAAAGACCAAAGCTGACAGAGACAGAATAGTCAGCTACTGAAGGGCAGACCCAGGAGACAGAAAACCCAGAAGTCCAGGACCCACAAGTGCCTGCTGCTAGCACACCCTTGGTCCCTACGCTCAAGCTTATACCTTTTGTGCAGAAAAAAGGGGAAGAAATCCCTGATTTCAACACTGTCTATTATGACAAGGCAATGAAGAGAATAATGAAAAGAACAGAAAGGAAAGTTGAAGCAGGAAGTCTTCCTGGTAGAATGGTAATGGATACAGCTGTTGTATTGAGAACAGATCAGGACCCTAGATCCACCATCAAAGCAGGAGCTGCATTTATTGATGCCTCAGAAGATAATATAAACAGGGTGATGACTGAACTGGAGTCATCTAGGAAATCCTTTGCTCAACTGAAGGATACCCTAAGGAAAGAAAGAGAGGATGGAAACAGGTTGAAGCGAAAGTTTGAACACTTGCAGAGGGAGATGAAGACTGCTGAAGTTGAATTACAGGTCCTAGATGAAGAGAGATAGGCTCAGGAGACTACCCAAGAGTGTCTGGAAAAAGTGCAGGCAGAACATGAAGAGCTGAGGAAGGAGAAGGAGCAGCTGCTGAAAAAGGTAGAGGAACTAGAAGAGCAGGAGAAAATCCTCTTGCAAGCCAATGATCTGCACACCCAAGAACTGAGAAAGGAGCATCAAGAGCAGCTTACCTCTTTAACAACTTCTCTAGAGGAGACAAAGGAACAACAGATCAACCTCCAGCCATTCAAGGAGCATGTCTTGGCCCAAAAAGCTAAGATGCTACAGCTGCAAACTGCTCTAGAAGAGGAAAGGTGCAAAGTCCTTCAGATTGATAGCCAGTTAGAAGAGATCATGGAAACCTCATCCTACTTTGTGGACAGGTCTCAGGACGTTCTTGAGGTCCTGAATGCCAGGATGGCAAGGCTGGAAAACAATGCAGAGACTCCAGCAGGACTACCTATAAAAGACCATCAAGCCCTCAAGAGAGATCATGACTTAGTAGAGTTCGCTGTCAGCACCACTGAAGACTTCAAGAAGGTTGTCAAAAGGACGCAGGGAGCATGCTCAGAATACTTCAGAAGACTCCTTAATACATACAACCAGTGCCAGGCAGAAGCTGAACATAAGCTTGATGAGTTCCCAGACCATGAAACCTTTTTAGAGATATTGCAGAGAAGATATCAAGATGCAGAGGCCTGAACACAACAGATTAAGGCCCTTGATGACGAAATTCTGAAGGATGAAGTAGGCCATTCAGCCGTGAGTATGCAGCTTTTGGAAGATCAGCTTCGGTTAAGCCCAGCGAGGATCGAGGCCATGAGGAACCAAGCTGAAAAATTTGAAATCAACATTCAGTTCCTGGAGCCCTGCGCATTTAAAGGCATTGCTGTTGAAGCTTCAGCGTGGAAAAAGTTTTTAGATACCCAGGCGGGACCCTCCTCATGGGGGATTAAGCATTTTTTTTTTGTATTTTTGTACGAATTTTGTAAATACATTTGGAAAAGTAAAGCGTTGGGAATACAAAGGGTTGGGAAGCCCAAAGGTCACTTTGGGCAACCCAACCATTTCACCTTTTTGTATAAAGATAGAAAGCTTAGAAGAGAAAAAGGACTTTTTCCTAGTTAGACTGGTGAAGACAAATTGTAAGAAGAACTATTTCCTTTTGCAATAAATAATTACAGTTTTCCTGTTGGAGAAAGCTTGGTGGAATATTCAAATGTTTTGCTATGGATTCGGTGAAGAGGAACTATTTCGTTTTCAGCTTTGTTTCCATAAACCGTGAGATCATTCTAACTTTGTGGATCTATGTCCTTGTATGAATGCTTGCTGGTTTATTTTATGAAGACTTCCACTATGAGTAATGTGTGTTGCTTTTATAACAATTAGCTATCTGATTGTTAGAATATCTTCCCTAGTTCATGTGTTTTAACTATGAATATCAGCTACCTGTAAATTCTGTTATAATGCATGAATAATTCGCATTAATCACAGTTAAATTACTTTTGGCTCCCCGAGGATAGGTAGTTAGATAGATAGATAGTTGGTTTACTTCATTGCTGCATGTGTGTTTCAAATGTTGGTGAGCCTAAGACGAGAGGTAAAAACCTGCGCATCACATTGTGACCGCTCCCTGCATCCTTCACCACTCTACATGGTTAGTTAGGCATATGCATCTCATCTCTAAGTCAAAATACAAAAACTCGGTGGACCGGGCCGCAACCGGTAAAACCTTTGTTTTGTTACTTGACCTACGGTAGCCGGACCGTAAAACTGGACGGATTCCCTATAACAAAGAGTCAGCGGGCTAGTTGGGAACGTTGACTAGGGAGAATCCCTTATTGTTGTTTCCTGGGAATTTCCAGGCCCCAACAGAACCCTAACATAAACTCATCCCACAGTTTCTTGAGAAAATACTATGGGACCTCGACATTGTTGCATGGAGGCTTGCCAAAAACCATGAACCGTCTCTTCCACCAATTTTCTCTCCATAGATGGTAAGTACACTAGCCCATGGAAACTTTCCTCTTCTTCACATTTGGAGGTTTTCATGTTCTCGGATCTATAAATTTTCTCCACAGTTGGGTTTTTGTTATATCTAGATTTTTTATATCCTCTTTGGATATACCAGTGCCATAATATTCTCTCTTTTGAGCCCTATATTAGGTCAAATTGGTTATCTCACTGTGGGTAATGTTGATAAACTTTATTATGTTTTGTAGTGATGTGGCGAGGGAAACCCGAGATGGTTCCTCGGTGTTCTTCAGTTCATCACTGGCAAAATTCTTAATTGGTTGAAATCCCCATGTAATTCATCTTTGGGGTTTTCTTCGTTTAATTCGGGGTTTTCTTCATTTAATTCTTGGTTTGGGTCCTATGATTGGTTTGTTTCATTCCTTTCTTGAGATGGTCAATTGGTATTTTTCGTTATGTTTAGGTAATTTGTATCTGCAATATCAAATTTTACCCATTTCAAATTATTTGCAATTTTTTTTAATTTTGTATTTTATTTGAAAAATAATAAAAAACAGTAAAAAAAACAAAAAATGACATTTCCACTCCATCTACCTTACTCCAACGTCGTGGGTGTCATTTTAGGAAGCTTGGACATTTTCTTTGGGATCCTTGGGTGTCGTTTTCACCTCCTTGGGGGTCGTTTTCGCCTCCTTATGCGTTTGTAGGTGTGTTATGAACAAAACAAAATTGTTCATTGTTTTGTTGTTTTTTTTAAACACAAGGACACATGTGCATCCTTATATGTGATCGCACAAAACATGTGTGTGTGTCCACATACATGTGTTCCCACTTACATGCGAGTGCATCATTAGGGGCATGTGCGCGCTCCTATTATCCACGTTGGTAATCCAGTGTAGAGGTTCGCCACTGCCGAAGCAGAAGCATGTGCACGTGTCCAATAGTGCATGCGTGTTTGTGTTTTTTCCGCCCACGCGCTCCCATTGCATCATATCTGCGTAGAATATTCTTGTGGGTGCCCATGAGAGTTCCTCTTACCTGCCCTCCACAATTTGCAGTCACCATAAGATATAATGCTTTGCGTGTATGAAAGGTTCTATTATCTTCTCTCCACCATTGACTAACCAAGCTCTCACATTATACACTTGAAGGGGAATTAGCCATAACCTTTTTATCCTCTGAATTAGCTGGATAAAAAGCATATTCTATATAAATCAAGAGCTATCACATTGTTCTAATTCTCTAGGGAATTCTAACACAGTTGAAGTTCATTAGTTAAGTATTACTTTGTAACCCTGGAACTATCTGATCTTCTCTTACCCAAAGTGAAGGCTAATCGGCTTTAACGTTGAGAGATTTGTCCAGTGATCCTCTGTAGAAGTCGACGTATGCTGCAACTCTCCTAACACTCAAGGCCATCAATTAAAATTCTGGATGGCTTATATGATTTGGCGCTTGAGTGATGAGCGGCATAGGAAGTTTGACTAGCCTAAGATTCTTATTGGAGAAATACCTCCCAGCATAGGAAGTTTGACTAGCCTAAGATTGTTGAATTTATCTGGAAATGAACTAAAAGGACAAATCCCCAAACCCTAGAGCAACTAGATTTGTCCAAAAATAATTTGAGTGGATGATTCCTCAAGAGCTCTCTACATTAACCATGTTGGCATCTTTGAACCTCTCATGTAATAGACTTTGTGGTAGTATCCCAAAAGGATCACAGTTTGACACTTTCAATGTAACTTCATTTCAAAGAAATTGGTGCTTGTGTGGTAATCCTTTACAACCATGCCATGAAAAGCAAAAGCAAAAGAAAAGAGCAACTGGAGCGAATATTCTTCCCAAAGATCAAAGATGGTTGAGTCATGTGAATGAATATGTCTCATCATGTTAGGGTTGGGAAGAGAGGTATTTCTCCAATAAGATTATTGCTAGACAAGTCAAATATAATGTTTGTTGCCAGCACATATTTTAAAGTATACTCAAAGCCTTTCATTACAATCCTCATATCCTCATACAAAGTATTTCTACTAAGTTTGGATGACCCATTAGTTTTGAATCCATTGAGTGTTTGAAGATTAGATGGTATGCTTCCATTAAATTTATTGTTGCATAAATCCAGCACCTGTAAATGGCTTAGATTTGCAATCCATTGAGGAATATCACCATGGAGTTTATTATAACCCAGACATAAGACTTTCAAATGAGGAAGCACCCTGTTAATCCATGTTTTCTTCAATCCAGCAACTGAAGTTGGGTACAAAGAGCCAAAGATGCAGGGATGGTCCCAGAAAAGTTATTGGAAAAAGCAGAGAGAACTACCATAGATACTGGAACTTAGATTATGTCCAAAGTTCCATTAAGTTTATTATGAGAAACCTTCAACCTCTGCAATGCCGTGTACCTGTTGAAACTTGATGGTATTATAACTGACAACGAGTTGTTAGTCAATGTTAAAACCATCATAGACTTACAATTGCCTTGAGAGTCCGGAATAATTCCATTCAACTTGTTTCCAGACAGATCTAATTGTTGTAGCGTCACACATTCTCCCACACTTTCAGGAATTCTTCCCATGAGATTATTGCTACCCAAAAAAAGGTTTTCAAGTTTGCTCAAATTGCCAATTGCGTGAGGTATACTACCCATTAACATGTTGGTACCAAGATCTAAGTACCTCAACTGAGTCAATTTTGCAATGGATTCAGGTATCCCACCGATAAGCCTATTAACAGCAAGATTTAGGAAGGTCAACTCTCTCGAATTGCCAATTGCTTCAGGTACATCACCTGTTAAATCGTTGTTATGAAAGATAAGGCTTTCAAGCATACTTAAATTGCGAATGCCTTTGGGAATGCCACCAGAGAACATATTTGCAGAAATGTCTAAATAGATCATTTGACTTAAATTGGCAATGGCTTCAGGTATACTACCTACTAGGCTATTCTGAACAAGACTTAGAATGGAGAGGGCCTGGAGCTGGAATATATTCATTGGGATGGAGCCGCTAATTCTGTTGTATCCTAAATCCAACCAATCAAGATAGCTGCAATTTCCTATTTCAGAAGGAATCATACCTGAAATGTTAGTCGGGCCATGAATGGACAACTGAACAAGCTGTCTCAAATTTCCCAATTGAGGTGGTATACTGCCTGACAATCTGTTGTCCCCCAAAAATAAAATCTGGAGTGAAGAGCAGTTTCCCAGAGATGGATGAACGGTACCCTCCAACTTGTTCGACTCTAAACCCAGTTTGTATAAGTTTTGCAACAAGCCGAGCTCATGAGGAATTGGACCAGTCAGAACGTTGAATCCAATTGTCAACTGTTGCAGAGACGTGCAGTTGCTCAGAGAAGTTGGGATACTTCCAGTAATATTATTTGCCTTCAAGTTGAGATATTCCAACTTGATTAGGTGGCCGAATTCCATTGGTATAATGCCTGTCTAGCTGTTTTGTGAAAGTTTGATCTGTTGAAGATAGTTACAATTACACAGCTCTTTTGGAATAGGGCCCCAGAGCAAATTAACGCTGAGGTCAAGTATTCGCAGCTCTTTAAGCAGGCCAAGCTCCGGTGGAATTATTCCTGTCAAATGGTTACCAGAAAGATTGAAAGTGCGCAATAATGAAAGTCTTCCGAGAGATGGTGAAAGACTACCTTCCAATCCCAAGCCATGAAGTGTTATGGAAACCACTCTACTCTTGCCCTTTCTGCACCGAATACCATTCCAGGAGCACACGTTCTGTGAGTTTTGTGATGTCCAGTTGAACAGGGATCCAGATGGATCGGTTGTCACTGCATTTTTGAAGGACACAAGCGCCTCCACGTCCCTTCTATTGTGAAGTGCGCCCATGGGTGATGTCAATTCGATCTCCTCCAGCTTGAGCCCAACTTCATTCGAAACAAAAGCAGCTTGTTGAAATGTATGAGAATGGTATAAATCATGTTCCCGAGTCCGAGTCCGATGAAGAACCGAGGAATAATTTGGCTTCATCGAGTAACGCATAGCTGCAGCAATATCCAACGCTGCCAAACTTGCCATGATCACAAGCTTTATCGACATAAAACGTTTATCCATTTCTCTAATTTCCCGACTCTTATGCAATCTGTGCGGCACACCTATAAATACTATAAGTCTCGCGTTCTTGGACGATGAACAGGAAAATCAAAGAAAACAAATCATTTCTAAGTGGACGTCGAAATTAATAGTCTCTATGTTAGAATTTGGGTAGTTTGCCGTTTTCACCGGCAATGATTAAATTTGAAGGGTGGGTCTTAATTTCAATTGGAAGGGCATTTATTCTCTCAGCCCTTGATCTCTGAAGGGCAATATAAATAATTGTATTTTAATTGATAAGTATAAATTAACCAAACCTTTTCACATAAAAAAATGCAAAAAACAAATATTGTTCTTTTAGCACTTGTTGTGAAAGCATGCATGTATGTGATGGAGAGGCCTAAGTCAATTGAATCCTTGCAACTCATTGCATGTCTGAGTCTAACCATCTGCCTTTTAAATTGAACCAGAATACCAAAAGAAGTTTATTAATGGCTAGATTTCAGAAAGTTATAGGTGTGAGTAGTTAAGTGCTCGTGGCTCTAAAATTTGTTGTGTTTTGTACCAGTCCACGATTCACTGAATCCATAGTCACTAGTCACGGGTAACGGGTAGGAATTTAAATTATTTAACAAAAACAATTAATGTGTATAACCATGCTGATGCTTGCCACTTGCCACTACCCTCTTTATTGTCTTACCAAAAGACATGATAATGAGGAAGAACACCTAAACTTATGGACTTCACCTTCAATGAATACCTTGCAATCACATTGGTAAGGAGTGATAAGAAGATCAGAGCAATGGAACTTGTCAAATCTCACTTGATAGTGTTAATTAAAGACTTATAAGGTAACTTTAATATAAGACTTAGTTATAGTTCTCTCTTACGCTTTGCATCTTGACAATTTAATATTTTATGGTTGTCTTTGCGCCTTGACCCAACTCGTATTATAAGGTGAGGATGTGCAGACATAATAATCCTTAGTTATGACTATGAGATGAGGATTTAAAGAGAAGAGGGTGTAAAGACAAGTAATTTTTATATGTATTTTGGTAGCGTTGAGGACAAATGTCGTGAGAAACCACAAATGTTTGGAAGCACGGAGGGAGATAACATCACGATAATGCCACTCATCAAACTGAAGACTATTCTTGAGCCAACAATTGTTTTTTTAATTTTATTAATAACCATTGTTTCTCCATATCGTGTGCCCAATGACAACTCTCTATAGCAATGCATAAATCAATCTCTGCACAGTTTGTGATCCTAGCTACATGCCATTATTTGTATTTGCATGACATCGAGTGTTCTTTATAGTTGTCGTGAGTCCATGATATTCATGCAAGAAATGAAGTCTTGTAGAGGAGGACTTTTCAAACCGACCTTTTGAATTTCATTTTGACGAAAAAAAAATGGACATTGGTAGTGAGGTTCACATAGGTAGTAGGCACAAATTTTTGAGCTCGTTTCAGGCCTAGTAGTAGTAGACTAGTAGTTGCTGACACATTGATACACTTTAGATTACAGCCCCAAGTGACTCCGGAGCAGAGTTCAAAATTGAACCCTTCACAGCCCTTCCAAAGGGTTCTAGCCCTTCCCAGAAGTGTAAAGTTAAAATTGTCCTTCAAAAAAAATTTAAAATTTGAATTTTACCCTTCCAATAAACAAGGGTATAATTTATATCAACATTTCAAAAGAAGAGCAACATTTGAAATTACCCTTTCATATAAATTTTTCAAGATGTTGAAATTCCTATACTATAAAGTTCAACTCATCAGTCAAAATATTGTAAATATGATAAATTATAATCACTTACTTATGTTATGCACTCATGCTTAGTTGTTGAATATGGCCAGTAATCAGTAATGACTATGAGACACTAGCCATCCAGATGTGGCTCTCACGGAGAATCACCGGTAGTCAGTACAGAAATTGAAAAGTCATCGAAGTGGTTGAAACGGGTGATTGTGACACTGCCTGATTGCGGCGCTAAATTGAGTTGGACATATCTTCTGATCCTTCTCTGTCTGTATGCATTTAATCATGCATCGTAAGTCTTCTACTTCGGTGCAGAGTTGTCTGATAAGCTGTTGCTTTTCTCTTATGTGCAATCTCAGCTTTCTTTCACTGTCGGCTCTCTGGAACTGTCTATCCTCATGCCCATCAGGATAGTCAGAGTATAACTCAACTGGATTATAGGGTAAAGCAGGAGGAGGAGAGATTACCTTCTGTTTACCTTTATCTTGCTCTAACTGCTTTTGCAGTCGCTTCTTCTGATCTCTGAGATCTGTACGCAACTGGTACTGATACGGTTGAGTATTGGAGAGCTGTAGGTGATTGTGACACTTCCTGATTGCGGCGCTAAATTGAGTTGGACATATAAAAATGATAGGTCTCATAATTGAAAGATGCCCACTAATTCAATCTTTGAGAACAATCAAACCAAGACAAGATCGTCCCATTCAATCGTTTCAGAATCTTTGAGAAATTGGTTGGTACGCAGTATACATAGGGAGTCGGTACAGACCTGAAAGACATGTGAAAGGGTGCACAAAAGTCGCCATATTCAATGGGACATGAAGGTGGCGTAGCTGTGCAAATTAATAGTTTAAGTTGACTTAACTGGGCACTTAGCAATCGCGTAGACTACACGGACAAAGAAGCAAAACTCATGAGACATACAAAATCATGGAATGGTTAAACTCTTTCTTTAAATTAATTTTTTTTAAGCAAACTCCAGTAAAAAGCTGACAAGACAAGCAAATTCATCGAAGATTTAAACTCTTTACTAAGCAAGATTAATTCTGTGTGGAGCAGGGCGGCTTAAAAATCGATGATGATGTTACTATGTTTATGTTGATATTATGGTTATGATGATGTTTAAGCGGTTATTATGTTGTAGTTATTCTGAGATTAGTTTATTTCATAATGACAATGTATGTTTAATTGTCATTTTTTATTAAATGTGATCTATATGATCTAGTAAGTGGATACCAACCCATGTTGTGATCGACTTAATGATTTTATGTGATCAAAGGAAATGATGATGATAATATGGACCAACTTATGATTGAATGGAAATATTGTTATAAATGTATGTTTGCAAAATACTAATCCGTAGGACTTGACACATTCTTATAATCTCAATAGTAGCACATTATGGTTTTTGATAGCGTATAGACCCATGATGTTGATAGCGATGTATGTATGCTCCACTCTATGTTTATATGATACCCAAGGTCGTGGGAGGGTCATGTTGAGAGATGCTCCCCAATTTGTTGTGATGACGACACTCAAATGCATACTAGGAGAGGCTAGATCCGCTAGTTAGCCGACGCTACCACTCTCAAGTTCTATGTGGTCAGGGCGGTATAGCCCACTCGAGTTTTGTACTAGCACACGAAGGAAAATGACGATGCAGACGTAGGTTAGGATGGGAGCATATGTTAGCTATTATTGTTGAAAGTTGGGTAATCCTTGATCGTGAGTTAGTGCTAGTATGTACCCTTCCTTGTACTTGATTGATTAAACTAATTTAAACATAAAGATAATGATATGAAATATTAAAGGGTTAAGTGTTAAAATAACTCGGGGTGGTAGAATAATTATGTTATATTTATGTGTGTTTTACTTGCATGGATGGTTATTATTATGCGAGATGATGTTTTCTTATAGTACATTTCTCACTTGTGCATACGTTGGCCACACATGCACACTTTGCAAATATACGCAAATATATATATATATATATATATATATATATATATATATATATTGAATAATTGAATAAGTTGTAGTAGGTAAATATGTTAATTAGGCATTGATCAAATTTAGATAATGAATGTTAAGTTAACAGATATGTGTAAAACACGTCAATTAAGATATTCATTAATTATATGTAAACATTAAAGTAAGGAATTAAAAGGTAAGTGTCATCAATATAAAGTGTCACTGATAAACATTAACTTTGGAAAGTTGTACTATTTAACTCTTAATCATGATTAATTAAACCATTAAATGTGCTTTGTTTATTGATAAAGTGTACTAAATTAGTGCTAGTGTACTAAGAAATTAAACAAATAAATTTGATATTGATATTTACCATAAATTATTATTATTATTATTATTATTAATTATGATAAGAATTATTATTATTATTATGTTTATTATTAAAATAAAATTTCTAATAATAGTATGTCCATTACGAAAATCATAAGTGAAAATGTCAAATTGCTCAATTATTAAGTTAAATATTATAAATGTGATTGATGAAAAGGTATTTTTAATTTATTGAAGGTATTATTAATCTATTGAATGTAGTGAGTAAGTTAATATATGAGTCATTAATATATAGTCCATGTGATACAAATAATATGTATGTAGATTTTATAATTTAATCAAACAACCACTTCTAATTTGAAAGAGCCAACATGATAACTATTTAATTATTATTTTATTAAACATATTAAGTGAAGGATAAGACTAATAATTGATTCACCGCCTCGTTAAGGTCTTAAATTGAACAATTCGAGAATCATTAAATGATGTACAATCAACCCAATGAATTCAAGTTAACTAGTCTTAATATCGTTGAACTACCTGAGAAAAGAAGAAAGAAGAAATACTATTTTATTATGAATTAGATTGTAAAATGAGCCATCATAATGAATGTTTTGAAGGACGGTGGAGTACTTCAAAAGGATAATGAAGGTGGAAAATGGTATATCGACAAGAATTTGGGGATTATTGAGGGGTGGGTTCTTTTGGAGTGAGGGGTGAAGAAAAGTTGGATTTTTTTTAAGTGGAAGTATTTCGAGGAGGGGGTGATATGTCTTTCAGGGCGAGATCTGGTAGCAAAGATTGGAGGTGAGGCTAGGAGAGTCTCACCTCTCAATGGAGAAACCCAAAAGAATACTCAGAACCAAAAATAACTAAGAGACACAAAACAATATGAGAGAGATAAGGGCACACAAATGACACAAGAAAAGTTATCTTCATTAGGAGGAAGATGCCTTTTTATAGAATTACAAAGGGACCTCATGGATGAGGCCAAAAAGAGCACAATAAATGTTGCTCATTATTAATAATATATCTAATACATTAAGCATATTACTATATCTAATACATTAAACATAACACTATATCTAATACATTAAACCGAGTACGTTGAAACTAATACAAAAATGGGGAGTGTGGGCCACCCATACAGACCATTCCTCTCGATTGAAGTGGAAAGCGTCCTTGCTTTCCTGCCTCCTGGTTGATGTTGGAAGCCATGCTTGCAAAGAGGAGAAGCCAAAAAGTAGAAGAGGCGCTGAGCTTTGATGCAACTGGATGAAGATCCAGGCAATGTGTAGATGGTGTAATATGCGAGTAGGTGGGGGATTCCGAGGATGTTGCTGTTGTACATCTTGTTGACCATGTGTAAATGGACTAGAGGGAGAGATCTGTTGGCTTTTAAATATGTGAACCTCCTCTCTCTAACTAGAGGGAGAGATCTGTGAGATTTTTATAGATCTGTGATCCTCGTCTCTTGGTGGTGGAGATTTTTGCACCCTTGGGGCTAGGAGACCTGTGTATCCACCAGTAAATGAACTGATACTGAAACCTAGAGAAGGGTCTGGAATGAAATAAAAACTGTAAGCGACCACAAAACCCATAAAGGCACTCTCTGCAAACAAAACTATGCGAAGTGTTCTAGAGTACTACTGGAGGACTGGGAAAATAGAAAAAATGGAATTGAAAGAGAACTAATATTGCCACAAAGTACAACTAAAAAAAATGGAACCAGCATTGAGCTTGGACTAAAATAAGGGAATGGGTCCCCAAAAAAAAAGTTGAAATTCATTGTGTTGAAGATGGCTTTTTGAAGAATGCCAAATGAACTTCTGCATAGTGTTGAAGATACCATGTTTAAGATGGCTTGCTAGAGAATGCCAAATGAACTTCTTCATAGCGTTGAAGATGTCAAGTTGAAGATGGCTTGCTGGAGAATGCCAAATGAAATTCTGCATAGTGTTGAAGATGCCATGTTGAAGATGGATTGCTGGAGAATTCCAAATGAACTTCTTCATAGTGTTGAAGATGGCATGTTGAAGATGGCTTACTAGATAATTCCAAATGAATTTATGAAAATTTTGCTCAGTCGATGTCAAGGTAGGACCACTGGTGGATTTCCTAGGCGTGTCTTTATCAAAAGAACCCACTGTATGATGAACCAGCTAAGTCATATTAGCCACAGGAAGAGAGCCAAGGTACTGATTTCCATTGCTTGTACTGTGCATTGACGTTGAGGAGGTGATCAAGATGTAAGATTTAGGACATTGTTTGTGTAAGGTGAATGAAGACCAGGAGGTTGACCTAGTGAAGGCTGTAATTGTGAGGGTGGTTGAAGAGATTGGGTTGTTGGTGTGGAGGAAATGAGTGGAGGCATCAGTGTCGGAGATACCAATGGTGGTACAAATAAGGATGGTCTGACAAGGTGATTGATGCTAGCTTCTGAACCATCCATGGAACCTATTGACACAAATGGAACATCTATTGGGGGAGTGAGTATCGATGTTGGTGTAAGAGTTGGTGATGAACTTATCAATGAAGGACTTGGTAGAGGTTGTGTTGTCGTAGATGCTCATATAGGAATTGATGAGGTGAGATTTGAAGGATTGTTTATGTGCAAAGGTCCACTAAAAAAGCGTTCAAAGGGCTCTTCAGACAGCTCTGGAACATTTGGTGGAGCTAATTCAGTAGGTTCCAAAGGACCCTCAATTATTTCCGAAGTTGGAACCCTTTCCACCTCTTGAAACTCAGTGCTTTTAGGTGTGAGAGCTATTGGTTTTGGAGGAACTTTGGAGAATGCAATCAATATCCTGTTGAAAAGATTTGCAATATCTTCACAATCATGATGCTCATAAAACCAAATTCCATTCACTTCCTGAGCTACATTTCGATAAAGAAAATATGGAACTTGGGCTTCATATTCAAAATCACCAAGCAAATTCTCAATCGAGTTCTCAATATTACGCCTATTCATGACAATAAAATGGAAACGTGGCTGCATCTTTTTCTTGACAATGAAAAGTGATCCTTCGACATCTTTGCAGCTCCATTGGATGAGTTTGGTATTGGACTCGTAGAATGTAACACCAGCAGCCATGAAGAGTATGTCTTCGACATAGGGATCAATCTATTGAACCACCGCGAGGTTTGAGGAGCTTGGTGCTCTGTTGGTCCAGCTGTGTCATCATTTTCCCATTCTGTGACATTGGTTCCTTCTTATGATCTGGCCCTTTGATAGACTGAGCTCTCTTTCCATATAGGGCTGATGGCTCTACTGAGGAGCACTTGTAGGGTCTAATTTCTTTTAGAAATCAGTACTTCAGAAATCACTCCTTCGTGCCTTCCTAACAAGCGTTTGAACCAAAAAATGCTCTTTTTACTCTTCAAATGTGTCTATCGATTGGCTCCACATTCTGAACAGAACTTGGAGGTCTCTCTTAAATATAGTGAACTACATTGATCAAAAAAATTTGAAGGACTCATTGGAAACATAAGTACTCGATCTCCAACATTTAAACCAGGTGGGGGCTGCAGATTGTGAGGCATATGGTGAGCTATTGGTGAGGTATGTTGTAGACGGGATAAGTATGTTGTCTGCTGAGACTGATGAAGTGACTGGTGTTGGGATAAGCAAACAGGTTCTTAAAAAAGGGTGTGGGGGGATCAATGAGGTGGCGAGGAATGAGATGGAATGGAGGAGAGAAAAGAAGAAAATGCATTAGATAGCAGAAGGGGGCTGGAGTAAGTGAGAACTGAAGCTAGGGCATAAAACCCTAAAAATGGGAGTGTAAAGGACGCATATGAAAAGGAAAAGTGGAGGCGCAATACCTAATTAGTGGGTAGGAAGAAACTTGCGTGAAGGCAAGGATTAGAGGTGTGGAGTTAGGGTAGCAATGAATGGGAGAGTTAATTGATGCCAACGTTATGAGAAAATGTGGATGCAGGGTGGTAGGTAAATGATTAAACAAGCGTGGTGATGTTGCGCATGGTAACCTTCAACCTAGGAGGTCTTTTCCCTTAGGTAGTTGAACTGACAATTGCCAGCAGTTGCTTTAATTTTTAAAAGGGTGCATTTGTGGAGGGAGAGTGCTCCATGGATTTGGGGGAGCATAAACATATGAGGGATGGTGCCCTGAAGGACTTGGAGTGTCCAATAGGTATAGCTATCTCAGCGGGAGCCAAGGTGGTCATAGGGAGAGGATCATTGCAACCTATTATGTGGGTGCATTTCCTTCATTCAATGAAGCAGTAAATGCCAAACATAAAAATGCAGAACATATTGGGAGCACCCTTAGCCTTTCCTGGAGTTTCTTGTAGAGAAAAGGAAAACGCTTAGCAGATTGAATAGCCAATGGAACGACTAAATATTAGAAGAAAAATCATTCAAAGAGGTAGAGCCAAGGTGCAGCCATGGAGGGAGGCGCATTGGCTTTGTTGGGTGAAACACAAGTCAATAAAATTAACAAAAAAAATAAAAGAACTCAGCTGCTAGCAAAAAACAGGAGAAAAATGGCAAGACGTAGCCATAGTGAAAGGCTCAGTGGTGTTTTTCTAAGATGCACATGAGTGAACACAAAAGAAACACAATAAAAATTTTAAAATCTAGGTCTCGGAGCGAACTGCTTTGATACCAATCGATATGTCATTCAGGGCGAGATCTGGTAGCAAAGATCGGAGGTGAGGCCATGAGAGTCTCACCTCTCAATCAAGAAACCCAAAAGAATACTCAAAAACCAAAAACAACTAAGAGACACAAAAAAATATGAGAGAGAAGGGCACATGAATGGCATAAGAAAAATTATCTTCATTAGGAGGCCAAATGCCTTTTTATAGAATTACAAAGGGACATCATGGATGAGGCTAAGTAGAGCACAATAAACGTTGCTCATTATTATTAATATATCTAATACATTAAACATAATACTATATCTAATACATTAAACCGAGTACATTGAAACTAATACAAAAATGGGGAATGTGTACCTCCCATACATACCAGGGGGAGAGCTCAAGGCTTGGAGGAGGGCGACAAATCTAAGGAGGAGGTCATCATCAAGTTTTTCAGGTATTTCTTGTTTTTGGGGTAGCAGGGTCTGTCAAAAGTATGCCGAGTGGATACTTGTTGGATGTGGAATTTAATTCCAGATCCAATGAGCTCTCCCGATCGAAATTTGAGTAAAAATATAGGGAGATATGTCGAAAATACAAAAAAAATAGTTTTTTTCTTTTCTTCCTCCAAAATTAATAAATATTATTTTAGTATTTTAACTATTTTTTTTCTTAGGAGGCCAATTTTGAGTTGAAATTTCCTCTAATGACTTTCTATTCTCAAGCCTCAATTTTGTCACTCACTATATAGCTATATTGTAGTTGCATACACTAATTCTGAATAACCAAAGTGCAAGGAATTTAATAAGAATATGTTCCATGATCAATAATTTTAGGCTATTGCGCTCCTTGAATAATTTTGAGGGTTCAAGTTGGCATAATGATTCCAGAATAAAAGGAAGAAAACAAGAGGCCTAGACATGCATTCTCAGTTGGGAATTATTGTTTTTATGTTTCTATTTTTTCTTTTATGTTCAAATGGCTCCTTCGGTAACTATTTTACTAATGATACATTTTCTTTCTATATCGATGTCCCTACTAAGAACCTAATAGAAATTTTGAAGCCGGTGCAATGCTAATTGGACGATAACAAAGGTTGGAGAGGTAAATTCTGGTAAATAATTATATTGAATCAAGTAAAAGTAAATAGGAAGCATAGTGAAGCTATATCATTAGTAAATAGGAAGCATAGTGAAGCCTCAATTCAAAATTAGTGTATGTAGCTATATTATAGATATATAGTGAGTGACAAAATTGAGGCTTCAATATAGCAAGTTTAGGCTATCCCTTTCCTCTAAGGAATGGTATAGATCAATCGTAGTTTCCTACTGATTTGATGGATTATTCATCTTTAGTTTACACTGATCCAATATGGTACAATAGTTATTGTAATTCATATGTTAAACATTATATGCACAACCACGCAGCTTATCGCATGCCGCGCAGCTTATCACGTGCCATGCAGCTTATCGTGTGCCGCGTAGCTTATCGCATGCCGTGCAGTTATGTATGGGCCACGCAGTTGCGCACCGTCAAGTTGAACAGCGGAGCAGGTATATGGCGAAGTCCTCATATGCTGCGACATTTGTCTGCTGCGATAGCAGATCGGGCATATGGTGAAGTCCTCGTGCTGCGACTTCTGTAGAGCTGGTGGTGGCATCAAATGGTTACGATACGTGGCATAGCCCAATTGCAAGTCATTGCAACGTGTTATGAGTCGGCACATGTGCATGGAGTTGGTTGCGACGTTTCAGGGATATGGAACGCCGTGGTAACATAACGCTTGGGAAATGATTTGGCAGGACGGCATGATTCAGTTTGGCATATGGTTGTAACGATAAACAAGAAGTTAACAGCTGTGGCCCGTTACTGATCCTCTCGCTAAACGCTTAAATAGAGGATGCTGGCCACTGTTAGAGGGGAGAGGACATTTGGAGGGACGCAAATTGTTTTGAGAGCGCAGAGCATCGTTTATCTGTTGCGAGAAGCTTAGAGAGATTTTGCTGCACAGTGTCCAGATGCTGCTACTGTAGAAGTCGACATTCTCTGTTATATTTTAGCTTTCTTTGTCTTTGAATGCTAATTGTAATTTCCAGAAGAGAGGTCTTCAAGACTTTGTGCAGCATTCTGTTTGCAGTTGCTGAAGTTGTTTCCAGAACCATTTTGTACCATTTCAAAGAGATTAATTGGATCGGTACCCATTGGAGAGGGACCCGGAGACATATCCCAGTGGAGGGGGTGAACTCCATTATCAAATTTTGTTTGTGACGCTCTGTGTTTTCATTTTTATCTGTTTTCTCATTCCTGTCGTAGTGTGTTTTCTTTTCATTCCTGCTCTGAGCATTTAAATTATGTTAATGTTGTTTTGTTAAGTAACCTGTTGCACGCATTCTTCTAAATAAAATTTTAATGCACTCAAGTTGAGATCCGACGAATCATATTATGGTATCAAAGCTGGTTGACTGCTTGTGCAAGTTTGTGAATGCTTACTAGGTTTAGGTTAAAGCGTGGTGAAGGAGAATTAATTGAAGGAGATCTTGAGATTGGCTCCAGGCAAACATTCTCAAGAACCATGTCTTCTCCACGAGGGGAAGAAGAAGGACATACAGAATGGGAAAAACCTGTTATTTCATAAACTGAGTTTTTGGAGGCTTTTATGAGCATGAAAATCATGATGGAAATTCTACTCGATGAGCGAACAGAAAGGAAGAAGAAAGAAGAAGGATCTTCATCCAAATATGCAGAAGTGAAGAAGAAAGAAAAGGGTAAAGAAGTAGGAGGTGATGGTGATCCTCCTGACACTAATCAAACTTTCTCTTCTTCTCATACTTCTCATTCAAATAATGCAATTCCTAATATGCCTTATTTCAAATTGGATGTGAAATTTGAATTGCCAATTTATAATGGACATTTAGATGTTGAAAAGTTAGACAAATGGATCAAGCAGCTTGAAGTATATTGCAGGGTGCAGGGCATTATTGATGACCCTTCCAGGATTCAGTTGGCCACTTTGAGAATGAGTGGAATGGCTCTTACTTGGTGGGAGAGCAGGATTCAGCAAGATCTTCGAAAGAATGGTAAAATTATTTCAGTTTGGGATGAGTTCATTGAGGTATTAAGGAAGCAATTTTATCCTTTAGGTCATATGCAGCAATTAATAATGAGCTGGAAGACTTTTAGACAAGCTAAAGGACAAAGCGTCCAAGAATATACTCATGAGTTTAGAAAGAGGGCCATTGCATTGAATGTTGCATTAGATACCCAGGAAACTCTTCTTAAGTACATTGGTGGTATGCATTCTTATTTACGACATACTTTGTTAATGTTTAACCCCAATACCTTGGATGATGTATGTGTTCAAGCTACGCATTTAGAAGCTAGGGGTAAGCATGCTAATGATACTTTTGTGAAGAAATCCTTTAAATTTTACAGCAAATCGAAAGGTTAAGATAAGGGGAAAAAGAAGATGGCTATTGTTAAGAAAGAGGGTGAAAAGCCTACATGTTTGCATTGTCAGAAGGGACATGATGTCTCTAAGTGTTGGAAACTTCATCTGGAATTAAGGCCAAAGAAGTACGGAGGAAGCAAAGATAAAGGCCAAGCAAAAGCTACTGCAGCAGTTATTCAGGACTTAGGATCCGACTCAGGTGATGAAACAAAGGTTATAGCTGTCGGAATCCAGGGTAAGAATAAAGGTATCTCACTTCCCATTGATGCAAAATCAAGTTCTAGTGCAAGTAAAAATCTACCATCTACTTCTAAACAAAATGATAAAGATAGAAGTGCAATGTTTCATGTTCGTGTCATTGCAAATCACACAAAGATTGATACATTGTTTGATAGTGGTTCACAAGTAAATCTGATATCGGAAGAAGTGGTTAAGAAATTGCATTTAGTTACTATGCCTCATGAAAAACCCTATCCTCTAGGTTGGGTCACTAATGATACACGATTGCAAGTTACAAAGAAATGTGTATTGAAGTTTGCCATTACTGAAAAGTTCATGGATGAGGTAGAATTAGATGTAGTACCACTTGATATTTGTGGAATAGTACTTGGGAGTCCATATTTGTATGACCGGAAAGCAGTCTTTTATAGAGAGCAGAATAAGTATCATCTTTTTAAAGATGGTGTATAATATATTGTACCAGCACATAAGATAAAAACTAATCTAGCAATAGTCTCTGCAGGACAAATGAAGAGGTTGGTAAATGCTAGTAAGAATTTTGTGTTAATGATGGTTAAGGTGAAAAATGATGAGATCTCTAAATATTTTGAAGGATGTGACCCTAAACATAAATCTGAACTAATTGACATCATTTCTGAGTATGATTATTTGTTCCAAGATCCGAAGGCATTACCACCGAAGAGAGAGATTCATCATGAGATACATTTGCAGCACGATGTGCCACTCCCGAACATAGCTATGTACCGGATGTATATGATGCAGAATGAGGAAATCAAGAAGCAGGTTCAGGAGCTGATTAAGAAGGGGGTCATCCGGCCCAGTACTTCTCCTTGCGGCTCTCCTATAGTCTTGGTTCCAAAGAAGGATGGGTCGTGGAGGATGTGTATCGACTACAGGGCCCTTAACAAAATCACCATTAAAAACAAGTATCCTCTCCCTCGCATTGATGATTTGCTTGATTAGCTGAAACATGCAACTTATTTTACAAAATTAGATCTGCATAGTGGGTATCATCAAATCCGTGTTGCTGAAAATGATGCCTGGAAAACAGCGTTTAAAACAAAACAGGGTTTGTATGAATGGCTTGTGATGCCTTTTGGGCTCTGTAACACACCTGCTACTTTCATGCGGGTCATGAATGATGTCTTTCGTTCATTTATTGATGATTTTGTAATTGTATATCTAGATGATATCCTTGTGTTTAGCAAAACTTGGGAAGAGCACATTGTACATGTGAAGAAAATTTTAGATGTACTAAGAAAGGAGAAGCTTTATGTAAAAATGTCTAAATGTGAATTTGCTAAAACTTCTTTAGTATATCTGGGCCATATTATTGGTGGAGGCCACCTGCGAGTGGACCCAGCCAAGGTTGCTGTCATTGTAAACTGGCCGCGGCCTAACACCGTTACTGAAATCAGAAGCTTTTTGGGTGCGGTTCAGTATTGGAGAAAATTCATTTTGGGGTTTTCTTCCATTGCTGCTCCTTTACATGCGTTGACAAGCATTAAAGAGATTTTCCAGTGAGGAGGCAAGCATCAGAGAGCCTTCAACACTTTAAAGGAAAAGATTAGCATAGCACCAGTTCTGACATTGCCAGATTTGCAGCAGCCATTTGAGATCGAAACCGATGCCAATGGGTTTGCAATGGGAGTCGTTTTGATGCAAGGGAGGAAGCCAGTTTGTTACCATTCAGAAATGTTCTCTACTGCAGTAAGTAACTATCCAACCTATGACAAAGAGTTGTATGCTTTAGTACAGAGTGTGAAGAAGTGGAAACATTATATCATGGGAAAAGAAATAGTCATGCATACTGATCATCAACCACTCCAATATTTACGATCTCAGACTAAAATACAACAAAGTAGGCATTTAAGATGGATGGGATTCTTACAATAGTTTCATCTAGTAATTAAGTACAAAAAGGGAATTCACAATAAAGTAGCAGACATGTTATCAAGGCCTCCTACAAATGCTTCAATTATTCTTCGAAACAGTTCATTAACACATGAAAGTTATATTGAATGGTATGCAGAAGATAAAGATTTTAAGAAAGTATATGCATCACTAATACATGGTAAACAGGAAGAGAACTATTATGTGCATAATCAAATCTTGTATCACCTTGGTAAACTTTGTATTCTAGAGAAAGAAAGAGTACATGTGATTCAAGAGGCACATAGTTCATTGATTGCAGGACATTTTGGAGTAAGTAAAACATTGTCTGTATTGCAGAATCATTGTTATTGGCCTCAAATGCAAGAAACTATAGCTAAGTACATAAGAGGTTGTGTTATGTGTGCAACAAGTAAGCATAGCAATAGGAAATTGGGTTTATACACTCCTCTTCCAATTTCTTCTCATCCTTGGGAAAGCATTTCTATGGACTTTGTAGGGGGGCTACCTATGTCTAGAAAAGGACATGATTACCTATATGTGGTTGTGGATAGGTTCAGAAAAATGTGTATCTTAATTCCATGTAACAAACAGCTCATATATTCTTTTAGAATGTTTGGGTACATTTTGGGCTACCCATGTCTATTGTATCTGATTGGGATTCCCGGTTCTTGGGGGAATTTTGGTCAACTTTATGGGAGCTTATGGATACTAAACTTAAGAAAAGTACATCTTTTCATCCATAGACCGATGGGAAAATAGAGGTAGTAAATAGAATAGTGGTTCAGCTGCTTAGAGGATATTGTAGTAAACATCCTAAAATTTGGGATGATCGGTTGCAATACATACAGCATGCTTACAATCATGCAGTTCATTCTTCCACAAAAAAATATCCTTTTGAAACTTGTTTTGGTTATCTGCCAAAAACACCTATGGATTTCTCTTTTGGAAAAGATGCAGTGGATGGACATCATGATGCAGATAAAGCTTTAAATTTCATTTAGAGAATCCAAGCAGTGCAGCAGGAAGTTCAGGAATAGTTGGAGAAGAGCCAGGCAAAGTACAAATCCAAGCATCACAAGCATCGAGTTGATCATCAATTTCAGGTTGGTGACAGAGTGTGGTTACATATCACCAAAGAAAGAATGAAAGGTGAAGGTAAAAATCTCAAACCTATCCGGTATGGTCCTTTTGAGATCTTGGAAAAGATCGGTACTAATGCTTTTCGCTTGAATTTACCTCCATACATGCAAATTTATTTAGTTATCAATGTTGAGAATCTTAAATTGTATGAACCTCCTATGATCATGGATGAGGAAACTAACATACAAATTCCTTCCGTTGATGATTTGGCACCTGAATACATGAAAGAGTTGCAGGATGATGTTATTCTTGACAGAAATGTAACGACTTCACGAAGGGGGAATGTTGAGTACCTTCGAGTGGGGCTTAAAGGCATGCATCCTAGCAATGCAAGATGGATGGAGATTGGAAAAGTAAGGGAGCTATACCCTCACTTACTTGCTGAATGATTCAAGCTTTTGGTAATCCAAAAAGCTATTCAATGGGGAGGAATGATCCGGTGGATTATTAATCTTTAGTTTACACTGATCCAATATGGTACAATAGTTATTTTAATTCATATGTTAAACATTATATGCACAGTCGCGCAGCTTATCGCGTGCCACGCAGCTTATCGTGTGCCGCACAGCTTATCACATGCCGCGCAGTTATGTATGGGCCGCGCAGTTGCACACCGTCAAGTTGAACAACGGAGCAGGTATATGGCGAAGTCCTCATATGCTGCGACAACGGATCGGGCATATGGCGGAGTCCTCGTGCTACGACTTTTGTAGAGCTGGTGGTGGCATCAAGCGGTTACGATACGTGGCATATCCCAGTTGCAAGTCATTGCAACGTGTTATGAGTCGGCACATGTGCGTGGAGTTGGTTGCAAAGTTTCGGGGATATGGAACGTCATGGTAACATAACGCTTGGGCAGGGATTTGGCAGGATGGCATGATTCAGTTTGGCATATGGTTGTAATGATAAAAAAGAAGTTAACAGCTGTGGCCCGTTACTGATCCTCTCGCTAAACGATTAAATAGAGGATGCTGGCCACTGTTAGAGGGGAGAGGACATTTGGAGGGATGCAGATTGTTTTGAGAGCGCAGAGCATCGTTTCTCTGTTGCGAGAAGCTTAGAGAGCTTTTGTTGCACAGTGTCCAGATGCTACTACTGTAGAAGTTGACAATCTCTGTTATATGTTAGCTTTCTTTGTCTTTGAATGCTAATTGTAATTTCCAGAAGAGAGGTCTTCAAGACTTTGTGTAGCATTCTATTTGCAGTTGCTGAAGTTGTTTCCAGAACCATTTTATACCATTTCAAAGAGATTAATTGGATCGGTACCCATTGGAGAGGGACCCATAGACGTAGCCCAGTGGAGGGGGTGAACTCCGTTATCAACTTCTGTTTGTGACGCTTTGTTTCTGTGTTTTCATTTTTATCTGTTTTCTCATTCCTGTCGCAGTGTTTTTTCTTTTCATTCCTGCTTTGAGCATTTAAATTATGTTAATGTTGTTCTGTTAAGTAACATGTTGCATGCATTCTTCTAAACAAAATTTTAATGCACTCAAGTTTAGATCCGATGGATCACCTACACACCTTTATCCTTGACCAATTATCTGACTAGCTATACGATAAGTAAGGGGGGGAAGGTTTTTCTTCTCATACTTTACATTAGTTCTTTGAATTTGAACTTTCTACTTAACTCCAACAATTTATTACAATCGTCGATAGAGTCTTAATGCATTAACAATTATCAATCAATATCCACTGATAATTATAAGTCAACCAGGTTTTTTTCTTCTTATTTTGTTTTATATTTTTTTTCACGCTATCATATTCTTTGTTTATAGAATATATATCCGGGCCTATATATATTTTCTTGTTTAAAATGTTGTACATGATTTAGTCACTACATGATAGTTAGAATAATAATAAATGTAATTATAACTTCATCTATGTTTTATATTTGTGCAGGTATTTTATAGAGAGTTTGGAAATGCATCCCAACTATGCGTGAAATCATGAACCTGGGTGTCTATTCCGTGAGAATCCACTTTTGAAATCCGTATTTAAAACACTTTCGGCCGAACTATTTTTTTTTTTATCCAAACTATTTAAACATTTTAGCAGAACTTTTTACTTTTTTTCAGCCAAATAATTTAAAAACCTTTCGGCTGAACTATTTTTTTGGCCGAATTTTAAAACTAACAATGAACGTCATGATGCGGGATTTGTAAGGATTGCCAGAAAAATATTGTCTGGCAGATTTGTTTTCATCCGAACATTTTTTCAGCTGGAAAAGATGTTCGGTTGAACAACGTTTTCGGCCGAACAATCTTTCAGCCGAAAAAAGGTATATATATTTTTAACGAATCAACTGTTTCCAGTTGTGTTGTTTGTTATTTTTTCCTGTGCCTCACCTCGACTCTGCCTCGCCTCGGCTTTTCCTCGTCTCAGCTCCGTGATGCATCCTACTCTGCGATGCCTCCTGCTTTGCCTCGCCTCCTGCTCTGCGATGCCTTGCCTTGGCTCTTCCTTTGCCTCATCTCACCTCATCTGTTAGTCCTCGTCTATGCCTCTGTCTCTCCTTGGCTCGCTTGTTAGGTCTCAACTCTGCCTTTTCCCCATCTCATCTCGCCTCGCCTATGAGGCTTGAGCTCTGGCTCACCTGATAGTCCCTGCCTCTTCCTCGACTGTGTGTTAAGGGTTTGTGGCGGTGGTGCTCTGCCTGTGTGTTGTTTCTCGGTGGTGTTGCTCCGCCTGTGTGGTGTTTTGTGGTGGTGGTGCTCCACCTGTGTGGTGTTTCATGGTGGTGGTGCGATGCCTGTGTGGTGCTTCACGGTGGTGGTGCTTCGCTTGTGTGGCGCATCACCTATGTGGTGCTTGGTAGTGCATCACGGCTTCATGGTGGTGGGTGTGCTTCATGGCTTGTTGGCGTTCGTCTGTGGGCTTCACGATTTCCAGGTAAGATGTTTAATTTTGTTTAATTTTTCATTTGCATTAAATTTTCTGTTGAAAAGTAGAAATTAATTTTGTTTTCATTGCTATTAAATTTGCAATAAAGATAAATTAGCTTTCTTTCAAGTTGTGTATCCTTTTAAAGAAGCACTATTCCTAATTGAAACTCTTATTTCTGCCTTGTTATTAACTTAATTAGTGTAAGACTTCTTAGCTGTCTGTATTCCCATTGTTTTGTTTTCATCTACTTAATTCAATACTAGTACCAGCTAATACTAGTTTATTACTAGTTATGGAATGACAGTAATTATAGTTAAGCCTAATATATAATACCTAATTACAATGGGATAACATATTACTAAGCTAAGCAATTTAGTGTTACATCGGTTCTACACTAGCAGCAAGTTAGTGTTACATTGGCTCTACACTAGTAGCAATTTATTGTTACTAGCAGCTATGTACCTTGCTTCCCTCTTTCACTAGTGAGATTACCACTCTTCTAGTTTTTAGAGGTTGAGGCTCTACCTGTTTTGTTCTTTAAAATATTATATCTAAGGGGCTAGGTGAGGCAAAATTAAAAAAAATTAATTAGATAAAATATGAATATAACTTATAATAAGTATAAAAATTGGAATAGAAATTATTTAAGACAGTAGCATCTACCAACAACTTTCAATATGATTTTGTTTTAAACATTAACCAACAGTTAATACTTTTTGCAAATTTATCCTAGGAAAACACACAGAACTACAAACTGGGTTTTCGGACAGTTCTGGTGCAAACACACAGAACTACACTAAGCTACAACTCAACAACAATAAGAGCATAATATTCCTCTGTCTGTTAAATCCCTTACTAATCCGCAATACTTAAACCTCTTTATATGCATTCTTTAATTTAAAAGATCCTAGGTCGAGCCGGTTTTGGAAAATATCCAGTTAAATATTTCAACAATTTTTTTTTAAAAACTCTATGGTATGTTAGTGCTAATTATTTTATTGAACTATGAAAAGCTATGACATGCAATTATTCAACTATAATCCCTAATTAACCCCTCTTGCTGCTCCCTAATTAAAATTCTAGAAAGATTTTTTCACATGGGGCCAATTTCACAAGTACCTTCAGTTTGTTGTTTCATTACAGCCATACAAAAAACCAGAGCATTCTCTGTTCTGTTTGAAGTAAAACTACATTTTCGAGCAAAACCTATAATCTTCCCTGAGAGCACAAAACTGTAAACTAGAGTCTATAGACTGTCATCTGTGCGCAAAAGTATACTAGTGTTGATTTCATCTAATATTTATCTTTGTGTCTATTTAAACCTTTGTAGATTCCAATCCAAACCTTAATAATTTCATTAGAACCTATACATAGAAAGAGCTTGAATATGTTACCCCCCTAGGTTGTCAAAAATTCCTACCATATGTTCCTTTTCATTTAGTGTGCTTTAGTTTACAAATGAGACACTTTTCCATGAAGTTTCTTCGAGGTAGATTATTTGGTTTGTCAACGATAATTTCCTACCATGACAACTATGAATAATGATATCATGATATTGTGCATATGCTTGGTTCAATATTCTAAGATATTATCTTTTTCTATTGTTCAATTGTATGTTCTCTCAATTTATGTTGGTTGTTCATGTTACATAGTAGGTTGTTCCAACAAAGGTGTGCCCTGGAGCACCAACCCATGGGCATAAAAAACTAGATGGTGGAGACTTCATCACACTAAAGGGGCAGTCAGCAAAGCCACTAAGCCAAGACTTTTGAGAGTAAAACCAAAGGTGTTGTCCATGTTCAGTCCAAGGGGTAAAAATATCTCAAACATTATATCCATATAATAAATCCCCCTTTGGTCTATACAATAAAAAATTTTGACTCCTTGCTCTAGCCTTAGCCTTATAGGGACAATGAAACAGCTCTAGTGCGTAACACACTCCATATGAATCAAAGTACATCAACAAAAAGGCTCTAAAATATTTCTTTTTTCCTCACCATCATTTCCACAAGATTAATAACTTGATGTGGGTTGATCATATTATGTTTTATACACAATAAGTATATTCAATTGTTTTTTTCTTGTCCTCAAAACTTCTTATGGCCTAATATACATTAGTTTATTGGTGCTTATTTTGATGTTTATAGGAGATATATAGTAGAGATGGTTGGAGACAAGGTGGTCACTCATTCTTCGAGTTGAATATGTACAAAGACATCTGAGACAAGGACCCCTAATACCACACATACATCTACTGAAAGACCTTCAAATGTTCGCTCTCGAAGATGGTCTAAATCACCTAGAGATTCTAGCGTATTATATCGAGACACATTAGGTATGTGTTTGAAATTTATGCACATGCAAAATTTATGAGTATGCGTGAATATTTATATTTGTTTCAAGTCTTGTTCATTGATTTTAGTAAGTTTCATTAGCATTTTTCTTTGTAGAGACACAGCGTAATAGATTGTCTCGTGAGAGTGGTTTGATTCATCATCTCGTGACTGTTTGCCCTCTTCTGGTCGTTATTTTAGAGAATGACCAATGGACCACCAACATTTTATTGGTAATATGTTGTATATATATATAATCTATTTAAATAAATTACTAATTTGCATGTGTATATATATGCTTGTGTCTTTATGTACTAAATTATACATGATTACATGTGTAAATGTAGAGGATCATGGTTCTGCTAAGGGTTTTGATGATGCATTCAGAGAGGCTGGGGTGATGGTGCATTTAGAGAAAATGAGGGTTATGCATTTGGAGAAAATGAGGGTGGAGATGTTGAGGATGTTGCAAGGGACCAAGAGCAAGGTCATGCAAATGCTCGAAGAAAGGGTCAAGGTCGAAGAAGGGCTAGTATTGAACAAGCACATAGTTGTCATCCCATGACCATTTATCCTTCAGATATAGCCGATGCTCTTCCTTGGGAAAATGAATAGGTTTCTATCACCCTTGAACAATGTACAACCCACCATAAAAAATTGAGAGATGATCTTACTAGCTTGGAACTCCCAACAGAGAGTCGACAAAGCTTGCAAATACTTTTGGAATCTTTAGGCAAGTTTCTTAGTGCCTATAGAACTTTTGGGCCAACAATAGATTGTTTTATTCACTTGATACGAATGAGGAGGGATTAGGTGATGGGTTTTGACAAGTGGGTTGATGTAGAGAAGAGGGTATCAAAAGCAGATGCCATTTCAATGTTTAATTTTAAAGAAGGACCGAATCAAAAGATGTTAAAGGTGCAATATTTCAAGCAGCTCGAGATTGCACACCATTTATATGATAGATTATTGGCTTCCTATGGTATATTTCCATGGAATGATGAAGTGCCACATTATTTTATGAGAATTTTTTATGCGGAGTTTTTTTTTAAACATGAAGCTAGATTACATAGATGTGTCCAAATTTTATGGGGTTGGAAAAAATAGGACGTATGAACAAGAAGGAGCCTATCATGATCCATTGTTGCCTAAGCCTACACCCCGTTTGGTGCCTCGACCACAGAGAGTTGTTACATTAAGATCAGATATGGAGGCACCCTCTTAGATTGGTCTAGAGGTCAGAACCATCATAGGAGACAACATACCATCTACTCTAATGGCTGTTGATGTGGGAATGGATCGACATAGAGGACGTGCTCGTTCTCGTGCACATTTTTCTTATAAAACAGACAATGAGGTAGATTCAATGAGCCTTTAATATGTCAAGGCATATGCAAAACATTGTCGAGATGTATTATTTGATTTGCTCCATCGCAAGGAAGGAGAGAGGGGGGACATATGTGAGAACTTTATGTTTTCCTCATAATTGTTAAATCCCATTTTGTTAGTTTATCTAAATATATAATAAACTCATTTGAATTGAAGTTCACCCAAATGTTGGATGAAGGTGATTTTATGGTCAACTCTAGTGTTAACCTAGGGCCATTGAAAGAGGTACATTTTCATAAATATCTATAAAAGCTTATATGTTCTTATTATTGACATGACACCTTTTTTCAATATTGAAATTTTGTTTGTGTTCATAGGTTCCAATCCCGTCGCCTAGGACCATGGGTATTGGGCCCCTCTCATCATCAATTTTGGGAGACATTCCTAGTGTCTCCCAAGATTTGGAGGTAAATCAAGCACCTTTCAAATGTTTTAGTAATGATTAAATTTTTTTTAATGATTAAAAACAAATGACATTTTATTTAAATTTGAATTAAGTTACATTTAAATTACATGTTTTAAATGTTTAAGTAATGGTATTTTAATTGTAGGTGGGT
>LPNX010445650.1:333649-344935 GCA_001517045.1 Pseudotsuga menziesii
GGGTGTGATGAGGCCCTAAGGTCTGAGAGCATGAATCTACTTTGATACCGTGTGTAGTGCTCTAGCTTCTCCAAACAAACTAAATCAATCACTAGGTCAACTTTGATGAACAATATCTCACTTAGAGCTTGGTTTACTATTAAATTGAGTTTTGTTTTGCATCAAAATTTTGGTACAGTTTTTGTCTATTTGTTATTTACATTTGTATCCTATTATTATAATTTTTCCATAAATGAAATAATTACAGAATATCTAGAAATCATGTTACATATGCAATTTTTCCTCCATGGTTTATTTCTACTTTAACATTTATAAATGTAAATGAATAAATAAATTTGTATAAGTAGAATACCTGGATAATTTAGGGATGAAGGTAGTTGATGTAGCTCCTGCAGTTTCTTTTGACCAAGCCTTAGTGTCCAAACGGATAAACCACCCTCTCGACTAGCTCTTATCATGATGGCCCTAAGAAACCAATGGGTTTCCTAGCCCCGAGGCCCACAAATCCATAATCTCGAGAGAAACTTTCCTTCATGAAATTATCCATAAATTTCCATTTGCATAGATTAATAGTACAATTTTCATGTGAACAATTTCACTTTGAGTTTCCCACCGCCTCCTTGGATTTGTCCCCCTCCTCGAAGCCTCGAGTTCTCCCCCTTTTCGGAATACTTCCACTTTAAAAAAATCAAACTTTCCTTCACCCCTCACTCCAAAAGAACCCACTCCTTAATAATCCCCAAAATTTTGCATATATACCATTTTCCACCTTCATTATCCTTCTGCGCTACTCCATCATCGTTCAAAACATTCATTACGATGGCTTGTTTTACAATCTAATTCAAAATAAAATATTATTTCTTCTTTCTTCTTTTCTCGAGTAGTTCAATGATATTAAGACTAGTTAAGTTGAATTCAATGGGTTGAAATTACATCATTTAATAGTTCTCGAACTGTTCAATTTAAGACCTAAATGAGGCGATGGATCAATTATTAGTCTTATCCTTCACTTAATATGTTTAATAAAATTATAATTAAATAGTTATCATGTCGACTCTTTCAAATTCGAAGTGGTTGTTTGATTAAATTATAAAATCTAAATTCATATTATTTGTATCATATGGCAGTACTTTATATATATATATATATATATATATATATATATATATATATGACTCCAATCTTAACTTACTCACTACATTCAATAGATTAATAATATAAATTAATAATTTAATAATACCTTCAATAAATTAATAATACATTATTATCAATCCCCAATATTTAACTTAATAATTGAGCAATTGGACATTTTCACATATGATTTTCCTAATGGACATATTATTATTATAAATTTTATTTTAATAATAATTAATTATTATCATAATTAATAATCATAATAATTGATGGCAAATATCAATATCAACATTTATTTGTTTAATTGCTAAGTACCGTAGCACTAATTTAGTACACTTTATCAATAAACAAGGCACATTTAATGGTAGTACACTTTATCAATAAACAAGGCACATTTAATGGTTTAATTAATCACGATTAAGAGTTAAATAGTACAACTTCCCAAAGTTAATATTTATCAACGACACTTCATATTGATGACACTTATCTTAGTTCCTCATTACAATGTTTACATATATAATTAATGAATAGCTTAATTGACTTGTTTTACACATATCCGCTAACTTAACATTCATTATCTGAATTTGATCAATGCCTCATTAACATATTTACCTACTACAACTTATTCAATTATTCAACATATTAAGTATTTTTATATCTATACTAGCGTACATTTGCAAAGTGTGCATGTGTGTTGAGGGTATGCATAGGTGAGAAATGTACTATAAGAAAATATCATCTCGCCTAATAATAACCATCCATGCAAATAACTATTTTACCATCCCCGCTTATTTTAAGACTTAACCCTTTAATATTTCATATCATTATCTTTCTGTTTACATTAGTTTAATCAATCAAGTACAAGGAAGGGTATCTACTCGCACTAACTCACCATCAAGGATTACCCAACCCTCAACAATACTAACTAACATATCCTCCCATCCTAACCTACGTCTACATCCTCATTTTCCTTCCCATGCTAGTACAAAAGTGGAGCGGGCTATACCGACCTGACCACATAGAACTTGAGAGCGGTATTGCTGGCTAACTAGTGGATCTAGCCTCTCCTAGTATGCATTTGAGTGTCATCATCACAACAAATTGGGGAGCGTCTCTCAGCACGACCCTTGCATGACCTCGAGTATCATATAAACATAGAGTGGAGCATACATCCATCGCTCTCAATATCATGGGTCTATACGCTATCAAAAAACATAATGTGCTACTATCAAGATTATTGGAATGTGTCATGTCATGCGGATTAGTATTTTGCAAACATACATTTATAACAATATCTCCATTCAATCATAAGTTGGTCCATATTATCAACATCATTTCCTTTGATGACATAAAATCATTAAGTCCATCACATCATGGGTTTGTATCCACTTACCACATCATATAGATCACATTTCATCAATGATGACAATTAAACATACATTGTCATTATGAAAAAAACTAATCTCACGATAACTACAACATAGTAACGGCTTAAACATAATCATAACATCATAACCATTATCAAGATAAATATAGTAACATATCTCATGATGAAAACATAGTTTACTCAATATAACGAAATACAATAGACAATAAACAAATATAGTGCAATATATCTCACAAATAAACAAGCCTAATCAAAATATGGAGCCTTTTTCCATAAAAAAAAAAAAGAAATTGTAATTTTGACACTAGAAAACATAGGCCTAGGAAATGTTTTCTTATAGGAGTAAACTAGTGAACCGACCATTTGCACCGATCGGACGACCTGGCTCTTGCCGGTCGTCCCATCGATGCAAATGGTCCGGCAAATAGGTCGAGACTTTTATTATATCATAAGGCAGTCACCCTTGACCCCTTCACCCTTGACTCCTAGTCCGTCGTATTATTATATCTTAAGGCACTCACCCTTGACTCCTAGTGTGCCCTATTAGTCGATTGCTAAGTCGCCCTACTCCACACAGAATTATCATAGATTGCTAAGTCGCCACCACTCGATTGAGTGTCCAACAAAGAATTCCACACAGAATTGCTAAGAGTTTAAACATTCCATGATCTTGCTTGTCTTATCAGTTTTTTTACTGGAGTATTATATATATATATATAAAATTAAGGAAAGAGTTTAAGCATTCCATGATTTTGTATGTCTTATGAGTTTTTTATGTCTGTGTAGTCTACGCGATTGCTAAGTGCCCACTTAAGTCAACTTAAACTATTAATTTGCACAGCTACGCCACCTTCATGTCCTATTGAATTGGTGATTTTTGTGCATCCTTTCACCTGTCTGTTCAGGTCTGTACCGACTCCCTATGTATACTGCGTACCAACCACTTTATCACGACTACTTGAAACGATTGAATAGGACGATTTTGTCTTGGTTTGATTATTCTCAACGATTAAATTACTGGGCATCCGTGAATTACTGGGCATCCGTCAATTTTTATATGCCCAACTCAATTTAGCGCCGCAATCAGGCAGTGTCACAATCACCTGTTTCAACTACTCCGATGACTTTTCGTTTCAACTACTTCGATGACTTTTCGTTGTCTGTACTGACTACCCAAATTCTAACATAGACACTATTAATTTTGACGTCCACTTAGAAATGATTTGTCTTTCTTTGATTTTCCTGTTCATCGTCCAGGAACGCGAGACTTATAGTATTTATAGGTGTGACACTATTAATTTTGACGTCCACTTAGAAATGATTTGTCTTTCTTTGATTTTCCTGTTCATCGTCCAGGAACGCGAGACTTATAGTATTTATAGGTGTGCCGCACAGATTGCATTAGAGTCGGGAAAAGAGAGAATGGATAAACGTTTTGTGTCGATGATGCTTGTGATCATGGCAAGTTTGGCAGCGTTGGATGCTACACCGGCTATACGTTACTCGATGAAGCCGAATTATTCCTCGGTTCTTCATCGGACTCGAACTCGGGAACATGATTTATACCATGCTCGTACGTTTCAAGCTGCTTTTGTTTCGAATGAAGTTGGACTCAAGCTGGAGGAGATCGAATTGACATCACCCATGGGCGCACTTCACAATACAAGGGACGTGGAGGCGCTTTTGTCTTTCAAAAATGCAGTGACAAGCGATCCATCTGGATCTCTGTTCAACTGGACATCACAAAACTCACAGAACGTGTGCTTCTGGAATGGTATCCGGTGCAAAAAGGGCAACAATAGAGTGGTTGCCGTAACACTTCATGGCTTGGGATTGGAAGGTAGTATTTCACCATCTTTGGGAAGACTTTCATTATTAAGCATTTTCAATCTTTCTGGTAATCATTTGACAGGAATAATTCCACCGGAGCTTGGCCAGCTTAAAGCGTTGGGAATACTTGACCTCAGCGTTAATTTGCTCTGGGGCCCTATTCCAAAAGAACTGTGTAATTGTAAATATCTTCAACGGATCAAACTTTCACAAAACAACTTGATAGGCATTATACCAATGGAATTCGGCCACCTAGTCAAGTTGGAATATCTCAGCTTGAAGGCAAATAATCTTACTGGAAGTATCCCAACTTCTCTGAGCAACTGCACGTCTCTGCAAGAGTTGAAAATTGGATTCAACGTTCTGACTGGTCCAATTCCTCATGAGTTGGGCTTGCTGCAAAACTTATACAAACTGGGTTTAGAGTCGAACAATTTGGAGGGTACCGTTCCTCCATCTCTGGGAAACTGCTCTTCTCTCCAGATTTTATTTTTGGGGGACAACAGATTGTCAGGCAGTATACCACCTCAATTGGGAAATTTGAGACAGCTTGTTCAGTTGTCCATTCACGGCCCGACTAACATTTCAGGTATGATTCCTTCTGAAATAGGAAATTGCAGCAATCTTCATTGGTTGGATTTAGGATACAACAGAATTAGCGGCTCCATCCCAATGAAAATATTCCAGCTCCAGGCCCTTTCCATTCTAAGTCTTGTTCAGAATAGCCTGGTAGGTAGTATAACTGAAGCCATTGCCAATTTAAGTCAATTGATCTATTTAGATCTTTCGGTAAATATGTTTTCTGGTGGCATTCCCAAAGGCATTGGCAATTTAAGTATGCTTGAAAGCCTTATCTTTCATAACAACGATTTAACAGGGGATATACCTGAAGCAATTGGCAATTTGAGAGAGTTGACCTTCCTACATCTTGGTGTTAATAGGCTTATCGGTGGGATACCTGAATCCATTGCAAAATTGACTCAGTTGAGGTACTTAGATCTCGGTACCAACATGTTAATGGGTAGTATACCTCAGGCAATTGGCAATTTGAGCAAACTTGAAAACCTTTTTTTGGGTACCAATAATCTGATGGGAAGAATTCCTGAAAGTGTGGGAGAATGTGTGACACTACAACAATTAGATCTGTCTGGAAACAACTTGAGTGGAATTATTCCGGACTCTCTAGGCAATTGCAAGTCTATGATGGTTTTGACATTGACTAACAACTCCTTGTCAGGTATAATACCATCAAGTTTCAATGGGTACACGGCATTGCAGAGGTTGAAGGTTTCTCATAATAAACTTAATGGAACTTTGGACATAATCTTTCCAGTATCTATGGTAGTTCTCTCTGCTTATTCCAATAACTTTTCTGGGACCATACCTGCATCTTTGGCTCTTTGTACCCGACTTCAGTTGCTGGATTTAAGAAAAAATGGATTAACAGGGGTGCTTCCTCCATATCTCTCATTTTTTAATGATTTGAAAGTCTTATGTCTGGGTTATAATAAACTCCACGGTGATATTCCTCAATGGATTGCAAATCTAACCCATTTACAGGTGCTGGATTTATGCAACAATAAATTCAATGGAAGCATACCATCCAATCTTCAAACACTCAATGGATTCAAAACTAATGGGTCATCCAAACTTAGTGGAAATAAGCTGTATGAGGATATGAGGATTGTAATGAAAGGCTTTGAGTATACTTTAACATATGTGCTAGCAACAAACATTATATTTGACTTGTCTAGCAATAATCTTATTGGAGAAATACCTTCAAGCATAGGAAGTTTGACTAGCCTAAGATTGTTGAATTTATCTGGAAATGAGCTAAACGGACAAATCCCCAAATCTCTTAGTAAGATACCTACCCTAGAGCAACTAGATTTGTCCAAAAATAATTTGAGTGGGATAATTCCTCAAGAGCTCTCTATATTAACCATGTTGGCATCTTTGAACCTCTCATGTAATAGACTTTGTGGTAGTATCCCAAAAGGAACACAGTTTGACACTTTCAATGTAACTTCATTTGAGAGAAATTGGTGTTTATGTGGTAATCCTTTACAACCATGCCAAGAAAAGCAAAAGCAAAAGAAAAGAGCAACTGGAGAGAATATTGTTAGCAAAGATCAAGGATGGTTGAGTCATGTGAATGAACATGTCTCATTGATTATGTTAGGGTTGGGAGGAGGGATTGGATTTAGTGGAGTTATGAGTCTCATGATACTATGGGATAAAGCTAGGCATTGGTTAATACCCCTAAAACTGAACCATTTTATGGAGTGTATCTATTTCCTCAATAACCATTAGCATCTTATTATCAAATAAGAAGTTATTGATTTACTAAAAACATCTCTGGGCCCTATTTATGTTATGCAGTTACACTTTGTAAATGAAATTCACTTTCCTTGTGGCATATAAATTGTTTAGATTTTACTTATTATTATATCTGCCTAAGGCAAAAAAAAAATCTGTGTACTCTTGGCCCTATTTTATCTTATTCAGTTACACTTTGTAAATGAAATTCTCACTTTCTATGTGGCATATACATTGTTTCGATAATGGGCCTATAGACTTTAGCAAGTATTTTCACTTTAGATTTGTTTTGTAAAGAGAGCTTGGAGATGAGGAGTCTGAAAAAGGTACGAGATATGTTTTTTTTTTTTAAATATGATTTTTGAAAAGATCTGGGATAAAAAGTAGAATAAATCATAATCGTATGACTCTGAATTCGTCTAATAGGATGCTCAATGAGTTGGTGAGTTATAAGTGTTGGGCATCGATTAAGGTGTCGGACATGAAATAAGGCATGCAAGAGGCAGTATCTACGTATCATGTTTTATGGTTGTGCTAAGCCCTAAAGTTGATAGATTTCAAATTTGCAAATAAACATTTACATTAATAGATTTCAAAGAAGATGTAGTTAATCTTTGAAGTATTTCTTTGTCTGTTTTATAGATTTTTTATCTTAACAGCAAGATGGGTTAATGTTATAGTATTTGCTTTTCTTTGAAGTATTTGTTTGTCTGTTTTATAGATTTTCTATCTAAACAGCAAGATGGGTTATTGTTATAGTATTTGCTTTTCTCTATTTTATTATTGATATTCTTTAGTCTCATAAGTATATTGTATAATTATCTTTCAAGCAAGATGGTAAATTATTTAGTATCTGTATAAAACTGTTTTATAGATGTTCTATCTAAACAGCAAGATGGGTTAATGCTATAGTATTTGTTTTTCTCTGTTTTATAGATATTCGTGTGTCTCATAAGTGGCTTGTATAATTATCTTTCAAATAAGATGTGGTAAATTATTTAGTATTTGTTATTTTCTGTTTTGTACAACATGTTTAAACTTAATAAAAATATTTATATTTAATTATATTGATATGCATGAACATTATACATCACATAGGAAATGTTCAGCCTCGTGAGGAAGGATGTATTTATTTCACCTTAATACCGTTCCAAAAATATATATTAGAACTGCAGTCGTCCCAAAAATTTGATAGACCAGAATGGAAAAAACAAAGATGGGATGGATTAAAAAAAATATACAAGAACCGCACAGATTCCCTGGAAGATGACAGACGAGAATGGCAAAACATAGGTGAGATTGTGTTCACGTCCATTGCAGCAGGCTTGGGAATAAAACTTATGGGCTTTTGGGGAACTTTAAAGTAACCATTTAACTAAAAGACAAGTTAACAGAAAATAAGTAAAACAGACATGGGAGAAAAAATGGGCTTTTGGGGTTTAAATAACCATTTAAACTGAAAAACAAATTAACAAAAAAATAAATAAAACTTTTGGGGCTTCAATGACCATATCGATCATTGTCCAAGTCAGTTCAAGATGAAGAAATTATGTTGGGATCCTTCGAAGGCCCATCCTTGTGGTGGCTCTTCTCCTTTTGCCTCTTCAAACAATAAAAACAAGTAGAAGCAAGGCATGTTCTTGTGGCTCTGCCAACAACAAAAACAAGTGCTATATTTTGTTTAACCTGAAATACATATACATTCTCTACATTCACAGTTCAAATGTAGTTTCTAACTGAATTAGTATGAAAATGAGTTTTAACGGAGTTAACATAAATTATTTGCGTTAGAATTGATTTAAACAATGACGTGTTTGCCCATTATTTTTATCTATTTCGCTCATCATACTTACAATTTCTCTCGACGATGCAAGCCCAAACTGGAGGCCTGTCAAAGTCGTCTACGGGCTGTGAGCAGTTTCTTCCATCCTGCAAAGGAACAAAGTGAATGATTGTTTCACTCACTAGCCTTCCCTACCGGTTCTTACTATCTACGTGAAAAGCAACCAACCAACTGGTATTCCTACCTAATACAATTTGTTTTCATAATGTACTAGGTATTTATTTTAACAATATAATCAAATGCATTATTATTTTAATAACTTTGCATTACTTGGATACCAAAGTGATATTATTTTCACTTTATTTATTATAAAATATGGTAAGTGATTTCATTAACTACTTTCATTTTCTTTAAGTTTAATTACCTAGGAAAAGTTTGAATTAAGTCTATTAAAATCACTATTAAACTTAATGAATAACATTATAAAGAACTTTTATATTTTTAATTATTTTTTTTTTTTAATTATCTTTAATTTGATAAACTCTACTTAAAAAACAGATACTAAACTCCTAAACAGTTTTACTTTGCTGCTTATTCCATTTGTTAATTTATAATATTATATATTAATATAAATATAACCCTTTTATGAAATGTTGAAACTTCTTAAAATTTATAATAAAAAACTATCACTTTATTTAAAAACAAATTATATATATATATATATTTGTGTTTTAGCTATTTTGTTTTATATAATTACTCTTTGTAAATAAAACTTTCACTTTCGTGATAGCATATAGTAATATTATATATTATAATATTTGTGTCTTTATATTTTTATTTTCTACATATTAATAATTTATAATATTATATTTATGTTTTCATATTAGTATTTTTTAAATTTATATTTTTTATAACTGAATCTTAATTATAAGTTATAAGTGTACTTTGTTATTGGATTTTGAGTAAACTCAATTGAATTAACTGAAATAATTTCAAAAGTTGAATGAATTGAAACAAGTGAAATTAACAACATAGTTGCTTACTGGTTTGATAAGAGAACAACAAAATTGCTTGAAACTTGTTTAAAAACAAATTAAACAAGAATGTTGTTTAGAATTTGCCTCTTAAAAATAGTGACAAGTGTAACAAATCCAACTTCGAAAATGCCATTTACCTAAAAATGGGGTGTAAAACTATTTAAACCTCCTAACATAAATGAATACTTGTAGAGAGAGAATAATTTCATGGATTTACAAAACATTCACCAGTATATAAAATATATCAATGTTGTCCTTCATACGTTGAGGATAACACAACACTAATGCTATTTTTTTCTGTGTTTTCTCTTATATCTTAAGCAACCAAAAGATTCTTTATGCAAGGTCTTAGCATTTATATTTAGGTAGCATAATTCATAATCCATTCATTATATGCAAATAAAGAGAATGAATATTATTCTAGCCACAAAATTAATCTATGAAAATATAAAGAAAACATTAAATACAAAAGTAGTAGAGAGACACCAAAGTAATAGAGAGACACCAGAGTGAGTACGTGGTTCATCCCATCCATGGGGATACGTCCACCAAATTGTTAATAGTTTTATTAACTTATCCAACATAAAGGGTTACAATTCCACAACTCATCTGCTGCTAATTATTTTTATTTTTCCAGGTGGTCTCTTTTACAATACCATGTTCATTTTTTTAAGATTTAATGCAAAGCCTTCATTTTAAGCATAGGCTGTACCATCTAAATAATTCATATAATATTTTTCCACTTTAACTATCCAACTGAAGATTATATAAGATCATAAACATACAACTTACAAGGTCTCCATCAATGTATGACCCATCAACTCTTCAAAGAGACATAACAATACATTATCTATGTGAGGTAGCATTTGGCATTACAACTAGAATAATGGGTTTTAAAACTTGACCTTGAAACCTTTTGGACTATTATCAACAATTATTAAAATCAACTCTAGATACCAAGAAAATAATCCTCGACTAGTTTTGAGGTTTCCCAAGTCTTAACGCTGAGACTATATTACACATAGGATTCTCTGAACAACTAGATAAAGATAAATAGGCATCAAAATAAAATAACCTAGGGTTACTTGTCTCCACAAGACTAACACTTCACGAAAGCAGACAAGGTCAACCGAGATATGATCGCTTTCTCTCCTGGTTTAATGGCCAACAAAAAGAAAAAACATCTAAGACTTAAATATTTAAATACTATTGGCATCGAATCTCACAATCGTGAGGTCATTCTTACCACTGATTAGATGGTAAAATATTCAATTTCTATCAGCGTAGACTCTTTATGAAAGAAGATGATTCTCCTCTTACAAGGAATTGGTAAAGAAAAGCTAATACTCGGAAACTATAAATATACATATAGAATCCGTGACTCTAATTTGCCAAGACCATCCCTTAAACATTCAACAATTAAATATGTCTAAAAAAAAGTTTTGGCTTCTTGTCAAAGAATCCATAAATATTCACATGGATATTAACAATAAACGCTAACTACCCTTAAAGGGAATACGACTTCTAAGAGAAAGAGACCATCTCGAAGAAGCAAAGTAAAAAAGTTTGAATGGAACGCGGGGTATTGTAGAAGGAGCTAGTCCTTCTCAGATCCTTCTCCAAACAACTCAATCACCAATACAATATAACAATAATCCTATGGTAAAGAAGAATCATACTCTGCCCATTCATACAAATTAGATAGCATGGTATTCATTCATGTTTTCAAGCAACAAGAAATAGAAGAATTATCATAATTGGAGTTGGTTTTTTGTAAGTATTATTCTTCCTTCAAG
>LPNX010445685.1:25656-79160 GCA_001517045.1 Pseudotsuga menziesii
GGAAACGGGGGTAAAAATAGCTACTAAAATTAGGAGAGAGAAAAACGAGAACTGTGTCGAGTTCTCGTTTCATAGTATAAGTGGTTTTTACCCAATCTTTAACATATTTAGACAAAATATGTTAGCAACCGTTTTACCCAATCTTTAACATATTTAGACAAAATATGTTAACAACTATTTTACATATCTGAACATATATGTAGAGCCATCGTTTTCACTTATCGTTCTTGTAAAATATATCTAACTAATTACAAATTTGAACATATATGTATAGACATTGTTTTCACTTGTCGTTCTTGTAAAATATATCTAACTAATTACAAATATGAACATATATGTATAGCCATCGTTTTCACTTGTCGTTCTGTAAAATATATCTAACTAATTGCAAATCTGAACATATATGTATAGCCATCATTTTCACTTGTCGTTCTGTAAAATATATCTAACTAATTGCAAATCTGAACATATATGTATAGCCATAGTTTTCACTTGGTGTTCTGTAAAATATATCTAACTAATTACAAATCTGAACATATATGTATAGCCATCGTTTTCACTTGTCGTTCTGTAAAATATATCTAACTAATTACAAATCTAAACATATATGTATAGCCATTGTTTTCACTTGTCGTTCTGTAAAATATATCTAACTAATTACAAATCTAAACATATATGTATAGCCATCGTTTTCACTTGTTTTTCTTGTAAAATATATCTAACTAATCACAAATATGAACATATATGTATAGCCATCGTTTTCACTTGTGGTTCTGTAAAATATATCTAACTAATTACAAACTTGAACATATTTGTATAACCATCGTCTTCACTTGTCATTATGTAAAATATATCTAACTATTTACGGATCTGAACATATATATAATTATAGGTATGAACAAATACGTGAGCCAAGATCACTATACTTGGAAACACAGTAGGGGATTCTATAGATCGTTGTTGAAAATCCCCAAACCTTCAAATATTAACGAGTTTGTTATTCAGTAAAGTTTTAAAACAAATGTGATTTATACAATAGTGATTGTTGGAAAATTTGGGTTATAGTTGTCATTAATGTCAAAGGTGTTCATGAATGACAAAGGAATAACCAGTGGATATGATGATGTACTTAGTGAAAGACTAAGGTAGTGATGACATGGAATGATGATGATCAGGGAGCGACCCACACTAGATCTGACGGTGACAAAGTTCCACAAAAGATCAAGATAGGCGGTCAGGGGTGAATCCGCAAGGAAATCAACGGTCCAGGAAAATGTGGAAACAAAGTTGCGGAAGGAATTTACGAAATTCCAAAATAGGAAAGTGTGATTTTGCATCCCGCTTACCGCAATCTGTAATGCGAAAACAAATTTGTAGAAAAAAAATGCGGAATTCCAAAATAGGAAAGTGTGATTCCGCATCCCACATCCCACAATCTGGAGAGATCAGACGGCTGAAGTTAGTTCCGCTAAAACAGATCAATGGTGCGGAAGAAGAATTGTGGAAAGGAGCTTGTGGAAAGAAGTTTGTGGAAAGGAGTTTGCATAAAGGAAAAAGTGGACATTTGACATCCCGCATCCCATAATCTGGAGATCAACGATCGGGAAAATGCCCGACGAAGATCAACGGTGGGAAATCACTGAAATAGAATCTTGGTGCTGAAAGGCGATTTTGAGGTGAAAATTGATGGTTAGATCGACGGTATGGATTGACTTCGAGATAAGATCAACGACTATAATTGGATTAGGAATTTGATCTTGCAGAAAGAAGTTCGGTAGTACGGAAGCACTTGCAAACATTGGACAGAGGTGCGGAAATGGTTTCCAAGCTGCAGAAACGATCTCTGAGGTGCAGGATCAATGGAAGAAAGTGAAAGGACGTTCTGAAAGGTGTAATATTCATATATGAAAGGGTGAAATAGTGAAAGGTATGTTTGTTTAGTTTGAAGAGATGCAATTGTTGAAAGAAGCTTAAACAGTAAGAAGTATTTAAGAAGCGGTTTGAGTAAGAAGGAAGATGTCTCTATAGTTTGAATTGCATGATCAGAATCAGAGACCAATGGGTGTTACAGAATTCAGTGGGAGAGAAATTGAGAGAAACATATCAAGGTGGCAGGGCGACACTAGGGAAGGAAACAAGCCTGCAAGGGGTTGTTGCCTCCTTTCAGTTATAACTGATAAACCAAGGAGTTGTAGCCAGATGTTATCACCAGATCTTCTCCAACAAAATCGTTTATATTCTGGTAGCACATATCGCCTCAAACCTCTATCTCATTCAATTTAGATGTCATATCAAAATATTGAGCTGGCTTTTCTTGCACCATTGCTACCCAAAATTTAAAGTTAAAACAAACCAAATTATAAATAAATAAATATAAATTGAATTATTTTAAGATTCTTTATAATATTTTAAAATAATTATTTATGTTTATTATTTATTAATGTGTGTTTTGCCTTTAACACATAAAGTTATACGTTACGTTGGTTTGTAAAAGGAATGAGAATTTTTGTACCAACCGTTAACCATTTTTCTTAGTCTTCGCCCATGTTGACCTATGAAACCAAGTGCCAAAGATTGTACATGGAGAAACATAATGGAATTTTTGGTATATATAGATATTAATATGTTTATGGAATATGGTCGCCAGGTGCCAATAAGAAAATATTGCATGGATATAAAGATTGAGGTTTCAAGCAAAATCAAGAAAGGCATGCGATAATCCAGATCATACAGGGTCTCTTGAGGAGTCTGGCGTGGAGAATTTAGGTTGCAACTACCTGCCAAATAAAACGCAAAAGCCGTAAAGAAGAAAAAGTATTCAGAGGCAAAGGATCGGATCCATTTTTCCAGGCAAACTATTAGCGTTGGTTAAAGGTCATCTCCATATCTTCAGGCCTAAAGTGATCAAGTGGCAGAGTATATTTTGAATGAAATATTTTGGGTCAATTAATTCGAGCACTTCCAGTTTTGAACGTAGAGAATCGACATCAATATAATTTCCATATTTCCAGAGGATTCGTAAGTAAAATGTTAACTAGAATGCAGGGTACCGAGGAACATGTGGCAGCTAGGAGAATTTACCAAAGAAGCAGAACCATATATCTCTGAAGTTCTTTCATATAAGAAGCTGACATATCATCAAGGTTATCGAAGCTAACATTATGATCACTTAATCCCAAATTTCAGGATATGAGGAGCAGCTGGAGCAGTAATTAAGGAGCATCCCTGATCCTGAGGAGCTCAATGAGCATTTTCAAGCACAGAAATTGCACATGGAAGGAGATTTCTAAAGTTCCAGATTTCTGGCAGATAGTTCTATATTTTATTATCATTTTAATAATTAGATAGCTTTGTTTGCTTCCAATTTTTGAGAGTTCGTTGATGTAATCTTTTATATAAAATAGATGGTTTTTTAATGTAAGAGGGGTAGTTTTCATCCAAGGGCTGAGGCGAGGCATGTATTCACTCTATTTTTCTTTATGTAGGATGGATGCTTTGAAATGATTATGATCATTTGAACCTTGTTCTGTTTTAATAAATAAAGTACATGTCACATCATCATTATGTCTATGTGTAGTCTTAATATTCCATACCGTGATCCTTTTTATCAATATGCAACTATTTGTAATGTTTTGAAAGCAGAACTTGTTTCATTTTTTTTATAATGTTATGCTCGTAGCTATTTCTAATTATCGCTCATTACAGTGGTGCATTTCCTGCAGTCATGCTTTTATCCTAGCTTGATCTCTGCAATGTTTGTTTATCTAAGATTTCTCTAAGCTTTGACCCGAGCAGTCAGGGTGCAAACTTTAGTGATAACATCTTCTGGCGTCGTTGCCAGGGACAGAGGAATGAAGTTATCTTCCCCGAGAAGTACAACAATGATGAAATCCATCTCTTGATGGTAGACAAGAGAAGGATATTATCTTGACTACAGTTTTCTACCTGGCAACTCCAGCTTCATTATAGATAAATATATTGGCGACTCCACTAGTTTGAGATGTCAAGGTTCATGATGTCGAATACCATGGAAGCCATTTTGGCTTGGAGGTTTGCACCTTTTAATTTTTCAGCAGTTCCTGGTTTCCCACATCCAGTACTGACTATGACAGAATGGGGACATTTTCTACCTATCTTCGGAGAAAGGAAAGAAGATAATCCTGCAGATCACCTCATTAAGTTTCATGAGTGCATGGATATGCTAGGTCTACAACACAAAGATGTCCATATGAATATGTTCATGTAATCATTGGATGGTGATGCACATGAATGGTATTTCCCATTGCCTCCTTCCAGCACTTCATCCTTGAAGGATTTCCACACAGTATTCCATGAGCACTGTAAAAGGTATTTTTCACATGAGTTACTTCTTGAAGATTGTTGTGAGAAATATAGATCAGCATATTGTCTTACCAATCAAATTCAGGAAACGGTTTTTAATACATATGAAGAACAAAGAGAAAAGGTAGTTTGAAATCGAAATAGATGATCATGATCAACAATTGCTCAATCACAAGGATGTGTCCTTTAGTCCATGCATTCAAAATCAGAAATTTATTAAGAAAAATTTTCAGAACACATCCATTGATATTAAAGCATGTGATAGTCATGTCCAAAAAGAATCGCATGCGATTGAAGATATTTCTCAAAACAAAGAAATAGGAGATCATGCTTATTCCTTTTCAGATCAGCCTACTAATGAAGATATTACTGTAGAAGTATTGGGTTCTCATGACTCTCAAGAAGTTTCTGATTGTTTCCATGATAATATGCTGTTTCAAAAGGTTGTTCAGGGTTTATTAGATGAAGAAAAACATGAATCTTCCTCATTACCATTAGAAATTTGTCAGGCTGCCCCAATTTATGATGAATACAATAATGAAGAAGCTGAAAGTTATCCTTCTATCATTAATTCTGATTATTATATACCTGAAGATTTGGTTTCTTTAGATACAAAGCAGAATGATCAAGTGTCTTTTGGTCAAATACCAATGGAAACCAGTAAGGGCAGTCCCCAGCTTTTAGATTTGCAAACCAAAAGAAATTGTACCAATCATAAAGAACTAGATTTGCCGAGATCATCAATTTTCAAGGAGGAACAACAAGAGGACAATCTTTCTCCTTATGTGCATGTTGCTTTAAATCCAGATGAGAAAGATAATAGTGATGAGGAAGAAGGAGATGTTATTTCAAATCTCTTTCAAAGCCATATTTCTGATAATCCTATGCAGAAATATTCATCTTTTCCATTAGGATTCTATCCTAATGCTCCAATATTTGACAAGTATAGTGATAAAGAGGAAGAATTTAAAGTTTATCAGTGCTTGTTGATTAATGGAATCACATCCGGTTCCACTTTTCAACAAATAAATGATCAACAATGCGTTCATGCTATGGTCGATAATAGTTATGAGTCTATTGTTCAAAATACTTATGAAGATCCTCTTATTTCTGATACATTTTTTAAAGATATCATTATTGGATAGGGTAATCAGCAGTTTCTTCATGGAATATCTTTTAATACTCCTCTTTCATTTGATCATGAACATATCTCTTATTTTCTCTCAGAAATTGTCAGCTGTAATGAGCCAGCACATCATAGTGATGGATCCGATTCACATGGATATGGAAAAGGAAAACAGAAAGGATTAGATGAGCAACTGATGATGCATGTTTCTATGTCATTTGTTGAGCAGCAACAAGTTTTGTACAAATTTCAAGATCCAGTTACCACTTATATGGAGATGTTTAAGGCTGGATTTTTGGATTGTAAGTATGATTTCAAAGATTATGATTCACATACTACAATCTATGTGTTTGTCACTTTGCATAAGGTTGGAAGGAAGGTTCAAGTTGTTTGTCAATTACTTACTCGGTTGCATTGGAAATTTAGTTTTACTTGATCAGTTTGCTTCTACTAATTAGAAGTAGAAGTAGGTAAGAGAATAAGCTTTCCATACGAGCAGATAGATTCTTTTCAAGTTTTGAATAAGTGTAGAAGTTTGAGATATGAAAGACTACAGCCTAATGGAGCAATTTTTAGTTTGCAGTATATGATTGTTATTCAGTATGCCAAGAATCTAGATTTGTAATGTGAATGAGCAGGGTACAGTTGACAGGTTTGAAACGAGGTCATGACTCCAGCCCAATAATGACACTAGTATTTTCAGCTTTCAGTGAATGTTATGAGTTGTAAGCAGAGCATTTTTATAGCTGGAAGAAAAGGATGAAGACACATGGTCAAGGTGTTCTTAAAGCCTCACAAGGAGAGTTTTATCCCCAGATGGAGCCAGATGTTATCACCAGATCTGCTCCAACAAAATCGTTTATATTCTAGCAGCGCATATCGCCTCAAACCTCTATCGCATTCAATTTAGATGTCATATCAAAATATTGAGCAAGATTTTCTTGCACCATTGCTACCCAAAATTTAAAGTTAAAACAAACCAAATTATAAATAAATAAATATAAATTAAAATTATTTTAAGATTCTTTATAAGATTTTAAAATAATTGTTTATGTTTATTGTTTATTAATGTTTGTTTTACCTTTAACACATAAAGTTATAAGTTGCATTGTTTTGTAAAAGGAATGAGACTTTTTGTACCAACCATTAACCATTTGTCTTAGTCTTCACCCATGTTGACTCGTGAAACCAAGTGCCAAAGCTTACACATGGAGAAACATAATGGAATTATTGGTATATATAGATATTAATATGTTTATGGAATATGGTTGCCAAGTGCCAATAATAAAATATTGCATGTATATAAAGATTGAGGTTTCAAGCAAAATCAAGAAAGGCATGCGATAATCCAGATCATACAGGGTTTCATGAGGAGTATGGCGTGGAGAATTTAGGTTGCAATTACCTGCCAAATAAAATGCAGAAGCCATAAAGAAGAAAAAATTCAAAGGCAGAGGATTGGATCCATTTTTCCAGGAATACTATTAGCGTTGGTTAAAGGTCATCTTAATATCTCCAGGCCTAAAATGATCAGGTGGCAGAGTATATTTTAAAAGAAATATTTTGGGTCAATTAATTCTAGCACTTCCAGTTTTGAACGTAGAGAATCAGCATCAAAATCATTTCCATATTTCTAGAGGATCCATAAGTCAAATGTTAGCTAGAATGCAGGGTACCGAGGAACATGTGGAAGCTAGGAGAATTTACCAAAGAAGCAGATCCATATATCTCTGAATTTCTTTCATATAAGCAGCTGACATATCATCAAGGTTATCGAAGCTAACATTATGATCAGTTAATCCCAAATTTCAGGATATGAGGAGCACCTAGAGCAGTAATTAAGGAGCATCCCTGATCTCTAGGATCTCAATGAGCATTTTCAAGCACACAATTTACACATGGCAGGAGATTTCTAAAGTTACAGATTTCTGGCAGTTAGTTCTAGATTTTTAATTATTATTATTAGATGACTTTGTTTGCTTCTGATTTTTTAGAGTTCGTTGATGTAATTTTTTATATAAAATAGATGGTTTTGTAATGTAAGAGGGGGAGTTTTCAGCCAAGGGTTGAGGCAGGGCATGTATGCACTCTGTTTTTCTTTGTGTAGGATGGCTGCTTTGAAATGATTATGATCATTTGAACCTTGTTCTGTTTTAATAAATAGAGTACATGTTATCATCATTCTGTCTATGTGTGGTATTAATATTCCATACCGTGATTCTTTTGATCAATATGCAACTATTTGTAATGTTTTGATATCAGAACTTGTTTCATGTTTTTCATAATCTTATGCTCGTAGCCATTTATTATTATCGCTCATTACAATGGTGCATTTCCTGTAGTAATGCTTCTATCCTAGCTTGATCTTTGCAATGTTTGTTTGTCTAAGATTTCTCTAAGCTTTGACCTGAGCAGTCAGGGTGCAAACTTTAGTGATAATAGGTGGTTTAGCCTATTTGGCTTCCACGTTAAAATTGTTTTTTGTGTATTCTTGTTGTTATGTGTTTCTAAAGATAGATTTAAAAGTGGTTAAAATAGTAAAAAGATAACAATACTGATTCACCCCACCTCTCAGTATTGACCAATAAACCAAAAATAGGTATCAGAGTAGGTTCCTTTAGCACAGTTTAACCACTGGAAGGTAGATCCTTTATGAAAACTACTATGGATCAGCAAGAAAGCATGGCCACTAACAAGCATCCACTATTTATAGGAGAAGATTCTGCATATTGGAGTATCAGAATGAGATGCCATGTGATGTCCCTTGTATGGGAGGTTTGGGATGCAACAGAAAAGGAGGTTCGTGTGGGAAACCAATACCCTATAGACACAATAAAACTAGGCCAATATGAAGGCAATGCTAAATCCCTTAATGCAATCTTGAGTGGCTTAACAAACAATGTGTTTACTAAGGTTATGCAATGCACTTCTACCAAATAATCCTGGGATAAGTTGAAAATTATCTATGAAGGAGCATCTAAGGTCAAAGAATCCAAACTGCAGACATATAAAGGTCAATTTGAAAGCATGAAAATGAGAGAAGAAGAGAATATTGGGGAATACCTTCTTCGTGTAGATGAGGTGGCTAATGTTATTAGAGGTCTTGGAGGAAAATTGAAAGAAAAATAAGTGGTAAGCAAGATACTAATAACATTACCAATGAGATATGATTCAAAGGTTTCCACCATAGAGGAATGAGATGACCTTAAAACAGTGACAGTAGATGAGCTACATGGAATTCTCACTATGTATGAGATGAGAACTGGAATAAATGAAACCTTAAAGAAAGAAGTGGATTTTAAAGTCTCTTCCAAAAATCAATAAGAGAATCTAGATGATGAGGAAGCCCTCTTTGTAAGTAGACTTAATAAAGGCCCTTGGGAAATACAAAGGTAATATACCTTTGAAATGTTTTAACTGTGGAAGGATTGGACATTTTTTCCCATAAGTGTTCCTACCCAAAACAAGAGGTGAGTGACCATGAAGAATCATGTTGTCATAGGGGTAGAAAGAAGTATAAAGAGAAAAAGAAGAACTTCTATTCCAAGGAAGAAAGTGAAGTTGAAGAAACTGAAGTTTTATTCATGGGCCTAGATACTCAATCCTCAAACAATGACTCATATATAGAAGGAGAAGTAGACCTAAGAGCTGAACTTGTTAGCACCCTTGAAGAACTTGAGAAATGTAGGAAAAAGAACAGACAGTCAAATCTTGTCATCAGTCAATTGGAAGCTCAACTTCTATATGCCAAAAAGGTTGAGGAGGACCTAAATCTACAACTCAAAAGAAGAATACAAGGGTCTGAAAAGCTTGCAGAAGAAATCATACAATTCAGGAGAAAGCTTGATGAAGAATCTATCAAGTCAAATTTTGAGAATAGCTCAAGGATTCTAGATGACATTCTGAGTAGCCAAAGACCATCAAGTGATAGATATGTATTGGGTTTTGTTAAAGAAAAGAATCCAGAGAGTTTTCCTGTCACCAATCAAGAAGGAAGTAAGAAAAGCTATGCTGAAGTAATAAAGACTCCAGCTAAAAAGGAAGGAAGCAAGAAAGTAGGCTTAATCTCTCAGGATAAAAATAGAAATAATACTACACCAAAGAGACCAAATAGATATTTACAGATCTTCTTAGGTCACTGCTATTCTTGTAATAATTTTGGTCATAAAGCATTAAATTGCAAAACTGAAACAAAGGTTTATGAATAGAAGAAGAAGTCATCAAGTAACAAGTCTAAGGGAAATGAGAATATTTTTACACTACTCCAAAATTATGACATAGAATGTTATAAGTGTAATAACCATGGGCATATGGCAAGATATTGTAAGCTGAAGACTCCCATAAGAAATATTGTTACAATCAACTCTCAGAACACCAAACAAAAGAGATATTGGAGAGAAAGGGAAACTTCCATGATTGCTTTATGTGCAACCGAAAGCCAAAACTTATGGGACCTGGACAGTGGTTGTTCAAAACATATGGTTGGTGACCCAAGCAAATTCATAACACTAAAAGATAATAAGTGAAAGGTCACTTTTGGAGACAGCCTATCCAACAAAATAATCAGCAAAGGAACAGTTGTTGTCAACAACAAGATCAAAGCAGAAAATATTTTGCTAGTTGAAAACCTCAAGCCTATCTTCTCAGTGTAAGTCAAACATGCGACCAAGGACACATTTGTATCTTTGACTCAGAAAAATGTGAAATCAAGAATAAGAAATCAGGAAAGATCGTTGGCATTGCTATGAGAAATAAAAACAATGTATACATCTTGGGAAATGAAAATCAAAGCTACTTAAATATGGTAGATGAAAGTTGGTTATGGCACAGAATGTTGGGACACTTAAGTTTTGATAGTCTTTCCAAAATAAGCAAAAAGGAAGTTGTAAGAGATCTACCAAAACTCAAATGCACAAATATTTCTCATACAAACTCCACATTTTGATCAGAAAGATGTGACATATTCTTCTAGTGTTGAATACCCGTAGAATATTCATAAAATTTCCAGCTTGATCACCAGCAGAATTTCCAGTACTTAATACACCACATCTTGAAGGGTGGGTTGCGCCTTGAATGGTGGAATTCTTCCTTGAAAACATATTTACTTCCACACCTAACATCATAAGACTTATTTCTACAAATACTATTAATAGAAATCTACACACCTATGAGTGTAATGTAATCTATCTCTCCTATAGCGACCATGATTAAAATAATCTCATGTTATAGAAACTCTCGTAAGAGAGTCAAGGCTATCGAGGCTCTGATACCATGTTAATAAATCATGGACACTAATATTGAAATAAAATAGAAAAAATACTAAACAGGAAATTTTATTGATAGGTAGAGCACAACAATTACATTAAGAGCAGACATTGTTTATTTCATTTCATTACACGAGAGAGAATGGTTTGCATAATTAACTAATAATAGTCGTTTAGTTATAACAAATCTAAACTAGTCTTTGATCAATTGAGGCATTAATATTCAATCACCCATGGCTCTTTCACCTCGATGTGAGGCTCCTTTATGCATAATGACATGATAGTGGCTTCTTTCTAGAAACAATGGCTTTAATATATCAAGGCGACAACTCTCATCAATCGATGTTTATATTGTGCTTATATTTTTTAACAGCTACTCTCTGGTGGTTTATATATATAGACTCATGAAACATGAACTTTGATGTGATACCATGACGTGAACTTTGCTTCGATATCAAGATGAGAAGTATGTGGGAAGATATAATTTTTTGAATTCGGTTTTTTTCCAATCAAATATTACTGGAATGAATAGAAGAAGAAACACAAATAAATGTTGAAAAAAACAATCAAATATTATTAGAATGAATAGAATAAAAAACACAAATAAATGTTCAAATTTCATACATAATATTATAAATAATTGGTCTATTATAATAATTAGTAATTTAGAGTTTATTATTTATTATGTGATCTAACTTATTTATTATAAGATCTAATTATTTCTAGTTTACAAAAAGAGGTTGAGATAATATCTTGAGTATTTTTAACAACTCCTATTTAAATAGGGAGTGGTTGAGAAACCTATTACTAAGAACAAGAGGTTCAATTGAAATTACAAGAAAGCAAAAGTAGCGTAGGCATAAACCACTTTTTGGTCTTCGAATAAAAACTAAAATTACTTCTGGTCTTCGAATAAAAACTAAAAAAACTTGTTTTCATCGAGAAAAGAAAACATGTTAACATCCAAGTCCCACCTAGGAGTGAAACAATGCCCCTTATGAATTAGGAATATCTCCCACGTTATGAATTATGTGTGCTTCTTCAAAATTCCAAATTGATGTTACATTAACCTGCTTGAAAATCTAAATTTGTCTTACCCATTTAAGAAATCATTTTTATCTACCACGAATAGCAGTTAAAAAAATTCAATGGTGAGCGAACTTGGAGAAACATACACCGACAAAGTTTAAATCATAAAAAAGTTTAATGAAAAGCATAATATACTCAGCAAGCCAGATATACCTGGCACTCGCCTACCCTTCGAGCCTTGTCACAGCCAACCAATGAACAACCCTACCCCCGCCGGTTTTGAACCCGTAACCTCCAAAGAGATAACACTTGTTTTTAACCATTAGACCCACTCAGGTGCTCAATATGTGCGTTAAACAATAATAATCTTCCAAACCAGGTAATTGCAATCCTGCAATTGTAGACATACCACATGAAGATATGTGTGGCATTCTATGTTGCTTTTATTTCACAACTGATAGGTTATGCTCTTGGATTGAATGGGCATCCGCTAATACAAACCTTACTCTACAAAACTTAGTTTAATCCACAACTTGGAAGTGCAAATCATTGCTGTAGATCTCTGTATGTGGTGAGTTTTGGCAGCATTCTACCATCTTTCCCCCCACCGCCACTATGCATGTACATACTCTCACCCTTTCTTTGGTCTAATCTCTCCCTTCCCCTGGTCAAAACTAATCAATGAATTCTCTATTACAAGTATTAAATCCATATATGTAACTTAGATCTATAAAGTAAATATTCTCTGGTAATAAAAAGTAAATACATTACTTGGTCTTCTATTCGTGTGGATTAATATGTTTTATACTGACTGATAGGTGGTGTATATTGCATTTGATTAGCGTTGAAGAGCACTTAGTTTCAGTTGACTAACAAATATTTACCATTTCTCAATTATTTTAGATTAGAGTTTGAAATTGTTATTTTCTTAATTATTACAAATTTATTTATCTATCATACCATCAGCTAATGACTTGGAGACCTTATTGTTGAGTCGACCGCGAGATTCTTAGAAAGTGGAGTTTTAATGTGTTGTTCTTGTGATTCTTGATGTGATGGATTGATTCTTGATGCTGATGTGATGGATTGATTGGAGGCCTATATCATTGTTTATTATAGTGCTAATGTGCTTCTGATCAAAACTCTGTGGAGCGATGGAACTGCTTCCATGTCTCAATGTGCAATCCAACCTAGCATGACTTATATGTACAAAGATGTTTCCAAACTAAAAAACAATCACAAGCACAAACATCCCAAATTCCAAAACAACTTCAAATACATCCATTGAAGGGGGTATCCATGACATTAGGTATGATCCTACCTTTATTGCTATGTACCATTCCATACAAGTGACAATTGCTAATGTCGTAACCTTTAAAAATATAAGTTTCTTTTGTACAATAAACAACATTAATTGTAAATGCATTTGTATAGTTATATTTACAACATGGATTAAATAATATTGTATTTTTAATTGATGTCTTTCTTAGTATTTCCATAATGAATGTTCCTTCTTTTTCTATAAAGGGTGTTATCTCAATGGAAGAGTGCTTTCTTTAGAAGCAGGAAGATAGTGGTTCGATTCCACTGCACCTAGATATTGTAACACTATTACATAGAGGGGGTTATTAAGACAATATTTGTGTAAATTGTCTCAACTTAAGACAAAAAAAAGTTTGTGTATTGTCTTAAGTATTGTCTTTAAGCGGGTGTCTTAAACTATTGTCTTAAATTATTGTCTTAAACTATTGTCTTAAATTTAAGACACTACTTTAATACAATAATTTAAGACAATAGTTTAAGACACCTACTTAAAGACAATACACAAACCTTTTTTCTCTTAAGTTGAGACAATTTACACATATATTGTCTTAATAACCCCATATATGTAGTAGTATGTAGCTCCCCAAAGTCTGTAAAATGGAATCCAAGTCCCATCGCACCTGTGGGAAGAACTATATAATATGAGATTGACCTAATTGTAACATAATAAATGTTGTTTACGAAGGTCCCTATGTAAGCGCGAATATAGTTCCCTTGGTCTGCTTCTACCTACGCCTTTTTTGCCACCTCTGGTAATGATAGTTTCCATCTATGGTTATGATAATATGAGGTCCAATTTGAATTGCATAATGATAATATGAGGTCCATTTTGAATTGTATATAAAGACATGTAAAAATGCTAGATGACAAACCAGTCAGTTCATAATTTTGCAATGATTTATACCCACGAGGATTTGCTAAAAGATCACTATAAAAAGGTACAAAACCATAGATCCAATTTAATATCCTAAAATCTCTTTATGTTTGTACCATCAAAGCTATGGTTATAGGTTATTATTCTAATTCAATTTTCAACCAGCACATTCTGACCCACTTACTATATTTAAAATTTATAACATAAAATAATCTAATTTAATATCTTCTCTGTTTACACATTGAATGAATCTCGAAGCTTAATGGATGTCCAATATCGAAACGATGGCATTCAAGTAACAAAATATAATTTAAAAAAGATCAATGGTCATTATGAGCTTTTTTGTTTTAGCGGGTTTTATTCCAACCTGCTAAACGAGCAGAGAAATTGAGCACAATAGCATAATTGAAATCTTTTTCAATACTTACTGACTTAGATTTCAAAACTAGTATACTCTCAATTCTTGAGGAGAACTTTTATTTTAATTACGACATTGGGAGTTTGGGAAATGTTAAATATATCAATCTTATCAATGATGACCCTATCAGATGGCATGTCAGATTACTTAGTGTGTATTTGAGTGTGAAGGTGACAACCTTAGTAACTATGTGGTTAGATGGAAGGCCCACAGATCACAAGGAATAATAATGAATAATTAAAACTTTGATTTTTGTGTTTATATGATTAACCTATTCCAAAATTAAGCTTATTATTCTTATTTTTTAATCTCATTTTGTATGGGTATTATAGAAATAGATTCAATACTTTCCATATTATTCATTTTTTTTGTACATGGTTTGTCCATTTGTCCAGGCTGTGTTGTTTTTCGTTTACATGATTAGACAGTTGCATCATTACACAACATTGTGTTGGTTTTGGTTATGTCACTGTACTTAATTCATTTTATAATAAGAAATGGCCATCCAAAGAGTGTTATACCTTTTTATCTGTATTTTATCCACGACACCACTGTGTTGTGCACACACACACACACACACACACACACACACACACACACACATATATATATATATATATATATATATATATATTGTTGGATTTTTTGCTTCCTTTCGACCCAAGTTTAGTCCCTTCTTCTTAGCGCAATAAATCCCAAGATATAAACTCGATAGAGCAAGGCTCGGTAGGCAACATCTGTAGCGCAAATGCAGTCTCACCCTAGATATCTTCCTTAATGGGTAACTGCTAGAACCAGGTTTTCGCAATTGGGTGGGGATTTCATGTCCCTTGGTGACAAGCCAAGGCGCTCGATGAAGGATGATGGGTGGGGTTTTAATAGTTATTATACACAGCCAAGATGCAACACGATTCCTCCTTGTGCAAGTACTATATCAACAACCTAATGCAACATAAGTACATTCACACGTTCACAATAATAGTGCAACAGATATCAATATACTATTTATAAGCAAATACATAGACATTCACTCAGAGCAACATATATACATGCATATTAAACACATTCACCATTCATATATTCGACACAGTAGTTAACGTGGAAACCCATCCAATGAAAACCACAAAGGAGCTCTTCATCTGGCATGAGAAATGTATGCACCTTCTGTTTGCGCACTAAGTTGCAAACTCTGTTCTAGTACTTCTTATTTATCTACATAGACTCTTTCTTCCTCTCATGCTCCCTGATATTCTCTTCTATTCCCTCCCTATTTGAATCTACTAATGATCCGCACACATCCTGGATCAACTCAACTTTTCCTACACTTATTCGGACTCAACTGCACTTAGCAAACTAAAAGACAACAATAACAAGGGAGAGTCTAATAGCATAGCATCTAACGAGAGTTTAAGGTGTCTAACCCACATACAGCTTGGGTTCCTCCTTTTATAAACTCTTTAAAAAATCTTTGCATACTATTTACAAACTCTTTACATGTCTCTTTCTTAGCCGACTTCCTATACTTAGCCAATATGTTGTCTTTCCTGTTCTAGCAACACATGTCAGTAGGCACTATTGATCCAAATTACAAAGATGCTTTCATAAGTGCAGCTTCCGCCGACTCTAGCCAATCTCGTCCTCATGATCTTACAGAATTGTCGATTTCTGGTTGTATGCCCTACTGTTGTTTTCCATCCATTATACCACTACACACATTTTGGCATTGTTATTTCGTCGCACATCTTCTTCTATCATAGATTTCACAGTTTCCTCTTGAATTTATTTCTTTCCTTAACCCCTTCTTCTTTATCTGGTTTTGTTGCACCTGATTTTCCTTCTTTTCCTTCATCTACTCTTCCTTCCTTCTGTCGCTTCCTTTGTCGCAGCTCCTTTCTCTTCTTATTCTTTAGCTCTTCGCATACTTAAGAATAATCATAAGTGAATTATTCTTTCCTTTCCCTAGGCACAACATGTCCCCAACACTCACCTATGGCTCGTCTTGAACCACTCAAAGCTATTCCTTCATTTCTTTACTTGTCCCGACTTTACTGTGAAAATATTCCAATATTTTCGCTAGTTTATCTCCTTCTAGCCACACTTCTTCCTCTGTCTTCTGCAATTGCTCCATAAGGTCAGAACTGACATGTTTCGGTGTTACCTTCTCTATTGATGCAGTTGCTTCATGCAATTTCTGTTGTATAGGCTGAATGATGCCTATAACTATTTCAACTTCAGCTTGAAACTCTTCAACCTTCTCTGCACAATGGTGTTGTTGTGTGCGCATCACTATTACTTGTTGCTGCAATTTTCTCATCTCTATTTCCTTATACATTTTCTGCGCTAAGGGAAACTGCTTCATCTCATATTTCAGTGGATTTACCTCTATTTCAGTTGTGCCCATCTCCTCTACTACTTTATCTAACTCTGCATCATCTAGGAGAGATACCTAAGCCTAAGAGACTTGGTTAACAGCCTTAGCACAGACTGCTTTTGCTTGTTCAATCTTCTGTGCATATTCTATTGTTGCTTGCCTTCGTTCTTCCAAAATTATTTGTAACTTATGTTGTTGCTTCTTTGTTTCTTTCTTCTATTGGATATAGTTACTATTTCACAGCGGTAGGATGGACTAGATGGAAAAGTTCATCAACATCACCAATTTTCAAAGCTAATGCCAAAATCTGAGGTAGGTTCCGAGGCTTTTATACTTCTACTTATCCCCTTCCATATGAAGCAAATATATGTCATCTCGTTGAACCTTAAAACAATTAGAACCAATGTTTTGATGATTTTTCCAACTTCCAACACTACCACCATACCCTTCATCCCAAGAAGCACCGCCAACAGGAACAGGGCCTCATGCATACTTTGACAACCACTCATGCAACACAATGGGAAACTTGAAAAAGAAAATCTCGTAAATATCTGTGTAGAGGTATCGGCCCAACCACTCTATTGGGTTCCATCGAGATCATTTACTCTCTTCTCGTGCAAACTCTAACGCTTTGAAATCCACCCAATCTTGGACTTCAGGATTCGTTGGTTGCCACAACATATCTGTCAAAACCCCAAAATTTCCGAAAAAAATAAAAATTTTAAAATACAGATAATCTTCATAAATGCAGACAACTAATTGCTTTAATTAGTTATATGTTAATGATTTCAATATCTGAATTATCTACTTGATTATGTTTATCTTACAGAATAGTTCTTTTTCAGTTTAATGACTTGTTTTTCTTTGCAACCACAAGGTGGAACTGTCATGATGATCTGGGGCTTACTTAACTTTGAGCTAACACAGAAAGTTTACCTGCTCTTACAGATTTACAGGTAAGAAGATCCAGCGCTGCTTGTTGATAATCCTAAAGCATTCAGATATTTGTTCCTTGCAATAATAATATCTCAGTAAAAGAATATAAATGCTTTTTAATTTCAGCTAATTTTATGAGGTAAAACCTTTAAATCGTAATTCTATTTAGAGACACCCTGGAAACAAGATTCAGTCCTATCAGTAAGGTTGACAACTGCTTTCTTTCCAGTAGTTGTAATTTATAGTTTTTTATTGCCTACTAAAACTCTTCGATGTTTATCGTAGTCGTCATGTGTATAAATGCCTTAAATCTTTCTTTGTATGCAGATTAAGAATGGCAGGGTTATTACGTTAAGGCTCTATTTTACAAAGTGAACATAAACCCTTTGAATCCTGATAAATTTTTGGTTACTCTTTGCAATATGAAAGTAATGTGCAAAAGTTATTAAGTTTCTAAACTATTAATTCATCTTCCCCGCTTGAAGTTCTAAGGAATTATATCTCATATACTACCTTCAATTAGGCTATAATAGTGTTGACAGATCAAGTTCCTCTGCCCATAATTTACTTGGTATTTACTATCTAGTTAAGGTATTTAATTTATAAAGACTTCCAATGTCAAGCTCCTTAAGCTATTAAGACATAGCATGCTTAATAGCAAACCTTACGGGTTTACTAGTTAAATATTTAAAGGTAAAAGGCTAACACTAGCATGTAGGGTATATACCATAAATTGACTTTAAGAAAATTCTTTTATAAACATCAACTATCATAACTTTAGATAGAGTTATAGTTGGTTTAAAGACTGAATGCCATGTTTGTTATAAACAATGGGGTCATAGCTTAAACCTCACCCATGAAATGTTTATGGTTTATCTTTATATTATAGTTCTATAATCTTGTACTAAATACCTCCTTTATTTGCATAACGTGCTAAGTTATGTAATGTTTCTACCCTTTCCATGTTACAAATAATTGGTTGAATGAACATTTGTTTGAATCAATATTCTCACCAAATAAACGATATTAATTCTTTTTCTTTTTTTTTACCATATTACAAGGCTTACTATTACCAAGGTTATAACTGTTTGAGTGAATGTATACGATAATGTGTATTGATGGGTCGTAATTTTCTCCACGCCGTTGGTAAGATTTATAACAAAGTTTATATAGTAATGATTCTTTTGTTATCATGCAACGTAAATAATAGGTTGACTTCGGAGCTAAGGACTATGGTGGAACCTTCGTAACAGCAAGAATGATTGGAATATTTTTCTGCTCATGATTTCTCGTTGGGACTATAGAGATTACCCACTGCATGCAAATAATTTCTTTGTGGTCGTGGCAACACCGTAGCCAAGTGTTGGGTGAATAAAAGGACTCTCTCAAACCCTAGACTTATTATTTCTCCCGTGGTTTTCGGCCTCTGGCTGCTCTGCAACTGTGTTGGTTGCTCGCCTTATTGCACTGCTACTCTACGTTGGTAATTCTCCCAGCTCGCTTCTTGTCTCCCACTCGTTGAGAGCTCACCCTGAATGCTCACAGCGAAGAGTTGTAAACATTGCTTTCTGTTGGAACTGAGTTAGTTATTTTTCTTTAGGGTTTATCCCTCGTTGATTGCTCCTTTCTGTAATGTTCAGTCTGCAAGCGTCTTTTCTTCCACGACTCATTTGTGAGCGTTGTGGCTTCATCTCTCGTGTGGTACTTTGGTATTAGGGTTTTCGCCGTAGAGTGGTTTAAAGGGTTAGAAAGGTTGCGGCCTCAGTGTTTAAATCGGCTTGCTCCGTTTGGATTCCATCAGTTTGTAAAGTCTTTCCTCTCTTTGGCTCAGTAGTGACAGTCAAGGTCTTACTTTTCCCAGAGTAGGTGGGTCATAGGGTTTTGAAGCATATAGTGTTTTGTTTTATGAGCAGTTGTGGCCCAAGCGTTGCACTTGCTTGGCCAGATACTTCAACTATCGTTCGTCGTTGATAGATACTGTGATAGTAACCTCCGACTTCCCTATGGCATATGAAGGTCTATCTCGTCCTTGCGTTGGTAGCTGCGTTGCTGGTTGCAGGCGGTTATGTTTCCATTAATATTTAAGGTAAGAAGCAGATACATTAACTTCTTTTCTTGTTTTAATGTGTTCCAGCTTATACACAGTAAAATATTAACAATTTTATTATTTGATGTTACACAGGTGTCGACCTGTCCTCCGGCGTGGTTGGTACAGGGCTGGAACAAGCGTTGCTCATGGGTAAGCCTTGGATACCCCATGGTTGTTCGTCCTTGTATGGTCCCTTACAGGACGTTTGACAGTTGGTCTCCGTGGCCTGCAAACCCTCGTGTTTTTGGTTTACTTTGTTCGTTGTTTCTGCTGAAGAAAGGCCCTTGCTTAATGCAGGGCTTCCGGCTTAGGCTGTGACTGTAAATTTTGGTTTTGTTCTTGTTATTGTATATATATAAAAATGAAAGAAAGGTTGTTAAGCCATACTCTTTGAATTTTGTTTGAAGCCGTGAGTGCATTAAACTGAGTTAGACTCTTTCAGTTTATTATCTCTGTTGTACATTTTGATTCTAGTAGGGTTTTACCCTAACTCGATGATATAAAAAGTATTTACAGTTCCTTTAAAGTTATCTTGTATTTACAATGCACTTTTGTATTTTGTTAGGTTAATACTTATGTTGTATAATGGTTGGTTAAGCTCGGTGAATCGAGCGTGTTATTACTCTACTAGTTGAATTTCTGCGTGTTAATGTATTTGAATTTTACCTTGTAGTATTATTTAAATAATACCTGCTAGGGTATCTGTACATTGTTTTTATATTAATTTACTTTATTATAATAGAATTTGTAAATATTGTTATATAAAATTTTAACCTTCAGAATATGAGAATTTCATGTCTTTAGTGCTGTACTTATGTAACTGATAGTTACATCTTTTTAAGTACAGAATTCATATTTATTTGTTATCTATTATAATGAAATATGAATATCATTTTACCTGTAAATACTATTGCTCCTATAATTATGTATGTTGTTTTTATATTTAGTTCATTTATGGATGTATCGGGAGATACTATTCAATTGTTTATTTCTTATGTAACCTGATTTATACTACAATAATAGTATTCACGAATTAAAAGAATAACAAATTATCTATAATTCTTTCCTATGAACTATGTTGTAGTGTTTGTTTTAATTTATAAAAGAAACAAGCTAGTAGCTGTATAACCTATTTAAGTTCAGTTAGGTAAGATGAAAAAGTTATTTACATTACAGTGTAATTAAAAATCTTAACAAATTAGTTTTTGCTTTAGAAATAAATATAAGTTTGTCTATCCTCACTCACAGTTTAAATGCTATAAATAAAATAAAATATAGTATTTACTTATTCTAAACAGAAAAGAAATAACTTGTAGAGATGAAAAGTATTCTAATTTATCCTGTCATTACATATTTTAACTTTTATATATTCTCTTCCTTTTGTTTCAAGTAGATATAAAGGTTTCGAAAGTGAATACTGTAAAAGGAACTGTTTCATCTACCAAACATACTACTGTCAGTAAAAAGATATAGCTTTTTTCTTCGTTTCTAAAACCTGTCATTCAAAGTCTAGGTCTAACCCTAACCTTACTCCATGCACAAAATACTATTTCTTCTGATAACAATTAAAAGTAAACATTCTATTAATCAAGCTAACATCTTAATTTAACTTTACATCATACTATCCTCATTTAAATACACCACATGTGCTAGAGTACGATCTGGATCACTCCAGATGGGGAAAAACACAGGTAGGATTTGTTTATCATCAAGAATAATTTCATTACTAAACTAACTAAGATATTTTATCCTCTAGGTTTCTCATCATAAACTGCAACTGCATCATTCAATCACATACAGATAATAACACATAAATTAATAAATAATAGAACATGTTATTAAAGCTTGGTCGACAACAACAATGGGAGGTCGTTCCTCCCTACCAATTTTTGGAGAGCGCTCAAACAGTGACTCCTTGGGACCCCCGAGCTTACTCTGGTCTCCCTGGCTGGAACTAGGTGCAGCAAATAATCAAGTACTAGTCCTGAGACTCAATACCAGTCCTGAACTTGTCAGTCAAATCTCTCAGCTAACAAGCTGTATCAGACCAAGTTACTGCAGTTTATCTCTCAAAAACACCTTCCTTACAGTTTTCCCTGTTTTCCAATGAATTCCTTGAAGTGCATTCCACCCGAATGATTCTTCTCCTGGAAAATATCTGAGCAGCCTCAGCTCTCTTCAATGGGTACTTTTAAAAGATTTCTTAGGTCTTTTTGGGTTAGTTGTCATTAATTGAGCCACCTGCTTTGATCCCACTTTCTTGGGGGATCATGACCCCAAATGTAGGGAAGTTGCCACCTACAACATAGGAAGTGTTTGAGGATGCTGCCACTTGTCTTTTGCTCTCCACCTAGTTCCTTCCACCAGTTTGACCAGTAACACTCTTATTAAGAGCTCTCCCAAGCTGTTGTCTCCACTTTTTATTTATTAATAATAAAATATTCAGAATTACATTCCACATCTTTTGACTCTGCTGAGTCATTAGTTTCTACTTAGCATTAAATTTAACATAATATCTTAGAAATCCAATTAAAGCAAATAACATTATTTTACAAAATTGGGGTATGTGACATACACACCCCCTTAAAATGTAACATCGTCCTCGATGTTACTTATTCTTCATCCTCTACAGTCCCCTGGAACAGATTTGGGTATGCTTCCCGCATCTTACTTTCCAGTTCCCAGGTGGCCTCTTCAGGACTAAGGTGCTTCCATTGCACCTTCACCTGTCCAATGGTGCGGTTCCGCAGTGTAATTTCCCTCCGCCCGAGGATACAGTTCAGTTCCACCAGAATTTCTCCTTCTGGTTCCACCTGTACAACATTCCAATCAACCACATGAGTAGCATCATGAACATACTTCCTTAAAAAAGAGATATGAAAAACATTATGTACTTTCAAGTTAGGTGGTAATGCTAGTTGGTAAGCAACTTGACCAATCCTAGATAAAATTTCAAACGAACCACAGTAACGTGGTGCCAACTTTGCACAACTCCTCAGTCTTAGAGAGCTTTTCTTGGGCCTTACCTTGATGAACACATGTTCACCTACCTGGAACTCCTTGGGAGTTCTTTTCAATTCTGCTTGACTTTTTTGCCGATCCTGGGCCACCTTCAAATTTCCCTGCACTTGCTTCACAATTTCCTCCATTTCCTTCAACAATTTTGTACCTAACACTAATCTATCTACTGGATTATTCCAAGAAATAGGAGTGTTGCATTTTCGTCCATATAGAATTTCAAATGGACTAAATTTAGCTGATGACTGATAGTTATTGTTATATGTGAATTCTGCTAGATGTAAGTAGTCTTCCCACTTACCTAGCTGATCTTTCACATACATCCTCAATAAATCCTCCAGCACTTGTTTTACTCTTTCAGTTTGTCCATCTGTTTGAGGATGGAAGGAGGTGCTGAAATTCAATGTTGTATTTAATCCTTTAAACAAAGACTTCCAAAAGTTTCCTGTAAACTTAGGATCCCTGTCTGAGATTATAACCTTCGGTATTCCATGTAACCGAAAAATCTGCTTTAAGAAGATATCAGCTATATTGGCAGCCTTGTAAGTAGTTTTAATAGGAATAAAATGTGCTACCTTGCTTAACTTGTCAACCACTACCATAATAGAGTGATTTTGATTCTGATTTCTGGGCAGTCCAGTAATAAAATCTAAGCTAACCACTTCCCATTTCCAGCTAGGAATAGGCAAAGGTTGTAGCAAACTAGCTAGATGTTGGTGTTCGGTTTTTACCTGTTGACATTCTAAACACCTTGCAATGTATTCAGCTACTTCAATTTTCATATTAGGCTAGAAATATTCTTTTCTTAGCTTGGTTATAATCTTTTGGTAACCTGGGTGACCTGAATATGGTGTTTTATGGACTTCATACAGAATTAACAACTTAACCTTAGGCACATCAGGTACATATAGTTTATCTTTAAATAATATAAATTCATTTTCATTTAAAATATAACCTTTTATTAAGCTTTCTGTAGGTTCTTCCTTAGCTGTAATCTGTAATTTCTGATATATTTCATCTTGTTTTATCCCTTCTTTAAGCTGTTCATTTAAATCTAAAGCATAAGTGCTGATTGCTGCTGTAAAGTTCAGCTTAGCATTTCTGCTTAATGCATCAGCCACCTTATTTTCCTTACCCTTTATATGTTGGATTTCGAAATCATATTCGCTTAAGAAAGCTAACCATCTAGCTTGTCTAGCATTTAAATTAGGCTGATCTAGAAGATATTTCAGTCCTTTATTATCAGTCATTAAAATAAATTTTCTGCCAATTAAATGATGTCGCCACATTTTCAAGGCATGTATTACAGCTGCTAGTTCTAGATCATAAGTTGCATAATTCTTTTCGTGAATTTTTAACTTTCTAGATGCATAGGCAATGACATGCCCTTCTTGAGTCAGAACATCGCCTAAGCCATCATTACAGGCATCGGTGCATACCACGAAGTCTTTATTAGGATGTGTTATTCTTAGAATAGGTGCACTAGTCAATAAGGTTTTTAATTTCTTAAAACTTTCTTCACATTTTGAGTTCCAATCAAATTTCTTGCCTTTCTTTTGCAAGGAAGTTATCGGATTTGCTATCCTTGAAAATCCTTCAATGAATCTCCGGTAATACCCGGTAATTCCCATGAATGACCTAACATCGGTTACATCTTTAGGAACCGGCCAATCTTCAATTGCCCGTATCTTTTCAGGATCTACAGAAATCCCTTCCTTGGTCACTACGTGACCTAGATACTGAATGTTATCCTTAAAGAAGTCACACTTACTAAACTTCGCGAAGAGTTGTTGTTCTCGCAACTCTTGCAAAACAATTTTTAGTTGTGCTTTATGTTCTTCCTCCGTTTTAGAGTAAATTAGAATGTCGTCGATAAATACGACCACAAACTTATCTAAATACTTATGCATTATATTGTTCATTAAGCACATAAAGACAGCTGGGGCATTAGTAAGCCTGAATGGCATTGCGACAAACTCATAGTGTCCATATCTGGTTCTAAAGGCTGTCTTAAAGATATCCTCATCTTTAATTCTTACTTGATGATATCCTGACCTCAAGTCTATCTTTGAGAACACTGTGGCTCCACGTAGTTGATCAAACAGATCATCTATGCGGGGCAACTAATATCTATTTTTAATAGTCATCTTGTTCAGCTGACGGTAGTCTATGCATAATCGTATGGTTCCATCTTTCTTTTTAACAAAGATGACCGGCGCTCCCCAAGGAGACACACTAGGTCGAATGTATTTTTTATCAATTAACTCTTTTAACTGTGATTTTAGCTCATTAAGTTCTAAAATGTTCATTCGATAAGGAGCTTTTGAGCTAGGTACCGCACCCGGTACCAGCTCAATGGTGAAATCCAATTCCCTCCTTGGAGGTAATCCTGGAATTTCTTCTGGAAATACGTCAGTATACTCTTTTAAAACAGGAATATTTTCTATCTTTAACTTATCTGTTTCAGTTTTACCTTCCTCATCTGTAATAGTTACTGCATAGGCTTTACATCCTTTTCTAACAGCTCTTTTAAGTTGTAAAGCAGAAATCTACCTTATTATAGTTTTTCTAGGAATACCCTTAACCTTTACTGGTTGTTCATCACCATTTAAACACGTAAAATTTTTATCGTAACAATTTAAAATTACCTTATGATGTTCTAACCAATCCATACCAATCAGCAAATCATATGAGCCAAGTGGCAAAACATTAAGCTTAACTACAGTTTTAAATTCATCCACAAGTAAAGCACATTCTTTTACAAAACCAGTTACTTTTCTTTTAGCCCCAGTGGCTAATTGAACTAACCAAGGATTCTCAAACTTATCGACGGACAACTTACATTTTTCCACTATCTGAGGTGCAATGTAACTGAGACTAGCTCCTGGATCAATTAAAACGGTTATAGGGATCTGATTAATCATACCTTCTACTTCCACCATGGAAGTCTGATAATCATCTTGGCGGTTCTCCAAAGCCGCGTTAATTCTGGGCATGCTCCTCGCTAATTCCCCGATGGTCATCTCCTCGTGTACAGTATGAATATTGCTGACAGTCTTTTTCCGGTTTGGGCAGACCGAGGCATAGTGCAGGCCATTACATTCCCAGCACTTAACAGGCTCTTTACGTTCAAAACTCTTGGTAAAATTTCCATGGTTATTTGCAGCTTCCTTGCCCTTAAAATTATTCGAATTGTTGGAAGTACCATTCCTGTTTCCCTGGAAATTTTTGTTGTTAGAATAATTTTTGGTCTTATTATTCTTGAAATTTCTGTGAGGTACAAATTCCTTCTTCTTAAATTTAGGATGATTGTTATTTTTCTTAGCCTTCCAGTTGGCCAAGCATTCTTTCTTTCGGTTCTGCTCAAAACAGAAATTTGCCTTCCTCATGGCTTCCTCCAAAGTCTTCGGGTTATCATATTCAATTATGTCTTTGATATGTTATGGTAAACAGCTAAGAAATCATTGTACTTTCGGTTTCTCGTCTACTAGGTAGGGTACATACCTAAGTAAACTTAAGAATTTGTTGTTCAAATCCTTCATGGTCATTGAACCTAACTTCAATTCATAAAACTCTTTATCTCTTTCTTCGTAATACTGCTCAAACAAAAATTTCTTCTTGAAATACCTTTTAAAGGTACTCCAATTAACTTCTTTTTTTCTTATACCCTTGACTCTCTTCAGGTCTTGCCACCATATGTCAGCTTTTCCTGAGAGATTATATATTGCCATCCTTGCCTTTAACTGATTAGAATAATTATATATATGAAAATACTTCTTCATTGCGGATAACCAGGACTCTGCTTCCTCTCCCTTTTCAGTCTCTCCGTTAAAAGTTAGGGGATTTATCTTTTTAAACTCCCCTGAAATTTCCTCGTATGGTTTGTATTTCTTCTTTCTATCATACAAATCATCTTCACTACTGTCACTAGTAGTATGGTAACTTTGTCGTTCACCAAACCCTTCAGATGATGAACTGCTTTCAGTTTTTTCCAGCTTCACCTTTTTGGATCTTCTTTGATGACTAACATCATCAGATTCTAACCTTCTACTCCTTCCTTCAGTTTGGAATTTTTCCATTAAAATTTGGTTCAATTCTTCCTGAGCCTTTAGGATCATTTCATTCTCCCTTTTTACTGATTCCATTTCAGTTTTCAAATCTTTCACAGTCTGTAACAACTCTGAGGAGTTAGCAGTCCCCTCTTCTAACATAGGTTCTCTGGGCAAATTTCTTGTTTCTGTATCTGGAGACTCCTCCTGTGCATACTCTCCCAGCTTTTCCATACCTGCCTGTTAAACTTCAGAAAAATGAAATTTTCTATTCTTAACATAAAACAAAACATATATGTTAGCATATTATTTTAATTTACTGTTCTACGAAAGCTAGTTGGGATGCATCAAGGCCTAGTGTTTAAACCTTGTGCTCTGATACCACATGTCAAAACCCCAAAATTTCTGAAAAAAATTAAATTTTTTAAAATACAGATAATCTTCATAAATGCAGACAACTAATTGTTTTAATTAGTTATATGGTAATGATTTCAATATCTGAATTATCTACTTTATTATGTTTATCTTACAGAACAGTTCTTTTTCAGTTTAATGACTTGTTTTTCTTTGCGACCACAAGGTGGAACTGTCATGATGATCTGGGGCTTACTTAGCTTTGAGCTAACGCAGAAAGTTTGCCTGCTCTTACATATTTACAGGTAAGAAGATCCGGCGCTGCTTGTCAATAATCCTAAAGCATTCAGATATTTGTTCGTCGCAATAATAATATCTCAGTAAAAGAATATAAATGCTTTTTAATTTCAATTGCTTTTATGAGGTAAAACCTTTAAATCGTAATTCTATTTAGAGACGCCCTGGAAACGAGATTCAATCCTATAAGTAAGGTTGACAACTGCTTTCTTTCCAGTAGTTGTAATTTATAGTTTTTTATTGCCTACTAAAACTCTTCGATGTTTATCGTAGTCGTCATGTGTATAAATGCCTTAAATCTTTCTTTGTATGCAGATTAAGAATGGCAGGGTTATTACGTTAAGGCTCTATTTTACAAAGTGAACATAAACCCTTTACATCCTGATAAATTTTTGGTTACTCTTTGCAATATGAAAGTAATGTGCAAAATTTATTAAGTTTCTAAACTATTAATCCATCTTCCCCGCTTGAAGTTCTAAGGAATTATATCTCATATACTACCTTCAATTAGGCTATATAGAGTTGACAGATCAAGTTCCTTTGCCCATAATTTACTTGGAATTTACTATCTAGTTAAGGTATTTAATTTATAAAGACTTCCAATGTCAAGCTCCTTAAGCTATTAAGACATAGCATGCTTAATAGCAAACCTTACTGGTTTACTAGTTAAATATTTAAACGTAAAAGGATAACACTAGCATGTAGGGTATATACCATAAATTGACTTTAAGAAAATTCTTTTATAAACATCAACTATCATAACTTTAAATAGATTTATAGTTGGTTTAAATACTGAATGCCATGTTTGTTATAAACAATGGGGTCATAGCTTAAACCTCACCCATGAAATGTTTATGGTTTATCTTTATATTATAGTTCTATAATCTTGTACTAATTACCTCCTTTATTTGCATAACGTGCTAAGTTATGTAATGTTTCTACCCTTGCCATGTTACAAATAATTGGTTGAATGAACATTTGTTTGAAGCAATATTCTCACCAAATAAACGATATTAATTCTTTTTCTTTTTTCTTTACCATATTACAAGGCTTACTATTACCAAGGTTATAACTGTTTGAGTGAATGTATACGATAATGTGTATTGATGGGTCGTAATTTTCTCCACACCGTTGGTAAGCTTTATAACAAAGTTTATATAGTAATGATTCTTTTGTTATCATGCAACGTAACGGAGCTAAGGACTATGGTGGAACCTTCGTAATAGCAAGAATGATTGGAGTATTTGTCTGCTCATAATTTCTCGTTGGGACTATAGAGATTACCCACTGCATGCAAATAATTTCTTTGTGATCATGGCAACACCATAGCCAAGTGTTGGGTGAATAAAAGGACTCTCTCGAACCCTAGACTTATTATTTCTCCCGTGGTTTTCGTCCTCCGGCCGCTCTGCAACTGTGTTGGGGGCTCGCCTTGTTGCACTACTACTCTGCCTTGGTAATTCTCCTAGCTCGCTTCTTGTCTCCCACTCGTTGAGAGCTCACCCTGAACGCTCACAGAGAAGAGTTGTAAACATTGCTTTCTGTTGGAACCGAGTTAGTTATTTTTCTTCAGGGTTTATCCCTCGCTGCTTGCTCCTTTCTGTAATGTTCAGTCTGCAAGCGTCTTTTCTTTCGTGGCTCATTTATGAGCGTTGTGGATTCATCTCTCGTGTGGTACTTTGGTCTTAGGGTTTTTGTCGTAGGGTGGTTTAAAGGGTTAGAAAGGTTGCGGCCTTAGTGTTTAAATCGGCTTGCTTCATTTGGATTCCATCAGTTTGTAAAGTCTTTCCTCTCTTTGGCTCGGTAGTGACAGTTGAGGTCTTATTTTTCCTAGAGTAGCTAGGTCATAGGGTTTGCATCATATAGTGTTTTTTTTTATGAGTAGTTGCGGCCCAAGCGTTACACTTGATTGGCCAGATACTTCAACTCTCGGTCACTATTGATAGATACCTTGATAGTAACCTCCGACTTCCCGATGGCAAATGAAGGTCTGTCTCTACCTTGCATTGGTAGCTACGCTGCTGGTTGTAGGCGGTTATGTTTCCATTAAGATTTAAGGTAAGATGCAGATACATTAACTTATTTTCTTGTTTTAATGTGTTCCAGCTTATACACAGTAAAATATTAACAATTTTATGATGTGATGTTACACAGGTGTCGACCTATCCTCCGCCGTGGTTGGTGCAAGGTTGGAACAAGCGTTGCTCACGGGTAAGCTTTGGATACCCCATGGTTGTTCGTCCTTGTACGGTCCCTTACGGGACATTTGACGGTTGTTCGTCATGGTCTGCAAACCCTCGTGGTTTTGGTTTACTTTGTTCGTTGTTTCTTCTAAAGAAAGGCCCTTGCTTAATGCAGGGCTTCCGGCTTAGGCTGTGACTGTAAATTTTGGTTTTGTTCTTGTTATTGTATATATATAAAAATTAAAGAAAGGATGTTAAGCCATACTCTGTGAATTTTGTTTGAAGCCGTGAGTGCATTAAACTGAGTTAGACTCTTTCAATTTATTATCTCTGTTGTACATTTTGATTCTAGTAGGGTTTTACCCTAACTCGATGATATAAAAAGTATTTACAGTTCCTTTAAAGTTATTTTGTATTTACAATGCACTTCTGTATTTTGTTAGGTTAATACTTATGTTGTATAATGGTTGCTTAAGCTCGGTGAATCGAGCGTGTTATTACTCTGCTAGTTGAATTTCTGCATGTTAATGTATTTGAATTTTACCCTGTAGTATTATTTAAATAATACCTGCTAGGGTATCTGTACATTGTTTTTATATTAATTTACTTTATTATAATAGAATTTGTAAATATTGTTATATAAAATTTTAACCTTCAGAATATGAGAATTTCATGTCTTTAGTGTTGTACTTATGTAACTGGTAGTTACATCTTTTTAAGTAGAGAATTCATATTTATTTGTTATCTATTATAATGAAATATGAATATCATTTTACCTGTAAATACTATTGCTCCTATAATTATGTATGTTGTTTTTATATTTAGTTCATTTATGGATGTATCGAGAGATACTATTCGATTGTTTATTTCTTATGTAACCAGATTTATACTACAATAATAATATTCACGAATTAAAAGAATAACAAATTATCTATAATTCTTTCCTATGAACTATGTTGTAGTGTTTGTTTTAATTTCTAAAAGAAACAAGCTAGTAGATGTATAACCTGTTTAAGTTCAATTAGGTAAAATGAAAAAGTTATTTACATTACAGTGTAATTAAAAATCTTAACAAATTTTTTTTTGCTTTAAAAATAAATCTAAGTTTGTCTATCCTCACTCACAGTTTAAATGCTATAAATAAAAGAAAATATAGTATTTACTTATTCTAAACATGAAAGAAATAACTTGTAGAGATAAAAAGTATTCTAATTTATCCTGTCATTACATATTTTAACTTGTATATGTTCTCTTCCTTTTGTTCCAAGTAGATATAAAGGTTTCGAAAGTGAATACTGTAAAAAGAACTGTTTCATCTACCAAACATACTACTGTCAGTAAAAAGATATAGCTTCTTTCTTCATTTCTAAAACTTGTCATTCAAAGTCTAGGTCTAACCCTAACCTTACTCCATGCATAGAATACTATTTCTTCTGATAATAATTAAAAGTAAACATTCTATTAGTCAAGCTAACATCTTAATTTAACTTTACATCATACTATCCTCATTTAAATACACCACATGTACTAGAGTACGATCTGGATCACTCCAGATGGGGAAAAACACAGGTAGGATTTGTTTATCATCAAGAATAATTTCATTACTAAACTAACTAAGATATTTTATCCTCTAGGTTTCTCATCATAAACTGCAACTGCATCATTCAATCACATACAGATAATAACACAGAAATTAATAAATAATAGAACCTGTTCTTAGAGCTTGGTCGACAACAGCAATGGGAGGCCGTTCCTCCCTACCAATTCCTGGAGAGCGCTCAAACAGTGACTCCTCAGGACCCCCGAGCTTGCTCTGGTCTCCCTGGATGGAACTAGGTGCAGTAAATAATCAAGTACTAGTCCTGAGACTCAATACCAGTCTTGAACTTGTCAGTCAAATCTCTCAGCTAACAAGCTGTATCAGACCAAGTTACTGCAGTTTACCTCTCAAAAACACCTTCCTTACAGTTTTCCCTTTTTCTCAATGAATTCCTTGAAGTGCATTCCACCTGAATGATTCTTCTCCTAGAAAATATCTGAGCAGCCTCAACTCTCTTCATTGGGTACTTTTAAAAGATTGCTTAGGTCTTTTTGGGTTAGTTGTCATTAATTGAGTCACCTGCTCTGATCCCACTTTCTTGGGGGATCATGACCCCAAATGTAGAGAAGTTTCCACCTACAACATAGGAAGTGTTTGAGGATGCTGCCACTTGTCTTTTGTTCTCCACCTAGTTCCTTCCACCAGTTTGACCAGTAACACTCTTATTAATAGCTCTCCCAAGCTATTGTCTCCACTTTTTATTTATTAATAATAAAATATTCAGAATTACATTCCACATCTTTTGACTCTGCTGAGTCATCAGTTTCTACTTAGCATTAAATTTAACACAATGTCTTAGGAATCCAATTAAAACAAATAAAATTATTTTACAAAATTGGGGTATGTGACAATATCCCTCACCAAAATGATTCTGTCTCGGAAATGGAACCATTTCTTGTATTTTATGCTTCCATTCGACCCGGTTTCAGTTCCTTCTGATTAGTGAAACAAATCCCAAGATATCATCCCGACAGAGTGAGGCTTGGTCGGAAGCATCTGCAGCGTAGATGCAGTCTAAGCCAAGATATCTTCCTTAATGGGTAACTTCCAGAACCAGGTTTCCACAATTGGGTGGGGCATTTCCTGTCCCTTGTAGGCGACATGCCAACGCACTCGACGAAGGTTGATGGGTGGGGTTTTAACACTTATTCTACACAGCCAAACTACAACACGATTCCTCCTTTTGCAAGTATTATATCAACAACCCAATGCAGCATAAGTACATTCACACATTCACAATAACAGTGCAACATACATCAATATACTCTTTATAAGCAAATGCATAAACATTCACTCAGGGAAACATATATACATGTATCTTAAACACATTTACCATTCATACATTCGACACAGTAGTTAACGTGGAAACCCATCTAGGAAAAACCACAAAGGTGCTCTTCATCTTGTAGGAAAAATGCATGCACCTTCTATCTGTGCATTAAGATGCAGTCTCACCTGAGATATCTTCTTTGATGGGAACTGCCAGAACCAGGTTTCCACAATTGGGTGGGGAATTTCCTATCCCTTGGCGACACACCAAGGCACTCGATGAAAGATGATGGGTGGGATTTTAACACTTATTCTACATAGCCAAGCTGCTATATAATTCCTCCTTATGCAAATACTATATCAACAACCCAATGGAGCATAAGTACATTCACACATTCACAATAATAATGCAACAAACATCTATATACTATTTATAAGAAAATACAAAGACATACAGTCATAGCAACATATATACATGCATCTTAAACAAATTCACCATTCATATATTCGACGCATTAGTTAACGTGGAAATCTATCCAAGAAAAACCACAAAGGCACTCTTCATATGGAATGAGAAATGTATGCACCTTCTGTCTATGCACTAAGTTGCAGACTTTGTTCTAGATCTTCTTCTTTATCTACACGGACTCTTTCTTCCTCTCATACTCTCTGATCTTCTCTTCTATTCCCTCCCTACTTGACTCTACTGACGATCCTCACACAACCTGGATCGACTCAACTTCTCCTACACTTTTGTGCACTCAGCTGTAGGTACTCGGCTCCATGCACTTAGCAAACTAACATACAACAATAACATGGGAGATTCCAACAGCAAAGCATATAACGAGAGTCTAAGGTGTCTAACCTGCATACAACTTGAGTTCCTGCTTTTACAGACTCTTTACAAACTCTTTACATGCTATTTACAGACTCTTTACATGTCGCTTTCTCATCGAACTTCCTATACTTAGCCAACAGGTTGTATTTCCTATTCTAGCAACACATGTTAGTAGGAACTACTGGCCCAAATTAAAAATATTATTTCGTACGTGCGGCTTTTGTCGACTTTTCCCAACCTCGTCTCCATGATCTTCTCGAACTGTCACGTTTTGGTCGTATGCCCTACTGTCATTTTCCAGTCATTATACCACTGCATGCCTTCTGGTATTGTTATTCTATCGCACTTTTCCTTATTGCATTCCTTCCTTCTATTGCACATATTCTTCTGTCATGCATCTTCCTTCTATCACACATCTTCTTATGTCACACATATTCTTCTGTCGCACATCTTCTTTTGTCGCAGCTTTCAAAGTTTCCACTTGAACCGCTTCTTTCCTTAACTCCTTCTTCTTTATATGTTTTTTCCACGTCTCATTTTCCTTCTTTTCCTTCATTTTCTCTTATGTCATTATTTCATTGCCTCTATCACTTCTCCTTTCTCTTCTTATGTCTTATCTCTTCGCATACTGAAGCATCATTGTAAGTGAATTGTACTTTCCTTTCCCTAGGCCCAACATGCCCCCAACACTCACATGTGGATTGTCCCAAGCCACTCGAAGCTATTCCTTATTTACTTGTGTCGGTGTTACTGTGAAAATATTCCAATATTTTCGCTACTTTCTCTGCTTCCAACCGCACTTCTTCCTCTGTCTTCTGCAATTGCTCCACAAGGTCGAAAATGACATGTTCCAGCGTTACCTTCTATATTGATGCAGCTGCTTCGCACACTTTCTACAATACAGGTTGAATGATGCATGTAACTCTTTCAAGTTCATCTTGCAGTTATTCAACCTTCTTTGCACAGTGATGTTATTGTATACACAACATTGTTACTTGTTGCTGCAATTTTCTCATCTCTGTTTCCTTAGCCATTTTCTGCGTCAAGGGTAACTACTTCATGTCATATTTAAGCTGGTTTACCTTTGTTTCATCAGTGTGTAGCTCCTCTGTGACTTTCTATAACTTTGCATCATCTATGAGTGATACCCAAGCCTGAGAGACTTGGTCGGCAACTTTAGCGCAGACTGCTTCTTCCTACTCAATCTTTTGTGCATCTTCCATTGTTGCTTGCCTTCGTTCTTCCAACTTGTTTGTAGCTTCTGCTTTAAAAAAAGAAGTAAGTTCTTGGCGTAATTTTGGGATTAAAATGGATCAATAAAAATAGTTTCTAATTAATGTAATGGTTAGACGCACAAAGAATTTCTTTGTTTACATGAGTTTTCAAAGCAGCACATGGAAATCCACGAAATTGATTGCACGGATTAAGCTAAAAAAAACAATACAGATGTAACGCTCTTTCGGTGACAATTCAGAAAACTAATGGAATGAAAGAACATTCGCCATTTTGTGTTAGTTTCGTTGATTTTGATGAATAAAGCCATATCTCAAGCAAATTTAAAACTTGTTAAGTGGATTCATTCCCATAGAAACCATGAAAAGTTTTAAAAAATGGTTCAATATAATGTTAATTCTCTTTAATAACAATATATAAAAGCTATTTAATTTAAATTTGATATTAATTTTTGTAAAGTGTCATCAAATTTGAATCTATGTAACTATAGTTTTCCTTAGGTTTTGACACTCTGCAAAAAGGATAATTAATTTAATTTAAATCGATATTAATCTATATAAAAACATCATTTTCCTTATTAGTCCCTGCCATCGGCTAGTAGGGACTCTATGAACGGCCTTGCCGTCATTTTCAATTAACTTGCACGGAAAACAAAGAAAACAAAACAAATTATGAAGTACTTATCCTAAGTTTGCATTCAAAGCCTCTTTTTCCACCTATCAGTATCGTTGATGGCTTTATTGAGACCGTTTTCTCCACCAATCGGTAACCTTGGCCGCTTTCTCCACCAATCAAACACTTAGAGTTCTTATTTGGCCTCCTAACGAGGCAGCCTGTTCATTTTTTCTAACAAATCTTATGATAAAGTGAGCTTTTTACTTGCAACTTTATCAAAACCAAGTAATGTTAGAAGTATCTAAGCATTACTTGGTAACATTTACTGTTTGATCAAGCTTAGCCAAATAGAAGAAAGAGTTGTTAGTTCCAGAAGAGCTAATTGAATGTGAAGAGTGAAGAACACAGTTTTGCACTACGATGGCAAGTGTCTTTTTGACATGACACATGTTTTATTGCACTGTATTGCATGCACCGCTTGGCAGATTGGCTTAGGAGGGAAAGCAACTGTAAGTACCTATTCTTATTTCCGTGCTCCCCTCACAGGTAACCTTCATAAATCTGAGATCTGGAAGATAGTCTGGTGTGGAGACCCTGCAGAAAGCTCATCCTGCAACTCCTCTTATTCTTATGGAGCTGGCCAGGAATCGAACCAGCAGCGACAAACTCCTTAGGGGACCTGAATTTCCCAGGGGCTTGAAAAAAGAGCCCTTGAGCAAAGAGCCCTCTCTCAGTCAAGATTGGCTTAATACCGTTCTTGTTGCTCATGGTATTAACCGGCCCCAAGTTTTTGGCTTCTGTGTTCACATAATATGCATGTTAAGTAGTACACGCATTATAATCATTGTTTTCAAGTCCTTGAGGACACAAGCACAACGTTTGCATCTTCTTACTTGAGGTCGTTGAGCAGCAGATTATCTGAAACGTTAAGCAAGCAGTCATTCTTCAATGAAACTATGTCTTCAACATCCGCTGGGATCCACTTTGGCTTCAACATGCTCCCAATTAGCTTTGATAGAGCATTTCCATTACCTGGTGAAAGAAAGAAGAACAATGCATGAACACTTAGCAAATGTAGGAAGTTTTCAGGTATGCTACTGCAAGCCTTCTACTAATATTGCATTTTTGTTTTATCTAAAACAGTTCCCAGAACGTAGAAGAAGCTCACTGTCCAGCGTCGACTCAAGCTCACTGTCCAGCGCGACTCAAGCTCACTGTCCAGCTTCAAATTTGACGATCTCTGCTCGCTGCCCTGCAATCAGAAATTTAAGGTATTACATACACTCAAATTCCAATATAGGATCAACTCTAAATCATCATTCTTTATTCAAAGCGTAGAACAGATTTAAAAATAAACTTCAAACTACATAATACAGCATTTTATTCATATTACTATATAAACAAATGAATAACCAAAGGAAAGCTTGTATTAATTTATATGAAAAACCAGTGTATTTACCACAAGTAAAGGAACCACCAGATATATAGATAAATAATGATAAATACCTGTGTTAATTACCTGTATTTACCACAAGTATTTACCATATATGTATAATTTTAAAAGGACTGTGTACCCAAAACAGTACAACAGTGGACAGTAACATCAACCAGAGTAATAACGCTTATGCTGGTCGAGTTTGTAGGGTATAAATCCTAATAAACTAAGAATAAAATTAAAATTATACATAAGTATAGTCTAAATATTTGTCCCAAAACTCTTTGCTTAATAACAGAATCAATAACAAAATCTTTGTATACTCATTGTCTGGAAAACAAACTGGCCATCTTCTGAAACCATGAGCTTTTCTTCTTCTCTCGTGGTAAACAATAAATCCCAATTGTGGTCTCATCCTTGGAAATCTCGACAGAGCTAAAAGGTTAAGCAAGAACTTACCAAATTCCAAACCGGAGAAGCCAAACCCATTTCTGACCTGCAATCCAAAGATTAATTAGCTACGAATTGCAAATGTTGGTAAATGCATTTGTTGGAGCAGGATCCCGCAGCTACAGAAGAAGCTGCTAGTTTTGGCGGAAAGAGAGAAGTTTTGGCGGAAAAAGGACAGGGCGGAGCCACGACGCCGTAGCACGTTTCCAGCTAGAGAGCAGAGCTGGAAACCATGACTTTTGGGATAGAAAAGTCAAGAAGGCAACGGTACCCGAGCGGCCGAGAGAAGAAAGATCAACCACTGCATTGAAGGCAGCGGCGGAAGACAGGAGGGCTCAGCGACCCTCATAAAGAAGAAGGAGCAACGAGGCTCAAGCATTGAAGGCGAAGGACAGAAAGAGAAGCGGTGCATAGTACCCATGGTCAGTGCCGGGAAGCATGGAAGACTGCAAAGAGCTGCAGTGTGACGGGAAGCGGCTACCTCAAGGACAGAGAGGACCGACTTTCACTATTTAGGGTATGGGTTTACTGTTGGGACAGGCCCACAGTGTTGTAATGGCACGACCTTCGGGCTACCTATAAAAGCTGGCATTTTTGTATTGTAAAGGGTTAGCTAATCAGTTAGTAGATAGTTGGCTAGTTGATAGTCTTGTAGATTTAGGAATCAGTCAGACAGACTGCGTTGTAACGATCCAGACACCTAGTTGTCTGTGAGTCATTTGAGTCTGTATGTAACCATTCATAGAGAGAACAGAGAGGGAAGGATATATTGAAAGAAACGCAACATAGAGATAGACCAGAGGTCTAGAAGAGACCTCGCGCTGCATATGCAGTGCAACAGACTGTGCTAAATTCCCTCAAGATATATAATAGAAGCATAGTTTGGTGGACGTAGCTCCCATCCCGGGGGTGAACCACGTTAAATCTGCGTGTTATGTGTTGGCTGAATGTGATTGTATTTGCTTATTGTTACTGGTTATTATGCATGTAATGATAGTAGCAGTAGATGAATGTATGTATTGTTCCGCTCATGATAAGGCAAGAGGATAAAGATAAGTTGAAGCACTTCAGTAGGCTGTTTAAAGACTCCTTTACGTCTGTCTCTAATGACCAGTTACTCACAATATACTTCTGAGAAGTAGAGTTTCGCACATCGGCACAGTCAACGTTAAGAGCGCAAAGTCGTAGTGGTAAGATATCGTAGAGAGGCGGTATCGCATCGGCAGAGGAGCTACGATGCGTGAGACTGCGAGCTGAGGGCTTAGCGTTGACTAGAGGATGGGTGTTCCACGGTGCGCAGGGATGCGGTAAAGTTGGGAATATTGTGAGTAAGTGGAAGTTGTGCGACGTGAGAGGAAATCGTACGACTGGCGCGGGGTTGAGCATCACACGGATAAAAGTGCTGCGAGTAGAAGGGGACGTGCGATGCGCTGAGCTAGTCGATCTAGTGGCACGCAGGAGTAGGAGAAAAGAAATAGGATGCGCAGAACCTAGCCCAAGACACTTGAGTCTTGGCCAGCCCATTAGATTCACTTCGGGTGAGACTTCAGATCGCTTCGCGGTCTGTCGCCGAAAGGGCTAGTGAGTTTGGGATGTTGTTGATTAATTATAGTAAACCCGGGTCTGCCCATGCAATCAACAAATGGTTCCGTTGCCGGGACGAACGACTGGGAGTCAATGTTCTGTTGGCATCCTACGAGGGAAGAGTTCCACCAGTGGCTGGATTCAGACTTAAGGGAGTTCGCCAAGAAAGAGAATAGGAGTCCGAGACCAAGCACAGAGGCCTGGCTAGAGAAGCATATCGCTTCAGACATACACGCTATATTTTTTGTAACCTACGGAAACGAGCTTTTCGATTGGTTATCCAAGTTGACAGATAGCAACACATTCAAGAAGAAAAGAAACATCGTCTGGACACCGGAGCTGATTCAGACCGTACAGAACCTTGACAATCTGATTACGAGAGCAGTGGACTTCTGGCTCACTAGTGTGCTAGAAGGCTACATTACAGAGTTTGCAGTTGACCAGAGAAAGAGCTTCAGCGCAGTCGAACGATACTTCTTCAAAGGATATCGCGGTAAGTACCTAAGATATCTAAACTTGTCCCTTAAGATGTTGCTATATGAAAAAGGAACAATGGATCTAGTCTCAGATGAATAAGTAAAGCTAGTAATGTCACAAGATTTTGAAAGTGATTTTGATGACATTGGACGAACACGGAGTGGAAAGAAGTATAAAGTAGCATTTAGTTCTGCTATATTTGAAGATAGTTCAAACAGTATTAGACAGCAGAGCCCTAGCACCACCGAAGAACCAGAGGGGGGTATCCCTTACCACCCCTATACTCCACAAAAGCAGACAGGGACTCAGAATAATCCCGTAGGTACTCCATCTAGTAGTTCACAGTCAGTACCTACTCCCGTTACAGCACCTTCACCTACACCGCTGAGTGGTAGTACTCCAGTTAGTCAGAACCCACCACCGAGAAATAGAATGGGAGACGACATGAAGCTACCTATTTTTAAAGGTACAGGAGCTGAAGATCCGGAACAACATTGGTTCCTATGCGAAGCTATGTGGACCATTAAAACGATCAACGATGATAACCTTAAACTTGTACAGTTGGTTACCACACTCAGAGACAGAGCCTTGACATGGTACATAAAATATACTACATTACCCAAGACACTCGCCCAGGTCAAGAACGCCATGATTAAAGAGTTCAAGAAACCTAAATCTGAGTCTCAGTGCATTACAGAGCTTAAGGATATTAAACAGCTACCATCAGAGTCAGTATGGGACTTTGACCAGAAATTCAAAGCTCTTATAAACCAAGTAAGTTTTGACTTTGCGCCGGAGCAGCATAAAGAATGGTTTATTGCAGCACTACTCCCTCATATCAGAATGCCACTAATGCAACAGAAACTTACTACTCAAGATGAAGCGCTGGAGATGGCAATGAAACTAGAGGCTTCGCCTTTAGCAGAAACCAGTACAGGGATGACAACTCTACAGACCCAGTTGGCCAACCTCACGTTACAGATACACGAACTTAAAAAAGGGAAAGAGGCTATGCAAGACATATGGTGCATAAAGTGCAGAGAACAGGGCCACAGTAAAGACAACTGTCCAGTCTTTGCAGAATATTTAGCGTCAGGGGCTCCTAACCCCTTACCATGAACACGAGGGCCATGGTGTGAAATATGTAGAACTCAAGGACACCCACCTCAGCAATGCCCTTTGCTTCAAAAGTATGTACAGACACCTAAAAATCTCTATTGTATCTTCTGTAAATCCGTCGGGCATGATCCACAAGATTGCCGAGCTTATGATCTCCTGTCAGAAAGAACACAGGATGTGTACAGAGTCCAAGCAGACACACAGGGTCCAGCAACAGGAACACAGCCGGCTCAGCCGTATGGAGGCCATGGAGGAGGCTTCGCAAGAGAAGGAGGTTTTGGTCAAGGTCGTGGACCAGTCACTTGTTATAATTGTGGGATTGTCGGACACTATGCTAGGGACTGCCAGAACGCCACTACTACTTGTAATTACTGCAACTCTTACGATCATACCATAGAAGAGTGTCCCATCTTGATAGCTAAGATCAGAGATCCTAAACCAGCTGCACACCAGAACATCCATCTTATTGCTGCTGAACCTAAGGAACCGGAACCAGCAGTTAACATTGTGACTCGGAGCGGTGCTTCCACCAGTGGCACATCGCAGGAGACCGGACAGAACACAAGTCAGGGGTGGGTGCGCAGAGCTCCTACTAAAGCAACTACACTCAACCTACAGAAGAATAAGGAGACCTTTCATGAAGCTAAGGCTGCCTTTGATGAACCTACACTAGCAGGACCGCAGGTACCGCCGTCTAGGGGCGTACCGCAGCAAGTACCTTGTAGCGATAACCCTGATCAGGCACAGCAGGCTACCACATCCGGAAGATGTGACGAAGATGAATCGACAGGAAGTATACAAGCCTTCCTGCACAGCTGCTTGAAACTCCTGAGAAATGATAAAGCTGTCGGTGAGCTACAGTGTATGATAGATCAGTGTCAGCAACCCTCTCTCTCGAACAGTGCACACCGCGTTGTCCATAATATCACAAGACATGCAAGGACAGGAAGAGAGATGAAATTCACAGCCCAGATCGGTGACTTTGAAATGGATGAGGTTCTCTTAGACCTGGGATCAGAGGTGAATGTTCTAACCAAGCAGACATGGGAACAGATGGGTAGTCCTCAATTAGCCCTATCACCTATCCACCTGAGACTAGCTAATCAGCAGCGAGTATCACCATTGGGTCAATTATCGCAAGTGCCAGTTGATATTGACGGAGTTTGTACTTTTGTGGAATTCAAGGTTATAGAAATCATTGGTGACAATCGACCATATCCAGCACTACTGAGTATTGATTGGGCAATTGGCAGCAAAGCTGTCATTGACCTAAAGAAAAGACAAATGACCTTTGAGGATGCGCGGATCCGGGTCATCGCACCGCTGGATCCTTACCAAGGACCTAGATATATCGAACCTATCCGAGCAGAGGAAGAGGCACATAATATGGAGAGTCTCTACCAGATGACAGCAAACCAGAATGACTATATCAATCCCACTGCAGAAGGGCATATTAGTTGGCAATGCGACAGCTCATGCGCATCGGATTCGGATGCTGGTCTAGAAAACTGGCAGAACAGACTTTACAAAGTATCATCGCGTAGATGTGCATTTATAAGTAAGTCACTACGATGGATTGGTGCCGAGATCGCTGAGACTCCATCATATCATGGTCTGACAGACATCCAAGATTTTCTCGAACAATTTGAGCGACAAACTCCCCCTGAGCAGAGGATCGCAGCTATGGACCTTGCAGTTAGAGCCACACCTGCAAGATGGTGGTATGCGCATAAAGAAAATTTCGCATCATGGGATAACATCAAAAGACTGATGGCGATCAGATTTTCTGAGGACAGAAGGTATGCTCAGCACAAGTACACAGGAGAAACTGACCCCAGGGTACACATTCAAATATGTGAACAGAACTGGTTGGATATTCCAGAGGATGAATGGGTTCACAGATTCATTCACACATTGGACACAATTCCAAGGAATTGGTATACAGAGACCGAGTTGCACAAGGGGACAACCACATGGCCGCTTATGACAGACAGCTTCCTACTCACCTTTGCATTTGAATCAGAACATCCAAGTGTTGCCCAGGCCCTAGATATCATCAAGACTAAGATTTTTTAGGATCACACTATCTCAGTACCAGTCCAACCTGAGTGGACCATCCAGTTAGAAGAGGCATTGGAATGCTATAATTTCACATCAGAATCAGAGGAAGCGGATGAGGATCCTCGCAATACCAACATTCTAGAATCAGAAGGCACTCGCGAAGTGGAGGGACCACAGCTAGAGATTCCAGCGATCATCGAGCCCATCAAGATTAAAAAGATCAATATTGGCACAAATGAAGAACCTAAGTTTGCCTCTATTGGAGACTACTGGAATGATGAAACAGTTGGACAGATTGAAGATCTGCTACATGATTATCAAGACCTATTTCCCACCAAGTTCACAGAGATGAAGGGAATAGTTGGAGACTTGGGAGTCATGAGGATACCATTAAAGGAGGATGCTAGACCAGTTAAGCAGCGTCCATACAGATTGAACCCGCGATACAAAGAAAAGGTAAAGGATGAAATTGATAAAATGCTAACAGCAGGCATCATTGAACCAGTAGAGGAAAGTGAATGGGTTATCCCTATGGTAGTGCAAGAGAAGAAAATGAAAGGGGACATAAGGATCTATGTTGATCTGCGAAAACTCAACGATGCATCACTTCATGATCCATTTCCAACACCGTTCACTGATGAAGTATTAGACAACGTGGGAGGACAAGAGGTCTACTCCTTCACTGACGGGTTTTCAGGCTACCACCAGATCAGAATACACCCAGAAGATCGATCCAAGACCACATTTGCAACAAAGTGGGGCTCGTTCTAGTATACGGTAATGCCCTTTGGTCTTAAGAATGCACCAGCTATATTTTCTAGAGTAGTAGTCGTTGTATTTAAAGAATACATTCATAAATTCTTGGAAGTATATTTTGATGATTGGACTGTATTTGGGTTAATCAATAAGCACATAAGCGATCTAAGACTGATGTTAGAAAAATGTAGGCAGTACCAGATCTCTCTAAAATTGAAAAAATGTATATTCTGTGCACCATTTGGTATCTTGTTGGGTCACATTGTTTGCAGACAAGGCTTGATGGTAGACCCCGCCAAGATAGCTATCATTGCAAACCTACCAGCACCTAATTCAGTCAAGCAACTAAGGACAGTACTTGGTCATACCAGGTACTACAGAAAGTTCATCAAGGGCTACGCAAAAAATACAGCACCAATGGAAAAATTGCTCAAAAAAGATGTAAAATTCCTATGGAACGAGGAATGCCAGCAGAGCGTAGACATACTTAAGAAGAAGATGGTTACAGCACCCATCCTAGTATTTCCGGATTGGACTAAGCCTTTCCATGTACATGTGGATGCATCCAGCATCGCATTAGGAGTCATCTTAACCCATCCAGGAGAAGGGGATCTTGACCATCCCATCGCATATTCCAGCAGAAAGTTATCAACAGCGGAAAAGAACTACACCACAACAGAAAGGGAGGGTCTAGCTATGGTATATGCGTTGCAGAAGTTCAGGCACTATCTATTGGGCGCCTCGTTTAAAATGTTTACTGATCATTCCGCATTGAAGTACCTAGTCAATAAACCAGTGTTAGGGGGGAGAATCTGCAGATGGTTACTCCTCTTCCAGGAGTACGATTTTGAAATCATTGTGAAACCAGGAAGACTGAATGCAGGACCAGATCATCTGTCGCGGCTAGACTCAGGAAAAGAGCCCAGTAACCTAGAAGACGATCTGCCAGATGCACCATTGTTTTCCATACAGATTGCAGATGAGTACTATGCCGACATTATTCAATTCCTCACCACAGGAGTAGCATCTGACGACTTTACTAAATAGCAAAAGAAGCAGTTGGTTGTAAAGGCAGCAGACTTCACCCTCATTGCAGGATGTCTATACAAGTTAGGTCCGGATGAAGTTCTGCGCAGATGTGTGATGCCACACGAGAAAGACACTATTATTAGAGAGGCTCATTCCGGAACCGCAGGAGGACATTTTGCAGGAAAGCCGACTGCGCAGAAAATTCTAGACGCAGGCTTGTGGTGGCCTACACTGCATAAAGACACAAAGGACTTCTGCAGATGTTGCGATATCTGCCAAAGGGTAGGAAAACCCTCGCGCCGCGATGAAATGGCGCTACGACCGCAGGTCACGCTGCGCGCATTCGACAAATGGGCTATCGATTTTGTGGGTCCAATCAACCCACCCGGGAAGCGCACTGGTGTGAGATACATCATCACTGGAACAGAGTACCTCACCAGATGGGCAGAGGCAAAGGCAATAAGAAATTGTGATGCTGCTACAGCTGCACCGTTCCTTTTTGAAAACATTATCAGTAGGTTTGGATGCCCAGTAATTTTGATGAGTGATCAAGGCACACACTTCTTGAACAGCACTATTGAGGCATTGACAGAAGAATTCCAGATTCAGCACTATAAGAGCACTCCCTACCACCCATAAGCCAATGGTACGGTCGAGGCCTTCAATAAGATTTTAGAAAATACTCTCACCAATATTTGCAATAACCAAAGGAATGACTGGGATCTCAGAGTTAACGTTGTGCTGTGGGCATACAGAACCACATGCAAGAAACTTACAGGACACACACCTTTCAGCTTGGTATATGGACAGGAGCTGTTATTCCTATGGAGTATATTCTTCCTAGCTTAAGAGTCGCTCAGATTACCGGGATGATTGATATAGCCACGGTAGAGGAACGGCTAGCACAGCTGCTTACCTTGGAAGAAGACAGGTTCATCGCTGGATTCCATCAGACAGTGCAGAAAACACAAGAAAAAGCCTGGCATGATAGACACATTAAGAATAAGACTTTCCAGATCAGAGACCTAGTGCTCCTGTATGACAGCAAATTCCTGAAGTTTCCAGGGAAGTTCAAAACACATTGGCTGGGGCCATATCAGATACAGCAAGTCACAGAAGGAGGTGCTATTCAACTCAGTCAGTTGAATGGGGAGCTTCTTCCCACATGGATTAATGACAGTAGGCTTAAGCTCTACAGCGACAACCTCCCCACCTCCCCATCCTAGCATGAACAGTTTATAGAGGTGCAGATGCCCAGTGTAGTTGAAAGGAGGCATCGCACCAGGAACTAGTCTACACCGGCAGACAGCCATAGAATCTATCTACGGCCGAAAAGGACAATAAGGGATGATTGGGCTCCTGGCTGGTTCAGGATGACAGCACAGGATGTTGAGAATGTCATCAGAGGCTTTGATAACCAATGGCAGCGAGAGTATGAAGACACCACACCACTGCCAACAGGCTCTGCGGAGACAGACCCAAGTGAAAAAGGAAAAGACAAAATGGACACCCAAGCAGCAGGAATGGCGGAAGCACCGCTACCAGGAGTAAAAAGGAAAAAACCAACAAGAGGGCCAACAGAGGTGGCCACTACAAAGAAGAAGACAAAACACAAAGCCACAAAGCCCCCTTCCCAGGCCACATTAACAGATGAGGATTTCGAACTCATTGCAACAAGGACATCTGAAGAACTGAAGGACACATTGGATGCGATGAGGGAACAGCAGGAGAAAATACAGAGCGCAGTCGAAAAGCAACAGCGAGACTTAAAAATACTTACAGAGAATACTGCCGCGGTGCCCACCCCATCGGCTAATGCAACCGCCAAAGAAGCATCGACACCGTCGATATCCCGCGAGGACAGTCTAGCAAAAGATCGACTCAATACTGTGTTGATTCCACCAGGGAGCATCCGATTCCCTGCGACGATGAAGGATCCACCAGTGCAGTTTGACCAACCTATTGAGGTCAATTTGGTGGAATTCCATACTGAACAGTTGCAGATGATTGAACAGCAGATAAGCGCAGAACTCCGGACCCGAGAGCTCGCGACTTATAAGCAGAATACGCAGCTAAAGCAAAAGAATGCAGCACTGGCTACCAGCTATCAGAAGAAGGTTGGTGAGCTAGAAGCATATCAGGAACGGGATCAGGCACTCTCTCAGCTGCTGCAGAACATTGCTTTAGAACTACCCAACTGTAACATTGAGTTCGCGGAAGATACTTCCCAAAAGCTAAGGAAAGTAGCCGACAGAGCAAAGGCTCTGGAGGATACCGTCGTTAGAATGGACGAAGAAGTGGCTAAGATGAAGGCAGATCACGATGCACATATCGCCGAGCTTGAGGCTCGCGCACGGGATACCTCCTAGGCAGAACAGAGAGCGAGAATCGAGGCTTTTAGACTCACCGTTGCGCAGATGCAGTCCCGCATCAACGAAGCAACATCAGTACTGACTGATGCGATGAGCGCGTGGTCTGAGCTAGATGAGCCACCTCAGCGAGTGGATATCCAGCGGAACATCCAGGTGATAGAGAACACCACGATGGGAATGAAAGAAGAGATTAAGAGCTTAGCATCTCTTCAGAGGATGAAAAAGACAAAGGAGATGAACCAATTACAGCAGGAAGCCCAGCAGTTGAGAACAAAGGAGCTGCACATCACCGACCTGCTTCAACCCTTCCAGGAGCAAATCACCGAATTAGTCGACGCAGTGGAGCAAAAGGTGAAGGAGTTCACTACCGCCCGTGAGCAAGCTGATCAAACAGAGGACTCCCATATCAATCAAACCTTGCTTGATTCGGCACAAGAGCGTGCCGAGGTAATGAAGCATGAAGTTGCAGAACTTCAGGGTAAGTTGCAGAAAACTTCGCAGGAGGAGAAGGAGAAGCTACAACAGGAGACACCTGCTGGTAGTGGCTTGGGGTGAGCCACAAGTAAGTGTTAGGGGACTGTTGGAGCAGGATCCCGCAGCTACAGAAGAAGCTGCTAGTTTTGGCGGAAAGAGAGAAGTTTTGGCGAAAAAAGGACAGGGCGGAGCCACGACGCCATAGCACGTTTCCAGCTAGAGAGCAGAGCCGGAAACCATGAATTTTGGGATAGAAAATTCAAGAAGGCAACAGTACCTGAGCAGCTGAGAGAAGAAATCTCAACCACTGCATTGAAGGCAGCGGCGGAAGACAGGAGGGCTCAGCGACCCTCATAAAGAAGAAGGAGCAACGAGGCTCAAGCATTGAAGGCGAAGGACAGAAAGAGAAGCGGTGCATAGTACCCATGGTCAGTGCCGAGAAGCATGGAAGACTGCAGAGAGCTGCAGTGTGACGGGAAGCGGCTACCTCAAGGACAGAGAGGACCAACTGTCACTATTTAGGGTATGTGTTTACTGTTGGGACAGGCCCACAGTGTTGTAATGGCACGACCTTCGGGCTGCCTATAAAAGCTGGCATTTTTGTATTGTAAAGGGTTAGCTAATCAGTCAATAGATAGTTGGCCAGTTGATAGTCTTGTAGATTTAGGAATCAGTCAGACAGACTGCGTTGTAACGATCCAGACACCTAGTTGTCTGTGAGTCATTTGAGTCTGTATGTAACCATTCATAGAGAGAACAGAGAGGGAAGGATATATTGAAAGAAACGCAACATAGAGATAGACCAGAGGTCTAGAAGAGACCTCGCGCTGCATATGCAGTGCAACAGACTGTGCTAACTTCCCTCAAGATATATAATAGAAGCACAGTTTGGTGGACGTAGCTCCCATCCCGGGGGTGAACCACGTTAAATCTGCGTGTTATGTGTTGGCTAAATGTGATTGTACTTGCTTATTGTTACTGGTTATTATGCATGTAATGATAGTAGCAGTAGATGAATGTATGTATTGTTCCGCTCATGATAAGGCAAGAGGATAAAGATAAGTTGAAGCACTTCAGTAGGCTGTTTAAAGACTCCTTTACGTCTGTCTCTAATGACCAGTTACTCACAATATACTTCTGAGAAGTAGAGTTTCGCACATCGGCACAGTCAACGTTAAGAGCGCAAAGTCGTAGTGGTAAGATATCGCAGAGAGGCGGTATCGCATCGGCAGAGGAGCTGCGGTGCGTGAGACTGCGAGCTGAGGGCTTAGGGTTGACTAGAGGATGGGTGTTCCGCGGTGCGTAAGGATGCGGTAAGGTTGGGAATATTGTGAGTAAGTGGAAGTTGTGCGACGCGAGAGGAAATCGTACGACTGGCGCGGGGTTGAGCATCACACGGGTAAAAGTGCTGCGAGTAGAAGGGGATGTGCGATGCGCTGAGCTAGTCGATCTAGTGGCACGCAGGAGTAGGAGAAAAGAAATAGGATGCGCAGAACCTGGTCCAAGACACTTGAGTCTTGGCCAACCCATTAGATTCACTTCGGGTGAGACTTCAGATCGCTTCGCGGTCTGTCGCCGAAAGGGCCAGTGAGTTTGGGATGTTGTTGATTAATTATAGTAAACCCGGGTCTGCCCATGCAATCAACAACATTAAAAATGAACCCTTTTGTTTCTGGAAAAACCCTTACCTAATTTTGATCTTCTCACATTTGCACTTTTAGAAAAATTTTGATCTTCACCACATGGCCATATAATGAAAAAATATTGAACAGCATTTCAGGTGTCACAATGTTCATATCATTGTCCACATTGTTGTGAAGGTTTTTTATCCTTAAAATTGCGCTCCTCCTACCTGCACCACCTTCGTTATTAACGTCGACCTTTTGCTGCAGGCGAAAAAATAAACATTAAACCTTATTCTCTGTAATGTCAAATATCCAACAAATTATTCACCTCTGGATGTTGTTGGAGTACTATTTGTAGAGTGGCAATGCGGTCCTCGGGGAGAAAAGTTGCTGAAAGCCTGCATCCATGCCAATTCACTTCGTGCTCAAAGCAAGAGCTGTAGTCGCTTCACTAACATTGCAAAATAAAATGTCCCAACTTGTCCCTTGGAGTCTCACCACTACATCATTCCCATAATGTTCTTTCATCTGCCGGGGAATCCAATCTTGGGTCATATTCTGGGGAAGATTGGATATACAAATGATTCGAGTCAGTTTGAATTTCAAGAAATTGAATTTTGTCCTCTAAGACAGATTGTAGTCCGACATTCCTCCTCCTGATCCTGAAGGGCCGGCCTCGTAGTACTATAAGCAAAATCGATGATTACTATGAGTTCTCCTATCCAGATCAATTGTTCGCATTCTATCCAAGACCATCACTTGAGAGCAGTGTTTGAACAACTGAAAACCCTACACAAACAAATAATACATTCAATACATCTCTATATGTCATAAATTATATTTATAAGGATTTTCAATACAGCTTTCATGCTTTTGAGTGCAGGAGTTCAGAGCTTTTGGATTAATTTACAGCTAAAAAGTGGGCAGCTCTCACTGCTTGCATTTGGTTTTCCATTTGGACAAGACCATTCATTTGCGGATGTCCACGCCTTAGCATTTTCAGAAAAACTTTGATTTTCACAACATGGCTGTATAACGAGAAAATATTGAACAACATTTAGGGTGTCACATGGAGGCAAGGTTTAATTAGTTCTACAATTTACTTGAGCAAGGTAAAATCATAACTTCAACCGTAACTTTGAGAGTGAAAACAGCGAGGGCTTGAATCTAAAAAGCTTTTAGGATAAAATGGGATAAAATTTAGGTTAAAGTGAAAGATCGATTCACCTACAAACAAATGAGAGCCTATTAAATCATCAATCTCTAATATTTCAAAAACCAGGGCCTGTTAATATCATATGAAAATCCAAAATAAACCATTTACATGCACATACATAATAAAACTCATAATCATTATTTTATTAAATTTAATTCACTATAAAACTTTATATACATGATAGATTCAAAAATAGCTCGTTGTATGACTGTATTGGAATATTTGAACAGGTATACCTACAGGAAACCTCCCAAGACTGCTACAGGATTCCTTGAAAATGTTCACGCTTGCCCTCTAGAAGCTTCGACCTCATACATGTGGTGGATGCATAGTGTGCATGGCCTAAACGTGGAAAGTGTATGGAATGAGTCGATGGGCATAAAGGAGTTTGATGTAACCTTTTTACCCATTTACCAATTCTTTTTTGTGCACAATATACAAAAATTTTATTTCTTCAAAACATCAACATGCCTACTTTTGTATACCACTGAATTTCTAATGATTTTATATTTTTTTTTCAAATTGAAAATATTTTTTTTTAATGGAATTAGCAGTGTGAACTTGATAACTATGGTCGGTCAAAAGACATTTTTCACCTTCCCAGGCATTGATAATCGCCCCAAGCTTAGAACGAGGTTTTCCAACACAAAGTTCTCATTTATTTTTATCTGTTTCAGTGCTGCAAGACTAAAATGATTAAAAAATAAAGAAAATATGTTGTTTACCATAAACGTCAATGGATTTTCTTTTCAAATTTTGCTAAAAAGTGGATTCCATTACTTTTCGACAGGTTGCCTGCCATCGTGGAGCACTTCCCAAGTTGATGGAGAATACATTGAAATGAATTGATAACTAACCAGTCCAGTCTTATGATACATATTTATGCATTCTATACAACGTGTCTATTATTATCCTCGCAAATCGAAGACGTGGAGAATTGAAGCTAAGAGAACTCACTATTGAATGTCATTCTTCCTTCCCAATCTCCTCCTACAGCGAGCTCTCTAATTATGGCCATAAAAATGCAGAATGAGGTTTCCAGAATGGCAATGTTTGTTTTGACAGACAGACTGTTGGGAAGTTGGTATTCCATGGTTAAAAAAAAAAGAAAAAATACACAGATATTAATATAAAGGCTAAACACAAAGATAAACCTTTAATGTATACCAAAGTATGCATATCATCAAGTTTGATTTTTTTGACCTCTGCTGCAATGTATCATCAGTTTTCTGGTAAATATATTGGGTTTAAGCCTTCTCAAGATAACAACAACACCAATTAGCCATGCGATTGAGGTTGAGGTTGCAATAATGGCTATCAATGAATATCAAAAACGCCAGCCAATTACACCCGGTTGATCTTGGCTATGAATATCAACAACGCCAGCCAATTACACCCGGTTGATCTTGGCTATGATGCTGCTACTGGTTAACCTTAAACAACTGGCTTTGAAACTGAATGATCTTAAACAACAACTGGTTGGAACTGAAGGATCTTATCCTGAAATCAACCATATTTAAATAGCAGTATACATAACATTTAGGTGGAGTTTTATTTCTCCTGGCACTATAGAAGTGAAGATCCCTTTAGAGCTTAAACGCCTGAGAGAAAGGAGATTATGGAGCGTGGTGAGATTCGCAGTGGTGATGCTCACAAGAAGAATTGCAGTAAAAAAATTGTAGAAAAAGGCTGTCGATTTACACATGAAGTACTTTGGAGGAGACAAATTCAAGAATATCGGAGGTAATTTTAATGACCACTATGAATTTTCATGCAGCATCTCTCCAGCATGATTTTTCAAGGCTCCAACTTCAACTTCCTCCATCAGACGAAAGAATTGGGATGGTTGTTTTCTTTTGAAAGCCATATTGTGTGGGCTTTAATCACTTCATTGCTTGCAATGAAGATGATGATGATCAATATTTCAGTTATATGGATTCTGTATTTTCTAATTCTAATGGAATTCTAACATCTAATTCATGCACTTATGTTTCAACAACCAAATGTTTCAAAGACAACAAACAAAGCAATAGGCAGGGACTTGCTGCCTTGCAGCCCCTCTTGTTTCTGATATAAGTCATCATGTCCTTTAGTTTTAAGATTCTCGTCTAGTTCTAGTGTCATATGTTCATTTCCCGTAAATATTTACATTGCCTTCAATGTATATATTGTATTCTCAATCCATTTACAATTTGTATAGATTTAATCTATCTTACAAATAATTTTATTCAACAAATGGAAGCTTCAACTTAATAATCTAATAGATTCACCTAATTTACAAATACTTATGTTCCACAAACAGAAGCTTCAACCTACCTATCTAACCTAGATTGGTAGGTATTAGCTGCCATGCAGCTTTGTTAAAAATAATGTGATCGTTCAATAAAATATTCTTAGGGGGCCTAAATTTCTAATGCAAATACAAACCTAAAGGTTGAGTGTTTCATTTTTTCAAGTGACATACATACTATGTAGACATCGCTAATGAAATAAGGGAGCAACATCACCAACAAGTGTGGTTGTGATAGATTCAATAAGCTAGAGACATATCCAACAACATTAAAAAAAAAGGATGTTAATCATCTAAACTTTAAATGATTAACGAAGTATTCTTATTTAAAACAAATATTGTTAGTGGATAAGAAATGAATAACATACTTAGTAATGTATATTTGAGTTAAATATTGTTAGTGGATAAGAAATGAATAACATACTTAGTAATGTATATTTGAGTAAAGTATAATATGTTTGGATTGAAGTTAACCTTGTTATTGTAATGACTTCATCGCTTTAGTTTTCAGTCTTTTGTTTTTTAGGTCAAGACACAAACATCTAACTCCTTGGTGGTCTCAACAAGAGGCAGATCAACGACAAATCAACCCACGGTTTTGCCTTTCCTTTCTTTTCAAGAGAAAGACTAGCAATTATGAAAGACTGTCGATGAACTATTATATGTTATGTATGGATGTATAGAATATCATTCTACATTTAGAAACATTATTGTATATTCTAGTGACAAAATATGATACTCTTCCAAGGATAAGGAACTTACAATTGGATGAGTGCATAAAGTTGAGGGACCTTTTTAATGTAATGGTAGATTCAATAAACTTATTCAAGTTCTATAAAAGAGAAATTATCCCAAGCAATCTTGATCCTACCAAACGTAGTTCTAAGCCTACCAAGGTGAAGGGAAACTAGGATAGTTAACAAAATTTTGTTTGTGTTATGTTCTCTAAATTGTGTATGTCTTATATCCTATAAAACACGTATGCATTTTGTGAACCATGATTTATGCCCCAAAACAGGCCACGCCCATCATTTTCTTCACAATAGTGACAAGCAATGAGTTCGGGCGACCAAAGCACGTATTGATGAATATGATTTGGGTGAGAAGGGCCTCCATATACCACCTCTGGCATCAATCTCCTCAGTCTCAGGTATTTACATCAAATTCCATCCTTATAATTTCTCTATTTTCAATAATTTGTATGCCCTAAATTGAATTGAAACCATAATTTTTTTAATGTGTATTCCCTAAAAGAAATTTAAACCATAACTCCAGTCATTTGTATGCCCGAAGGAAATTAAAACCTCAATTTACTCATAAAAATCAAATCCATTTCACTAGATGCATATATATTCATGAGCATCCTTATGAATCCAAACCAATATTCAC
>LPNX010445685.1:88321-185449 GCA_001517045.1 Pseudotsuga menziesii
CTATGGATTTGTTGAATGTGAACTATTTCGTTTTCAGTCTTGTGTCCATGAACTATGAGATCGTTCTAACTCTTTGAACCTATGTTCTTGTATGAATGCTCTCTAGTTTATTCTATGAATTTTCCACTATGAGTAATGAATGTTGTTCATAAACAATTGGCTATCTGGTTGTTCAAATATCTTTAAATGTTCATGTGTTTTGAAAGAAGTATCAGCTATCTGTGATTTTTCTTAATGCATGCGCAAAACACATTACTCGTTAATGAATGATAATCTTGCTCCCTAGGGATAGGTTAGGTAGTTAGTTTTAATTTCTTGCTGTGTGTGATTTAGAAGCGAGAGAGTTTAAGACAAGAGGTAAGAACCAACGCATCACATTGTGACCGCTCCTCGTATTCTCTATCAATCCGCATTCTTAGATAGGCACTTGCATCTCATACTTTAATGAAAACTAAAACATACACGGTGGACCGGGCCACAACCGGTAAAACCTTTTTATTTTGTTACTTGACGTATGGTAGCCAGACTGTAAACCGGATGGATTCCCCATACCAAACAGTAACAGGCTAGTTGGGAACGTTTACTGGGGAGAATCCCTTACTGTTGTTGCCTACGATTTTCTAGGCCTCAACAAGTATATAAAATAAAAATTACAAACATGCCTATAGGTTTATCAAGACAACATATACGTGATAAAACATGTACGTTGGCCTCAGTCTCATCTAGGAAAATACAATGATTCATATAAAATTTAATAATTCATTTTATTTTTCTTCTTTGGTATCCATACCTAGAACTCTACAAACCTATGCTTATTTATCTTGTTCTTCCACCTCTAGGCTTTCTCAGACACTTTAGGTCTTCTACCTAGGTTATCTTTAGCTTTCACTGCGTGACTACTGTGCCATCTTTCCTTGTTCATCTCTGCTACTAGCATTCATAACTTTATTTATCTATATTTTTAAGTCTATGAATAGCTTGCATTCCATTAAATTTTTCATTCTGCTACCATGGAATCAACATCTTTTCCATGCTCTTTACTATAGTAGTTGCATTCTCCATGGAAATTTCACCATTTCTCTATGTACCCTCACACATGTACTCTTCCAACTCATTGGTTGTATCACTTGCCTCAGCAAGGCACTTGGATAGATCTACAAATATTCCCTCTTCAATCTTTCTAACAACCTTAGCTATTGTCTTTTCTACTACTACTCCTATGGAAGTTATTCTACATCCAACCTCCGCAACTAGAGACACTCCTCAAAGAAACTTAACTCCTTCTCTAAACTACGCCATCCTCCTTCTCTATCTTCATTCTCTGTTGCAATTACAGGCACTACAACAAGATCCATGACATTATGCCATTATTTCTTTTCAATAGGAATGCAATCTATATCCTCCAATGCAAAATGATTAACCCCTAGGAATTTCTCAATGATCTTTAATTCTTCAATCTCAAAAATAATTTCATCTTCACAATCTAGGGTTGATTTATTTGCATCTTTATTGCTGATAGGTTTATGGTTTCTCTCTACTGCAACAACATCTTCAACTCTTTTTGCAATGACTTCTCACCTGCTTTCTTATTTTTCTATGTACATTCATATTCTACTCTCAACTCTTCCTTGGGCATAACCACAAGGGATTCACCATCATCTTCCTCCACTAGGAAATTCTACACAACTTTTTGTTCTTACTACTCTAGCACATCTACATGGTGTGCATTCTCAACACATGCCATATCATTAGCAACTTTCATTGATGGATCCTCTTCGCCATTGATTTCCACAAAGGTAGCTTCATTTTTGTGATACAAAGGATGCTACATAAGAAACTCCACCACAATGATCATCATCAACATTATACCTTGGTAAATTCTCCAAAGTATAGGATGCTACCAAGGGAGTTCTACAATCTCCTTCCGTAGGTGTCTGAGCATTGTGGGATTCACCTTCCACATCCTTCATACGCTTTGTTTTGTTGAACGAGACATCACAATTTTATTTTTCTTTTGTTCTCTATGCTTTAGCGGAGTCTATCTCGGCTTCTTCAAGTTCTACTACTACTATAGGTGACACAACATCATCTTCTACTATAAAATATTTTCTACATCATCCACTGCCATGTACAAACAATGGGATTCATCATCCTCATGTTCATACACAACTAGGTACATAGGGTATTCTTCAAACTTCTTCTTTGCAAGCACAACTACCATAGGTAGTTCTTCTACCTTCTCCACAACTTCTACCAGGAGACATTCATCTTCAACATCCAATGGTGTAAATACACAATGGGATTCACCGTAGACATGGTTGTATTATACTTCTACTGCAAGATTCTCTACTAACTCTTCTACAACCAATAACTCGGCTAACAGTTGGTCAATGTCACTTACACCAAACTCCATCTTCGTATTTCCCCATGCTTCTCTAACAATGGTGGATTCAGCAATGACATGAAGCATGTTATCATCTAGAGCTTGCTATATGAAATATAAATTTGAGGAATCCCTAACCTCATCTCAGGGGCCATCATATCTATTCACAAGAAAATTCCATAAACCTTCATGACGAAGGAACGCTTGCATCCTAGAAAACCAAATTTCAAAATTCTTACAAGTGAAATGTGGGGTTGATCCAAGATTTGTTCTTCACCCATCATATTTAATCAATCATCTATCATATTCAGAGCTTCTGGGATCCTCTACTACAACTAGAACATATCCATATACCTCTACAAAATACTCAACTTAATCTCTTATGCTTCTTCTTTTAATTTCCTCAAGACTTTTTTGTTGACCCATATTTTATTTTATAGCTTACTAATGATCGACATCTTGCACTTTAACTAGGTATCTAGACATAGCACTTCATCCTCTTCAGGAATGAAACACACAACCCATGTACCTGGGTCCTCTCTCTCACAGACAACAAGAAAATAGGGCTTGAGATTCTACTCAACTTTATAGGACACCACAAAACACAATGAATAGGACTTCAAATAACACCACAGGCCACATCATGTGGCTAAAACTTCATCTGCGGATTTAAACCAACAAACCAATGCCACTCAACTCTTTCATGAGGGTTCTAGCAACTGCACACAGGATACACCTTCACTAGACTCAACTTTCTCTTCTAACGACCAATAGACTCACAAAATTCATTTCACTTAAACAAGAGACAAACACAATCAAAACCCAAAACCTAACTCATCAAAACATTAACAAGACTCACAAATTCTATTGCCTCATGGAATTTCTTCCCAAAAACTCAATTTACAAGTGACAAACAGCATTCAAGCTAAACCCCTCTTAATCACTTACAAATGTCAATATGCCTTACTCACAACTGGAGCGATCCTCACACAGCCTACATTGGGTTTTTTCAATTTCTCAACAGTTGTACACCCAACTGGAGCATACATGATCTAAACAGGCTCTAAAAAATCAAACTAGACTCTACATAACAACCAAGGACAACAACTCAAGCCACTTGTAACTCGAAACTTAAAAAGGAGAACAAAATCTCTCTTTAATTTAATCAGTTGGATAAACCCATACTATGTGAAACAGAGCAAATCTCAACACCAACAACAGTGCTTTGTCTTTATCTCTATAGGTTGGATTCACCTCAAAGTATAACTAGTGGACACTAGCTCAACATCATTAGACTTGCTCTGATTTCAACCCTTCTAGCTCTTATACCACTTGTAGGAAGTGGGGAAAAGCTTAAACCAACTCTAGTACCAAACTCATAGAACATATTATACAATTTAACTAGAAATTTATTCTGAAACACAATTTGTTGAGCATTGGACAGCTGATACAGAAAGGTTACAGAGTTTACATGGAGGAAAATCATTGTGTGATTAAAGACATTTGTCCAAGCAACCAGCTGATAGCAAAAGTGCCAATGACAAGCAATCGCTTGTTTCCATTGAGGATAGCCCCAGACAATTCTATAGCTACGTTCAAGGAACAAAGTAAAGAAGTAGTCGTACACTGTGACAAGAAATAAAATGACAACGTTGAAAATCAAGCAGCATTTCAAACAGAAGTTCAGGATGATTCCTGGCTGTGGCATTTCATATTTGGACATCTGAATTTTGGTGGGCTAAAGCTACTACACACAAATAATGTGGTAAAATGATTATCATTGATCGACAAACCAGACAGAGTTTGTGAAGGATGCATTTTTGGCAAGCAGCATAAAGAGAATTTTCCAGTCGGAAGGTCTTATAGAGCACGCACTTCACTTGAGATTGTGCAATATGATATTTTTGGTCCGATGCAGACATCATCCATTGGTCGCTGCAATTATTTCCTTACTTTTATTGATGACTACTCAAGAAAAACATGGGTATATTTTCTGAAACGTAAATCTGATGCATTTAGTTGTTTTCAATAGTTCAAAGTACTCGTGGAGAACCAGAGTGGACACCGCATCAAAATATTAAGGACGAACAGAGGCAGTGAATATGTTTCAAATGAATTTCTAAACTTTTGCAAAACCCATGGAATACAGAAGCAATTCACTGCACAGTATACACCTCAATAGAATGATGTCGCAAAGAGAAAGAACATAACCATTATGGATATGATGCGCAACATGATGGCAGCCAAGCATTTGCCAAATAAATATTGGGCTAAAGCAGTTGCAATTGCTGTATATATTATCAACCGATGTATGACAAAGAGCATGAAGAAAAAAATTCCTCAAGAAGCATGGACAGGTATGAATCATAGTGTTTCACATTTAAAATATTTTGGTTGTGTTGCATATGCTCGTGTGCCAAATGAGCTGAGAAAGAAATTAGACAACAAGGGACAGAAATTTATTTTTCTCAGCTATTCTGAAGACACAAAAGGATACAAGTTGTATGACCCTGTCTCAAGGAAAGTAATCATCATTCGCGATGTTCAATTCGTCAAGAATGAATCAAGGGATGGAACCGTCGAGAATAATGTAAATACTGTTTCGAATGTCGAACATGATGACATGACGAAGGAGGTGGTTCAAATACCACATGTAAGTCAACTGGTCATGGCACTATCGAATCCCATGACACCGTGACTTGGTTCAGCACAAGGAACATCGATACAAGTCGTAGCTCAAGCTACGTCGACAAGCACACCAAGGGGACAACAGACTCCATCAAGTTGTTCGTCACAATCAACAGATCCAGTGAAGACAAGAAGTCTACAAGAAATGTATGAATATGGTACACAAAATTCATTCTCTCTCTTTGCATTATTTTCTCAATTATACGATCCACTAACATTTGAGGAAGTTGTTGAGGATGAAGTATGGCATAATCCATGGATGAAGAAATAGAATGCATTGAGAAAAACCAGACATGGGAACTAGTTTATGTACCAAAATATAAATATGTAATCAGCATCAAATGGATTTACAAGACCAAGCAAGATGTTGATGGGAATGTGCATAAGCACAAGAAAAGAATGGTCACAAGAGGGTTTATACAGCAAATCGGCATAGATTTCAATGAAACTTTCGCACCAGTTGCACATATGGAAACTATCATAACTATTTCTGCCATCGCTGCACAAAAAAATGGCCTATTTATCAAATGGATGTTAAGTCGGAATTCTTGAATGACTATCTGGATGAAGAAGTATATGTGGAACAACCACAAGTCTATGATGTTCCAGGACAAGAACACAAAGTGAACAATTGAAAAAGGCACTCTATGGTTTGAAGCAAGCTCCAAGCTGATCTTGGTACAGTCGCATTGATTCCTATCTCACCAAGAATGGATTTCATAGAATTGAAAGTGAGTCAACAATGTACACCAAAGTGAATGAGCAAGATAACATGCTAATTGTCTGCCTATATGTAGATGATTTAATATTTACTTGTGATTTTGATATAAAGAATTTAGAACAATCATGGAAAGTGAATTTGAAATGAATGATTTGGGGCTCATGAATTTTTTTCTGGGCATTGAAGTTCAACAGTTTGAAAGTGGTATTTTTATATCACAGTCCAAGAATGCAAGTACAGTTTTAAAAATATTCAATATGTCTAATTGCAAGTCATCTCCAACACCAGTAATAATAGGTTTAAAATTGGGCAAAGATGATGATGGATCAATTATAGATCCTATGTTGTTTAAAAGGCTTGTTGGTAGCCTTATGTATTTAATAGCGATGAGACCAGACATCATGTATGGATTAAGTCTGATCTCAAGATTCATGGAGTCACCAAAAGACTCTCATTGGCAAGCCGGCAAAAGAATTATGAGGTATGTAAGTGGCACAAAGGATCTTGGAATAATGTATTCAACCTAAGAAAAATTTAAACTCATTGGATACACAGACAATGACAAAGGAGGAAACACAAATGACAGGAAAAGCACATATGGGTACACATTTCATTTTAGTATAGGTATTGTGTCGCGGGTTTCGAAGAAACAACCCATAGTAACTATATCTTCAGCAGAAACAGAGTATGTTGCAGCTACAGGAGATGCATGTCAAGCTGTTTGGATCAGGATAATGTTAAAAGACCTATCGCAGAACCAGCAAGAACCAACAACCATTTTCTATGACAACAATTCAGCCATTTCTCTATCAAAGAATCATGTGTTTCACAAGAAAACCAAACACATCGACACAAGGTATCATTTCATAAGAGAATTGGTGAACAATAAAGAAATCTGTTTAGAATTTTTCATGTATGAAGATTGCAGACATCTTTACAAAACCATTGGAAAGGGATACATTCCAGTATCTGTGACGTTATTTAGGAATGACAATTTCTACTCAATGAACTATGTCATGAACATATAAAGGTTCATCTCTGAAACATTTTGTAATATTTTGTTTTAAAATTTTGATCTGCTCATAATTAAGGGGGAGTGTTGGAAATATTAATTACTCGTTGATCCGAATATCACATCATCCAACTCTATCAAAGTCTGTAGCAGGTCAATTTTTGTCAGACAGGATGAAGAGTTCACGTCTCTCGTATAAGCCAGTCGAGTTCACGTCTCTCATAAATTGTTGAAACATTCTAGCTTATCGATGTACATGCTAAAAAGGGTAGTAGAGAGGTGGAAACCTTGCTTAAATCCAAAATTATAATTAATATATTTCAACCACCCCTTGGTGCTCTTAAACTTGGCAATGACAATTTTGTACAACCTTATCTCGACAACTCTTAATTTATTAGTATTACAAACTTGGTATAAATCAAATGTTTCAAATATTGGGATTTTTTTGGGTAAGATTGGATTTTATAGGTAACTTTGTAAAATTTATTCTCATTAATAATGGCATTACCTACTCGGCATTGATTGATTCAATGATTGAGTAGCATAATAAAAATGAAACATTGAACCTTCATATTAAGTTGTTGTCTACTCTTCATTCTAAACTGCATTCTCATTAAGAAAAAATTCTTGATAAGAAATAGCATCAATTATATCCCCTATGATTATACATTGGAAATACATTAAAATCAAGTCCCCAATATCAAAATCGTCCTCCCATCCTCATGACAGTGCGGATGGGGATAGATATGAGGGAAAACATAATAATGTATTCTCATAGTGGGGATCGAGGTGGGAGGGAGATATTAGAGAAAACATGGGGGGAGATATTAGAGAAGACATAATATCGCATCCCCAACCCCACCCTCATAGAAGAGAAAGATGAGCCTAGCTAATCTTGGAGTCCCTTGGAGAACATAGGAGAATTGGTGGATTACTAAAATAGGTGGTCAAAATCTAAAAATTGAATTTGTTTAAACAAAGGAAAATACCACATATCCAATTTTTGTAAATTAATTATATTCATCGATGTGGTATGCAAATAAAGACCAACATTGAAGACGTTCCAACATGGAAAACATTATGACTATTGACGCCTTGGCTAGAGCACAACTATCAAAGTTGGTTTGATAGGAACACTCTAGGATTGTGGTGCTACCCGCCATCCATATCAACAAATCCACACTTGTACTATTTTCTATTATTGATACTTGTTATTATTGGAAACTTCAACGAAGAAAATAAAATGTTGGATATATGGGTTTGGGGTTTAACTTACTCAATTTATTTCTATATTACTTGTGCATTTTGTTAGGTGAAACTAATTCTCTATTGTGTTTGTAAATCCCCAAACTCAGGGTTTTCAATGAATGGGTTCAACTTTAAAACATCATAACAAAGTTTGAGGAAGTCTATCTTGATCTCAAGCCTTATATTCTAGATGATCCTACTTACCATTATATCGTTGCTCCCAAAATGTTGGTGATTGTGTTCCACACATCTCACTTACAATGCTAGTTCCAACTTTAATTACCTTTATATAAGTATGGGTATCATTCATTGCACATGTTACATTAAACTACAAAAGTTGACATTTTGTGGGGAGTGATACGTACAACTATGAAAAATAAAAGGTTGAATTCGCTACATGCCAAGACTAATCAACATAATTTCTTATGTAGACTTTGCAATTGCATCCATGGGTGCGTGAAAGCTAATGATGGTCTCTCATGATGCATTAGTGGCAATGCAAATATGGACAAGCATCAATATGTTAACTTGGAAGGATGATTCAAGGTACTTTCACAATGAATTTCAATATTATATGGAATATGAAATGTAGGTAATTGAATTAATTTTTTGAATATATATTTTTTAATTATAGAAGTTTTGTATAACTATGTGAAGTTTAAGTTTTTCTAACATTGCTATGTTGTTTTTCATGAAAATTATAATCCATGTATTCCCATTAGTGCAAGTGTTGAGTACCTAAATGATAGAATTTTATTTAAATAAATTGTGAAAATGTAGAAAAGGCATCATGTTGGTGCATTTATTGTAGTACTTTGTATTTTTTTTCCTATGGATTGTAGATATTTGTATGTACTAGTGTAGCATAAAAAAAAATTTAAAAAAAAATAATGGTCAAATGAGAAAAAATCATAGAAGGAACAATAGACATGTATTTTAAGATTATTATACATATTAAGCCAAATAAATACCAAACAATATTATTTAAAAAGAAAAATATAAATTTGGATTCTACATAGTCAACTATATGTATGTGTGTAGTTTGATCAATAACGGATTTGTGTAGCATATATAAAAGTAATGTGGAAAAAAATATTTATCAAGAGGATTTTAGAAATTGGAGATTTTGATGTTTGTGTAGCTCAAACCACCAATTTTCTGATTCCAAACCTAAATCCAAAGTAAGCAAGTAAACAAAAGTGTATTTAGAATTCTCATTGGCACCCAAAAAAAATAATTTGAGGATTGAACACACATTGTAGGAGCATGTTGTCTTAGGAACACACACACTCAATTGTGAGTATTTTTCATATTATTTTGACCATTTTCCCAATATATGTCCTTCACCTCCAAGAGGGTATATTAATGACATTAGGACGATTTATCATTAGGTATGGGTATTGGGGTCCTTAACATGATATTGGGAGGAAACCTGGTCCTTATCCCATTAAAAATGCTTCTAGGTATCAAGGGACACCACACATGACCTCCCATTGATATCCTTGGCCTGTGATTGGGAATATCAATGGAGTTAGGAGGATTTCAACAATATTTATCAGTCTCAAGGCATTGGACATGAGTTGAGAAGGAATCCCAAGACTTAGGTTATTAAATAAGCTTCTAATAATATAGGGCAAAGAACAATGTGTTACAACAATATTTGATACCCTTAATGAAGACAAAGCAACTCTTGGATCCAATCACCTTTTATGACAAAAAGAATAATGAAATATTGAATAATTTCTTTAGTATTAGGTATTGTTGTTACTCTTCCTTGGGTAAGTATCGACTACTCACTACTTTATTGGGGAAAAGAGCTCATAAGCTATATGGTCACTCCTTTTGGATTATTAATCACAACCAAATATATTTGAAGAAAAACGAAGTTCTAAAAGTGTACATGGAATATATACCTTGAGTTAGTTTTGCATGAAAGGTCCATGTAAGGAATGCTTAACAACATACTTCAAACCCATGACCCTCCCTAGTCCTATAAAAAAAAGGGTGAGTTAAAGGGTAAGGAGGATAAAGCTCCACATAAAGAATCCTTATGTTGGAGTAATCTTGGTTCAGTAGAATTCCTCTCGAGATTTGGCTTTAATTTTTTGAGTGTTTGGAGCTTGTGTGAAGAGTAGTATCCTATCAAAGGCTTCTTCAACGAACTAAGCTTTACAGTTGAATTAGAAAAAGGGATCAAGGGCTAGTGGCTAAGAAGGAGACTTGGACTCTTGATAAGGGAGGTGATGCTAGTATAACCATGTATACATTATGGTGTAATTTATTTATTTGAGTAATATAAATATATATTCTCTTTCCCCAACCAATATATACATCATTTTCAGGTGTGTTAATGTGTCTTGGTTTGATATATATAACTTGTATAGCATATTTAGATTTCTTAATATGCGTGATTGCTTATTTTTTAAACTACTATAAGCGAATAATTAGAAGGGTGTTGTTGTTTATATATGTGTACAATTCTATTCATGAATCCTAGAAGTTGGATCAAGGATCGGAGCAGCTATCCTTACAAAGATAAGGACAACCTTCATTAAAACAAGTTGGATTATCTCCCTCTTCTTTGATATTATACTTGCATGCATGTTAGATTCTAGTAAAAGTAGTATAGGAACTTATTTGATATGTTTGTGAACCTAACCCACTCATCAGGAGGGGAAGCACTCAACTCCATAGTTGTGGTGACACTTACCCTCATAAAATAATGACTCAAAATACTGAATTGGAAATCTTGAATGCATCCTTGTCTTTGAAGTAGGGGTAAAAGCATTATTATAATATTTTGAGCACTAGTTATGAGTCTCAAGTCCTGTGAGGTAGTCAATGTAGGAAACATGGTGATTGGACCTTTAAGTAATATTTCAAGAATACTTGGCTATGAAAAACACCTTGAATCACCACATAATACCTTTACACATTATCCTTTCCTTTGAGAAGGTATCTAGGTACAATCATCATTTTTTATACTAGTTACATGAGTCTTTGGGCCCTATACATGGTTGTATGAAACCGAGGACTTACACCATAGAATAATATTATAAGCATACAATTTCAAAAATGACACCTTAATCCAACACACATGACCTCGTAAGTGAATCATTTCCCTCTTTATGGGGATATTTATGATATTAAGAATTTTTTAGCACTAGGTACATGGATTTCAAGGTCCTGGATATGATTAAGGGAGAAACTAGGTATTACACCATAAATGAATATTGTATGAATCAATTCCTAAAACCAATGCATCAAACCAAAAAACATGACCTCCAAAGGTGATATTTGGCCTCTAAGTGTGGTTATGTGCACCATTACAATTTTCAAGCACAAGGTATGGTTCAATGGGTCCTCAACATGGTGGCCGGAGGAAACATAGGCTTTAGTCCTTAGAGAAATATTGCATTCATCTAGGACCAAGAAAAATATCTCAAACCCACACACATGCCCTCCCAAGTGTAATATTTGCCTCTTAGTAGGCATATTTTCACCATTATAGTTTTTTATTCATTAGGTGTTAGTATGAAGTCTTGGACCAATGTCATTCGATGAAACTTATGCATTAGGTGTAAAATTATATTTTAGGGCTCAATAGACATTAATGCATCCTCAAACCACCAAATATGACCTATGTATTGGATATTTGTATTTACAATACAGACACCATTATAAATTTTTGAGGACCAAGGAGAGGTCATTGGGTAGTAGATATGCTCTAGGGAGGAAAATTGGTCCTTCCAACCTAAAGTAAAACTTTAATAATCCAAATCCAAGAACTATGCCTTGAATCGTGATACCCAATGTAGTATTCAGAGTATCTTCTCCCTCTAAGTTGGTATATGGACACCATCAGGAGGTTTTGCGATTTAGCTATGACTTGGGGAAGAAAAATTAGACCCCATACCCTAAAAGTAGCTTCTAAGGATGAAAGGACATGAACAAGGCCTTGAACCACTAAATGGGACATTTTTATTTGATCTATGATATTTAATAGGGGATAAGGATTCTATCATAATTTTTTCAACACTAATGTGTTGAACCACCACAAAGGCCTTTTTTAGGTTTCCTTGGTCTCCAAATGGGGATATTCAACATTATGAGGTTTCAAACATTAATTGTGGGTCTATTGACTCTATATATGGCCAAAATAAGAAACCCAAGCCTTATGAATTAAATGAAGCAATCATATGGGGCTAATAATCATACCTTAAACCACCCAGAGGACCACTTAAGGGAATCATTTACCCCTAACTAAGCATATAGGTCATGTTAGCATGTTTTTTCCCTATGGATGGTTCTTGGGGCCTTGGAGTTGGTTAGAGGAGGAAACATTAACCATAGGCTCTAAAAGAATCTTCTAGCCATCCAAGGCCAAGAAGGTTTCCTTGAACAACAACAGATGACCTCATAAGGGTATCCCTAGTCTAAGATTGAGAATTTTGGTGCCATTAGGTGATTTTTAGTAGTATATAAGTGTATTAGGGATATAGAAATGCTCTAGGTAAGAAGGGCATGCCTTAGTCTATCATGAAATATTTGAGGCATTTAGAGTCCTAATCATTTCCTCTAAGCACCAGACATGACTTCTTGGGCATATCCTTGGCATTTGAGAAAGTATGTTAGTGACTTCATAAGATTTTAGCTTTAAGTATTGGTATCAAGACCTTTATATGGTCAAGGAAAGAAACCCAAGCATTAGCTTGTAAGTAAATCTCTAAGGCAACTAGGGACAAACATGATGTCTCAAATCATCACACCCAATATATCAAGAGTTTTAGATTAGTCACCATAGATTACATAAAGGACCTAAGTGATATATTTAATTATGACCTAAAGGGTTTAGCCCATAAGTGAAGCTTCTACGTATCTTGGGCCAAACACAATGCCTCAAAACACCATGGCTTGCCTTGATATCAAATCATACTATGAAATCTTGTGGCTAACACTAATATTTGTAATCGAAGACAGTAAATCCCCATATATTACATTCATGGTGATATTGTTTAGGTGTTATAGGTTATGGATTAAAGTTGATAGTATCAAGGTGAAAAATATGCTAGGTTATATAGGTTAAACTACCATTGTGGCAGGAAAGCACAGACATTTTAGAGTGCATGCACATTATTAACTTGCACACACTTAAGAATGTGAATGTGTTGTTAATACATAAAAGCAAAAAATGCACATAACCCCACCTCAAACACTCTAAAAAATTCTATTTTGTTTGTTACTTGACATCTTCCTTGGAAAGCGATTATTACATACAATTTTTTATTATTTTTGTGTGAGTGGAAGGAAATTATTTATCGTTTTCTTCTTTCCAATCCATATAAAGATTCCAATTGAAATCCTTTCACAACATATGACACTAATGTTTCTCCTCCATCACCACAACTAAAACACATGATTTCAATAGAGGCTAATACAATTATGACATCTATTGAGCTTCCGACCATTATTTCATCAAGACAAGTTGTTGTGGATGAGCAGAAAATGATGGATTTGCTTGGAGATAATTATCCTATAAATGAAATTAAAGAGGGAACTAGAGCACAACCTTATAGGAGGAATTTATTATGGTGGAACCTCTTGTTGAACATTTAGACATTCCTAAAACTACCCATGAGCATGTCCTCTCCTACTAAATTTTACCTAGAAGTTATTGAAGGGGTAAAATTTCCTCTAGTTATAATCCCACAACATTGAGGTGAATATTTTCAAAATATGGGTCATTTGCCCTAGACTGAGCATCATGTACCAAAGAACTCCTAATTGCATCTAATTGGATGAAAGTGGTCTATAATCGTTTGAAACACAATATTCTATAAAATGAGAACACACATGAGTTCTCGTTTGTTGGAGGTATCATTTAGTAGTTGCTTTTATCTTCGTTTTGAAAAGTGGTGCTATCACTAGCACCCTTTTTGGGGGCTAAATTTACAACTTTATTGAAACCCAATTGGGTTCTCTTGCAATCAAGATTGTAAATTGACCCCTGAATTGAACCGACAGCAATCAAACCTCAATCGAGAGCTAAACTTACAACTTGCTTGAGGTTGTCACCTTAACAGTTGACGTCTTTACAACCAAAATGCCAAAATCAAACCACGACTCAAAAAGAGGTGCTACCAGAAGCACCCCTTTCCTTTGTCAGGATACATTTCCGTGGAAAAAAAAATTACTTTTTTTTTCAGAAAAATGAAAACACAAAAAAATGAAGAAAAAAACACATAAAAACAACTCGAAAGAAAAAAAAAACAACAACAAACACTCTTAAAAAAATGAAATAACACATTAGCAATTTCAAAATTTATATTAAAAAAAAAAATCTCAACAAAATATATAACATTTTAAAAAATTATAAAACTTATATTAAAAAAATGTTAAAACAATTCAAAAAATATTTTAAAAAAATGAAACACAAATAAAAAAAATTAAAATTATATAATAAACAATAGCCACGAGGTGGCAATGTCCCTGCAAAATTGCAAATATCATATTTTGGAATTTACAAAAGAGTTTTAAGCTATTGCTAAGATATCTAAACAATAATAGTTCATGAAATAAAGTTTTTAAGTATACTTTGGAATACAAAGTATACACGCCACTTGATATCCATGGTCCTGGTGATCTTTTATGAACTAGAATATTAAGTTATATATCTTATAAGTACCAATTTACATTTTTATATAATAATAGTTTTCTACAACATTTCTATGGAAATTTTCTAAAAAACATTATAAACATATTTATAAATTTATCCAAAAATACATGTAGATTTAAAAAATATTACACTAAAGAGTGTAAAGATATATGAAAAAATGTAAAGCTGACCTTTAACAAGCATATGAAGCCTAACATTATCCTATTTCATTGCCACAAGAAAATATACGAGACTTATCACACAAAAAAAAAATTATAAAAAAGTAACTTGTAATTTACAATAAAATTCAAATGACATAACTCAAAATAAAATTTAATTTAAAATTGAATCCCTGCATTATTGAATCTTATAAACCTATAAAACCAAAATTATATAAAACCAAAACAATATTAACCAGTAAAAACTCAGAATAATTTTAAAAAGTACACATTATTAACTGTACACGTTCCAATATAATTTATATTAAAAATTAATTTAAATTAATAGAAAATAAAAACAGTAGTTAAAAATTTTAAAAAACAATATAAAATATTAAAAAATAAAATGAAATGAACTCTAATATTATTAAATCTTTTGCATGCAAAGAAGACAAATCACACAACAAATCCAAAATTTAATATGTAACCAAAACTTTCAAAGCCTAACTTATCAAATCCAAAAGGGAATCCTAACTTAACAAATCCTCACGCTATAACTCAATAAATCTAGACGTGATGTGAATTTGAAGCTAATGTATGATCCTGGACCAATCTAAAATTCATCTTCTACAGCTAAACCCAATTTAATTAATAACAGCTAAACCTAACTCAACAAATCCAATTTGTATAACTTCATAAATCTAACCATTGTGTAAAATCAAAATACTCGGTCTCTTGAAATTCCGAGGTTGCTGAAGCTGAAATTCCGCACTAAATTCACCTGTTATCTTGAAATTCCAAGGTAGCAGAAATTCCACATAAAGTTTGTATAGCTTTGCCTCTGCACTTAACAACAAAAAAGGAAATATCATTAAAACAAAAAGAAAATAATAAAAACAAACAATACAGTATATTTCACAAATAAAATAGTGTTGTCAAGAAACTAAAATTGTACATACCTTATAAGCTCTCATCAATTGTATTTTTGTAGTGCCATGTTTTCTCTCCACCTAACAAACTAAACCAAGACCCACAACATAAAAGAAGCAATCCAAACAAAACATAATCAAAATAAAAACTAAACGATTAAAGATGGAAAACTAAAAGAAAACAGAAAACATAAATCAATTGGAAACTAAAAACAAATTAAAATGGCCATGCTTAATTTAAAAAATAAAATCTCAGAGAAAAAACCCAAATTCAAATAAATTTGGACTTATGTTCGGCTCGGCTCTTCTCCTATACAAACTCACCGCCCATCCTCCTCCTATAAAACTCACTGCCCCTCCTGCCCATTCTTCTTCCACGAACTCGCCTCTGCTCCTCTCTTGTACGAACCCACCGCTCCTGTTCGAATGCGAGACAAGCATATTTCCATCTCGACTCCTCTCCTGTACAAACTCTCCGCCCCACACCTCAAAAAAAAAATCCACCTCCAATAGACAGTAATAATGATGTTGACAGTTGAAACTTCACCATTTAGTTTAATTGTATTTTAAATCCGCTAAGCTATCAGAATATCGCATATGAGATTCGTTTATTCAATGACGCGTTGTTCTCACGTTGTTTCCGCATGAGAATTGAAATCCACCAGTCGTCATAAACCGATGACAGGATGTTCGTACATTGTTTCCGCATGAAATCAAATCCATGAAATCCACCAGTTGTCATAACCATACGATGCGTTGTCCTGTGCATTCATTGTCTCGTCAATCCTCTGAATTTTGTGCGATCATTTGAATTATGTGCACAAGATTAACATCATTATTGTTAAATGCAGTTGATCTCATCTCTGCCGCCAACACCTGAGACATACTATACAAGGCATATGTCAGCAATACGTTTGTCAATCCTTTTCCAATCGGATATCAGATAAACACCTAATTTTTTAAAAAAAACATTTAAATTGTTTTTCCAACTCTAATCTTAACATTAGGTTTCCAAGAAAAAATTAACAATAATAAATAATATAAATAATATAGTTGATCCATAATAATATAAGTACGGTCATAAATAATATAGCTGATCCATCCATATATGTCCCCTTGCAGGGACATAAAATTCAAGAAAACTAAAATAGTTAAAAGTTATAAAACAACTTTTTTTAATTTGAATTAAAAACCAAATAAGCCAAAATAACAAAACCAAAAACAATATTAAAAAATTTATAAATTTATAAAAAAGTTTAAAATTTAAAAAAAAAAATGGAAGTATATTATTATTTAAAAATAAATAAATAAACTGCCCCATCCTCTCCCTCTTCTCCCCCACGCATCCCCATTCCCAATATTCCCCCCCCCCCCCCCCCCTCCTTTCATTCCCCCACCCCCCCACCCCTCCTTTCATTCCCTGCATCCCTCCCCAAACGCTACACAGACGAGGAAGGAAGGTGAAAGTGGGCAGCATGATTCTAGGAGTTGTTGAATGATTGGTGGAGGGGGAGGGCGAGTGAAGGGGGGAAAGGAAGGGTCAGGGGGAATGGGATGGGTGGGTTTTAAATTTTTTCTAATAATAATATAATTTCATTTTTGTCTTTTAATTTTTAAATTTTTATAATTTTTTATTTTATTTTTTTAATATTGTTTTTTAAAGGCTTTTTATTTTTTTTCGTTCATAATTTATTTTTTTAATTATAATTTTTTTGAAATTTTTTTCATTTTGATTTTTCTTACTTTTTTTACTTAAAAAAATTGTTTATAAATTTTATAATGTTGTAAAAAAAATTGAAAATCTTTTTTTAATTTTTCTACAAGTTTTGAATTTTTTACTTTGTTGTTTTCAATTTTTGAATTTGTTGTTTCACATTTCTTTTTTAAGCAATTGTTTTTAAATTTTAACCTCGAATAAAAATGGCAGTGATTTTAGGAGGTCCACTTTTCAATCCAAGGGTTTATTTATGGTTTCAATTGTAATGACACCACTTGGAGTTACCAAAAACTTGTAAGTTTACCCACACACCCCCCCCCCCCCCCCCCCCGTCCTCCTCCCCCAAAAAAGTTGATGATACAGGTATCACCACTTTTCGTTTTGGGGTTGTTTTTTGGTGTTTTGACACAAAAATATGAATGTTTATGCCTAGAGTTCTCGTTCTATTGTATACTAGGATTTGAAGGTAAGTTACCTAACCAAACTATTTATTATCAATCATAAAATAATATATTAAAAAAAAAATCAAAATCTTATCCAACTAATTGTCAATTATTTCTCTCTTTGTTATAATCCAAGAGTTTGATTGATTCTAAGAAAAATTTAGGCATTAAAATTGTTAAAAGTTCAAAAACAAGTAATCATATTGTTAGAATAGTTGCAAATGATTTTCATACAAATGGTAAGAAAACTTATTCCAAATACTATAATGCAGCTTGACATGTAGTGACACAATCAATTATTAGAAAGAGAACATCATTTTCTTAAACAAACCTCTCATCTCATTAAATGTAACGTCAAAACCCTTCGAAAGTATTGTATTAGACAGGATATCCTTCATGTAGAAATCCAAAGTGTGTCCCTTCACTAGTAGGATACCTCATTCTGAGATGAAGTTAATTGGAGTAGTTAGGAAAATAATATAAAAAAAATTGCAAGAGAACACTAGGCCTTATTCCAAGTACTAAAATTGAGAATGGATTCTAGGGAATGTGAACCCCAAATTAAACACTTTCCTGACATGGCATATATAGAACTCTATGAGAGATTTTTTATGAATGAAAGCATAATCCATTTAACTTGGCCAAAAAAAAAATTAAAATTAAAACCTTGGTATGTTAGAATAAACACAATATGTAGCATACCTAGATGTGGATACCACAATAAATATGGTTATTATTATGTGTACCAAAAATAGGGGATCAAGGATAGTTCAAGCCTCCAAGACAACCAATGCCAAGTGTTGTCAAGGGAGTCATGCATACTTAATCCGTTGAGGGTATTTCTTGACCTCCCTTTTGAAATACATGGGAAAGCATCAAGGGGGAGTACCCTAGGGTTTCAAAGGTATCAAGAAAGGTGGTAGTAATTTCCTTTTAGGATAAAAGTGCGGTGAATGACCATAGTCATCTCAATAGACTAGTGCACATTCTCCTTACTTCTTAGTCAAGTACATATTGGTCTCCTTTGAAAGGAGGATTTGGACTTGTGGTGGGCCTCAACGTTTTAAAACACCCATAAGGGAAAGCTTGACCTTGTTATTCATAAATTCAAGTGACAATGGGAGACATGTGAAAATCTCACATGATTCATGCAGCAGTGAAAACCCACTAGGTAGAGAATCAGTCAATAGTGTTATAACTTCAATTAAAATCAATTATGAGACCCTTTCCATGTTAATTAATCCTATAGATAATGATAATTTCATTTCCTCTAATGCTTTATCTAGATCTAGATGGGAAAGGTGAATTTGATATGATCGATATGGCCTTGGTGGCTAGCCAAAGAGTGGGGAAAATAGTGAGGGAAAGAAACCTTGATATTCAAAGTTTTAAGGCTATGGAGTGAAATAATCCATATATATTCTTAAGAAAAACATTGACTAAAAAATATAGTACACGCAAATTTACCCTGGAAACCCTTAATCAATAAATAATAACAAAACTTAGAGACACATCTCTATCTTTCTGATTGTGGCTTCTTGATCATTCATAATACAGTAATTAAGTATTTCACATCATCTAAAACCTTATTATGTTAACTCGAATTAAATTTAGACCTCAATCCCTATATGGAGGTGGATCGTAAGCTGGCATAACCCACATGCAAATAATATAACACATACCCAACATATATTAGTGTGTGCATCACTTGTATGGCCATATGTTTGACCATGTTTAGCTCTTATGATATTATTATAAGCATGGACTTTTTAGAGGTGCATTGTGCGGTGGTGGATTATCAAATAAAGTTACTTTACTGCCTTAATGATTTGGGACAAAGAATGGACCAAGAGAATTGTACCCTTGACAACTTTGAAATTGAAAAGGAGCCTTGGGAAGGGATTCCAAATGTATGCAATGGTATACATGAATAAAATTGATGAGATGGATTTACTCAACATCCTATATTATTAGGTTTTTCCAATGTAATTCATAGGAGTTACCTAAGCTTCCACCAAGTGTGACCTAGAACTCATCATTGAACTTAATATAGGGATAGAGGATATCCCCAAGGCTCCATATCACATGGTTACACCCATGTTGCAATAGTAGTTAATTCCATTGCAAGAACTACTGAATTTAGGATTAATCCATCCTACTATATTACCTTGGGGAGTGCAAGTGAATTTTGTGAGGAAGAAGGATGGGTCATGGGAACTTTGTATTAATTACATGCAACAAAACAAATCCATCATTCAAAATCAATATCCATTGCCACATAATAATGACCCCTTAGATAAGATGAAAGGGGCCACTATATTATCAAAGATCAATTTGTGATCACTACACCACCGATTGAGAATTAAAAGGAGGGCATCCTGAATAATACATTCAATCACAATACTAGCACTATGACTTTAATGTAGTACCCTTTGTTTTGACTAATGCTCCATCAATATTTTTTAGGCTTATAAATGGGATGTTTTGAAAATACCTGTACAAATTTGTTTACGTCCTTCTATATGATAATTTGATTTATTGATGGACTCTCAAGCATTGTGAGTAGCACCTTAGGTTGGTATTGCAAATCCTTATGTAGCATAATATTTATTGAAAGATATCTAAGTGTTCCTTCTTCCGGATGGAGATATTTAGGGCACGTTATCATTTAGGAGGCAATGTCACAGTAGACCCTGTGAATATCGACGCCATTATGGAATGATCAACACTGGAGGATGCTCATGAGGCATAAAGTTTCCTGGAATTCACCAATTATCATAGGAGATTCATGATGCAATTATTGATGATGGACAATCCCATTATTGGGTTCTTAAATAAGGGTAATAGATTTGCAAGATTGGAGTATCATGAGTAAGAATTTTTTAGACTCAAATAGTTGTTAACCACATCTCAAGTTTTAAGAGTTCCAAACATGGATGAGGATTTTGTAGTATGTAGGGATGCCTCTAAGGATGGGTTGGAGGGTGTATTGATCTAATATGAAAAACCAATCACTTATGCTTCTAGGATGCTTAGACCACATGAGAAAAAATATGACACTCATGACCTAAAGTTTCCTACAATTAATATGGCATTAAGGATGTGGATGTGTTATTTAATGGGTTATAAATTCAAGCTCAAGGTTGGAATATGAGCCTACAGTACCTATTCACACAAAAGGACTAGAAATTTATGCAATGTAGTTTGTCTAATATTTTGAGTGGGTATGGTTTTGAAATATATTATAAAAAAGGAATGGTAAAAATGGTCATTCACATTTTGAGCTGCAACTCTCACATATTCTCAAACTTACCTCTAAAAGTTCGCCTAAGGGAGTAGGTACTTAGTTTGTAATTACAATATGGTTTGTATCTAGACATGAGATCTGTGTTGCGAAGTGATATTGTGGGAGTGTTGAGGTATAAGGATTATTCATTTGATTAGGTTTCAAGGAAGAATTTATGTGCCTACTAATGGGGTAATCTATGAGTTGATCCTCAGTGAGGCTCACCGCTCTATATATATGTCTCACCCTGAGGTCAAGAATATGTATGTCAATTTAAAAACTCTATTCTTCTAGGAAAGGATGAAGAAGGGTGGATGTATTCATACATTTGGCTAGGTGTTTGGAGTTCTAGAAAACTAAGGCAACACATCAATGTCCACTAGGCTTCTTACAAACGTATAACATTCTAGAGTTGAAGTGGAAGATCATATCGATGATTTCATAGTGGGGTTATCTATGAATCTATGAAGTCATAAATCCAAAATGGTGATCATGGACACTTTGACCAAAAAATTTCATTCCATCCTTGTTAAGACAATCTATAAGGAATCCAATGTGGTCAAGGTGTTTATTGATAAGATAATGAGACTTCTTGGGGTGTCCAAGAAGATTATCTATTACCATGGTTTGGTGTTCATTAGTAGGTTTTAGATAGGATTCTAGGAAGCCTTATCAACCCATTTGAACATTAGTACAACTTACCACCTTAAGGTAGATAGCCAAAAAAATAAGGTGAATCAAGTGTTAAAGGACATGATTCACATATATATCATGGATCAATAAAGTACATAGGAGGAGTATATTTTATTTCTTGAGTTTGAATATAGTAAATTTTTTTACAGTTCTATGGATATCACCCCATTTTATATTCTTTATAGGAATCCATACACAAACCCTCTTAGTTGCAATAGGTTAGACAATAACATTTTATCCTAAGATTATCCAAGACATGTAGGATTAAATAAGGATGATCACAGAAAGCTAAAAAGAGGGTTAGGATAGGTATAAGAAATATGATTATGACTATGGGATAGACATTAGCTATTGAGTGGGGGAGCAATTCTTCTTGTGGGTAAGAACCAAGAAGATTTGTATCAATTTAGGGAAGGGGTTCAAGTTGTCTCCCCATTTTGTTGGACCCTTTGAGATTCTCAAGAGATTCAAATCAACAACCCATAACCTTGCCTTGCCACCATCCCTTGAGCATATCCATGATGTTTTATGTGTTTCTTTATTAGAATATTATGTTTATGATCCTTCCCATGTCTTTGATGTGATCGATTTGCAAGTTGTTGAATAGGGTGGATTGAGGACTAATCCAGATTCGCATCATAGACTAGATGAATTGATATATAGTTAAACATCATTTAGTAGATTGGGTTAAGGTTTAGTGTGATATTTATAGTCCTAACTTTGCAACCTAGGAGGGGACAAACCTAATGCATTAGGAGTTCCTTATAAATTTTTCAATGTGACTTCAAAATCAAGTTTTTCCAAATGAGTGTATTATGCAGGGTCTTCTTCTAGCTTAGACATCATAACACATTTATTTTGAGTGTGTTTGAGGTGACTTGGTGACCCAAAATTGTGTTTGATGAATTTATTATCTATGACACATGTTTGGACTCACCCTTTTTGACAATATGTGTGTTTGATTACGTTGTGATGTGTTTGTGTATATAAGATCTAGTGATGAACCATGAGATGCTTGACTTCTTTATGGGTTATGTCATATTCAAAATCTTTATTTTTTTATTTTGTAAAGTAGTGAGTTGGGAATTTTTTGTGACCACGTAAACAATGTAAATGGAAAACATAGTAATTGTTATGATTTGATTCTCGTGTGGCTTACAAATATATGCTAACCTATGATCATGATAGTACAATAGGGATATAATGTTGAATGAGTACAATGTTATTAACAAGTGTTAGTATGACATGTGTTGTAATCTATAGGATTACACGGTAATTTGTTACAAGTAGTACACTTAACCAACCATATTATACAACAAGGAAATATACAAGCAATCTCTCTCTCTCTCTCTCTCTCTCTCTCTCTCTCTCTCTCTCTCTCTCTCTCTCTCACAGTAGTGGAACCAACAACATATAATATTTATTATATGATCATACCTATTAGACTTGTTTATATCATACTTTCATTTTTATATGACTACAAACATAGAAGGTAGGTATATAACTTTCTTAACTACCTCAGTTGGTCAAACCAACTAGGTGGTCGACCGACCCAACTAGTTAATCGAATACAACCTTTCATCAACTAGGTCGACTAGGATCCTCAATAAAATCCAAATTGCTTGCCATGAGGACCCAAGATGGGCCCCAAGAGACTTAGGGTTTTGATTTAATTTATATATGTGCTTATGATTGTGTTTGTTTTATACTTTATGGGGTACGTTTATGTGATCGTATGCTTATATTTGTGTGTAGGGATAAAGGATATGCCTTTCTAGTCATACATCTTATGGGTGAGGGAACTAAAGGGGAGGTAACGCTTTGTATATGATGGAGGGTAGATGTAACATGCCTACCCAAGATAACTCCCTTGTTATGTTAGGTATGGGGCCTATGATGTTGTGGGACTTTGGAGGTGGTCACATGGAGTCGAGAGGCACACAATAAGGATGTGAGAGTCCTTATTCCTTGGTCAACCATGAAAATCTCGCCTAGTAACCAGTAATCTTGGAGTGTACATAACCAGTAATATTGGAGTGTACATGCCACACTCTAGACTTCTATTAATCTCCCCCTCCATGCAAAATGAGAAAAGTAATATGCACTTAAAATTATAAGGATACGTCTAAAAATTCGATGATTTGAACCAAATGACCATTTTTTTCCAGAAATCCAGGGTTTTTTATTTTGCAAACTCAATATGTAACTATGTTTTAATCAGAATTTTGAAGATAGAAATGGATTCAACGCCCTCAAATCATCAAATTTTTAAACTATATAATATTATAATGATATTGCATATAGATATGTTATTTATTTATTTAAAAGGCAAGGAGTAAGAACATTAGCATGCACATTAAATGATGTATTAAAATCCTAAAAGTATCTCTTATTTAACTTAAAAAATAGAATGTTGTGTGCATGACAAAGATGGTTGACATTGTGGCTTGAAAATATTAAATAACAATAGGAAGTGATGAATAATATCCAAATTTATAAATAGTGGAAAATGTGTATATTTTTGCATGAGGCTTAAAGGTCACTCGCATGAAAATTATAAAAGATGGTTGGGGTTATGATAGGCACCCAAGAGATGGATGGTTGTCTCAATGCCAATTTGAAATTTTATATGATACAAAGATTATGAGAGTGGTCGGGATATGCTAAGTACCCAATTTGCCTTTTTTTTCATGTTGTTGAAGGATCCACATCGTGGCATACCTAAAGGTGGTGTGGATTTAGAAAAATGACTATTGGTGTAAGTCATTTGGTAGTCACCACAACTCAATGGGGTTGAAGGGGGTTTAAGAGAAGAAGAGTACCTTCAGCAAGTAGGGTGGTACCCAAGTTGGCTTGTTGACAAGGTTGGGAGTACGGGTTTTGACAAAGCATGGAACAAGGAGCGGGACAACCACTATAATCACATATTCTATCATCTTCTGTCCTTGGCTAGTAAATAACTATGTGAATGTTTATTAAAATAGTAAATAGGGTAAAACTTGTATTTTTTTTTTATAGTAATCGTTATGGTTTATTGAATCATTTTTTTTATGGACATAAATAAATACTTAGGCTCTCATAATGTGAAAATGGAAATTTTGTTCTTAGTATCTTAGAGTCTTTGTGTATGAACATGGTCATATGATTAATGGTTTTTTAATGAAGAATATGGGTTATTCATGATAAATACTAAACATGTAATTTAATAAACTATTTCTAGTGTGATAAGAAAAAAAAATCAATTATTGGCCTTAGAAATAATTAGACAAAACTTTATTTGCTTCTTACCTCGATTTTTGGACACTAAGGAGGAAATTAGCCATTTTGTTTATTAAATTATTTATTTTCCTTTTAAAACTTTAAAAGCGAGATATATAAGATCATTTTTTTTTCTTTCTTTCATTTTTTATTAGCCATTTAGTTTATTAAATTGTTTATTTGCCTCTTAAAACCCTAAAAGTGAGATATCTAAGACCAAAGATTTTTCTTTCTTTCATTTTACTTTGAAGAGTAGAAGAGAGGAGTTAGTGAGGATAGGAAGTATATTCTCTTCCTCATCCCCTTCCATTTTGGGACAAGGGTCGATGTTGGCCATGGAGGAACCCTCCATTATGTATCAATTCCTTTATTGCAATAGTTCATATGTTTAATTCATTTCCAATAGATTACTTGTCAATGTGATGGATAAGGAGAAGAAAGCCTCCCTAATTACCCTCCTCCATCTATCGAAAATATGATCACAATATTTATTTTTTTATTATTCATTTTGTAAATATGTATGGGAAATTCCCACAATCTTGATTCTTAAATAGTCTGCAAGTTAGAATGGGCACAATTATACTTAGTTTTATTTCTTTTTCTTTAATTTGCAATGGCTCTTCCCTCCACTAATGGATAGATAGACTAACCATGGTTGCAGTCTTATTTGTATATCATATTTGAGCTTTGTTCCTTTATTTCATGCTTTAAAATATTTCTTTATTTTTGTCTTTGGATGAGTTATTATTGTATATTTTATTGCTTACTAATACTAGGTAGAGGGGAATTGTTATTGGGAATTTCCATGGGGATGGTGGCCTAAACAGAGGAAAAACCAAGTTGAGGTCACATGTTAATAACATGGTGTATCCCTTGAAATATTGTGACGCTTTATATAGTGAGTGGATTGCTTGAGGGATGCCTACTATACAAATGGAACCTCAAAAAAGATGTGATCCCTTATATAGAGGGTCAACCATGAGAGGTTTCCCACTATACAAAGGGTGAAACTCCAAGGGAGTTGTTGTCCCTTGCATAGAGGGTCAACTATCACTAGTACAAAATGAGAAATTAGTGACTAAAAAAATGACTAAAATTTGCATATAAACAACTATTTTTTAGTCGACGACTAATAGTAACTAATTTCCAGTATCTTATAGCTTGACTAACTTAGTCGTATTTATTTTAGTCATTAATAGTTTCCTTATTTAGTTGTATATTTGGTAATTGATTTAGTCATTAATTATCACAATTAAATACTAAATCAAAGACTAAATATGCGACTAAATAAGATAACTATTAATTACTAAAATAAATATGACTAAGTGAGTCGAGCTATAAGATACAACCAATTAGTTACTAATAGTCGTTTATATGTGAATTTTAGTCATTTTTTAGTCACAAATTTAACATGTGTGGTAGTATTTTATCTCTATTTAGTAGTTTCATATTCATTATATAAATAACTAATTTAGTATTTTCATCTTATTTCATTTTCTTTCATTATTAATCAATATAAATTACTAATTTAGTTGTTTATTCATTTTAATTGTGTTCATTATTAATCAATTTAAATGAATCAATATTGTGACTAAATTAAAAAAAATGTCATGCAATATGCATGCTCATCAAATATATACACATGTGAACCATGTTTCACATTAGTTAATTGCAACACTAACATAAATAATTTCAACCATCTGAATTATATTATATGAAATGTCAAGTATTACAAAATGTATGAGTTTCCAGCCCAAGATCCACTAATGGACCAATATTGGTCCATAAAAAAATTGTCTATATGGGTGACTTTTCAAAATATTACAATGGCCATTGAGTGAAACATTGGAAATGCCCACATAAATACAACGATTCCCTTATTGTCATTTAATCAACACCCACTATACTCTCGCACATCTTGTTTCCTAGCATGTGTCCTCTATTTTCCTTGAAGTCCTTTTTTCTTGCTATGTAGAAGTCATCTTTTGACTCTATGATTTGAGAGTTAATATTTTCATCCTCTAAAAATTCGACACTGTAAATGTTAAAAGACAAGGTATTAGTTAATATTGTATTAAGGAATGCTACAAAAGACCTATGAAGTTATTATTGAATTAGAGAATGTTTTAAAACACTACTAACATTACGAAAACTTTGTCATGAAGGAGTTGAATAAGAATTTCTCATTCCAAATACAACAACAATAAAAAAGAATGCACACTTAGCTCAATATCATGAGAAAGAATTTTCCAGGTAGTTGACCCTAAAGCTAACTCTAGGTGATAGGTCAATTCCGCCTCTACATGTTGAACAATATAAAATGTTGAAAGGTTCGCATGTTGCAATAGAAAAGGAAGTCCAAATAGATTAAGAGTTAAAATAGTCAAGAGGCCTTGAAAAGAATAAAACAATATGTTCGTAATAAAAATAACAATGTCTGGCATAAGCTCCAATATTTGTTCTAAAATTGGTTCTGAAAATGTGTATATAACTTAAGATTAAAGAAGGATGCTACAAGAGGGAAACAAATTTCTTCTTGAGATTGAATTTATTTTCACAACAGTTTACTGTTTTTAGAACATTTGATATTGTTTAATGAAACAACCAAGCTATCACATTCTAGGATTTTCAGCAAATATCATTATGTGAACAAATTTCCTGATGTTTAATAGTCAAAAGGATATATAACAAGAGTAAACAATGAAACGCATATAAATGATAAACAACCAAGGCAGTGGATGTATTTTTCTATATTTCGCTTTTGTTGAGGATCTCCATGGAGGATAAGGGACTTATTTTCAGAGGATATGGATATAAAATTGTTTTTTGGGGTCTATTGTTGTTTATGTTTGTTCATGTTCAAATAAATTAGTCTTTCTCAGATCATATTCAAGTCTGAAGCATATGAACATCGATGAATCTTTGAGGATAGAAAGGTCCCTTTTTTAATAGCTCTCAAAGTATTTTATAAGAATGCTTGTAGGCCTCTCTTGTTTTATAGGAAGAATGTGTCAAGAAAAGAAATCCATATGGACTTTCAAAAGCAACAAGCATATGAAGAATGTAATTTTCTCTCTTCTAATATAAATTATGATTTTTTCCAAGGAATTTTAAAAATAAAAAATAAAAAATAGGATGAGCCAAAACAACAAGACAATTACAAGCTTTAAGTCCAAACAGACAAATTATTGATTCCTCCCTTTTTTTCCAGTCAAAATATATCTCTATCGATCATGGGGTCATGATATCATTCTCAACAGTCTGAGAAATTGCCAAACTACTAAACAAACCAAATCCCAGCTCATTTAATTCAACAAATTAATAGAATTAATATTTTTCATAATAGTCTTAGCACTACTCTACCTTGTCAAAATGATTCATTCCCACTGCTCCCTTCATTATGCTCCCCTAACTCCTTTGTTACCAACTTACCACACAGAAAATGCATGAAATATGGGATTTTGGAAAATATTTATAGAAATGTTACCCCAAGCATCAGAAATGGGGAGATGTTAGTACTGATCTCAGTTACATGGGTATAGGAGGAGTGTCAAATAATTAAATATAAAAAGATAAGTTGTAGGAATTGACTATGATGGTGGCATACCACTACCAAAACACAAAGCAATACAAGAATGAGTATGAAACAACTTGGAAACGTCAAAGGTTGTACTATATGGAAAATCCAAATTTGAAAACACCATACAATATGGTTGGTGGCATTTTAACACTTTTCGGTGACATTGGAATTCTTCTTTATCCTACCTTTTCTATCCTTTGACATTCTCATTCTCCTTTATCTTACATTTTCTATCCTTTGACATTCTCTTTTAGCTTACCCTTTTGTCCTTCTACACCAAAATTTTATCATTACCATTAATTTTTTTTAGGATGTTTTGAGAGTGGTTCTAATCTCATCAAAATTTATATAGGGAAAGTAGAATTTCATATCCCATTTAGAATTCATCAAGATTAACATTTTTTAGAATTTCAGGGTTGGAATTATTATAGTGTTTCCGTTGGATTCAATCATGTATGAGGGTATGGGATTGGCAATAGCCAAGGCCAACAAGCTATATTATTTTGCATTGTGTAATCATCTATGAGATTACATGTGTTTCCTTCTAAAATTTAATGTGTATCATTCTTATTTTCTTGTTTATTTCCATGCAAGATAATGCATTATATATATATATATATCACAATACCAAGTGTTCCCATTTCGGAAGCGTGTAAAAGTTTCCACATTTCATGCAACTTAGATAGAAAGTTTAGGAACGGCAGGAGACTCAAGAACACTCCACTAATACAAGAAGAACAAGGAATGATGAGGGATGTCAAGTAATTTCACATGGAAAATATAGAAATTAAACTTTAGACTGTTACAATAAATCAATGTACATAAATCATAATAACATCAACATGAAAACATAATGCATTGAATAATGTACAAGAATTTCAAATCAAATTTCCATAACTATATATTTTTTTCATCTTAAAGGAACTAAATTTCATGGTTGACTTACATAGACAAGTCATTTTTTTATTCAATTTTTTTGGTATGGATGTTAGCTAGTCAATTACAACAATACGTGTGGGTGATGGAGGGGGAGTAGTGTGAGTTAGGAAAAATCTGTCCATTAAACAGAACCCAAGACATGGAAAAAATGAAGCAAATATTATGTTATGTTTTCTGGTACAAAATTATAGATTGTGCACTATGTAATTCACCCATAACAACACTATTATTAATTTGTCGAATTGCTTGATGTCAATTCCTTTAAATTCCTAGGTCAATTTCTCCTTTTATGGGTATAGATGGGTTGTATCTAGATCCAACAAATTGTTTGGTCTATTTAAACCACATGTTATAGCATCATTCTGCATTGTATACATTGTTTTAACCTTTGGGAGTATGGCCTACAATCACCCCTATGATTTACTCAAGTCAATTCTACCAAAACGTAATCAAAGCACCCTCAAGTCGTGTGTTTTACATGTTTACCTATAACCATACATTCACCTCAATACTATGACTATTGGCTTTCGCATACGGTGATCCTCATACAACCCAATCAATATTTATTTATTTAATGTTAAGGGAGTGTAATAGCAATGGACAAAACAAAGTGACGTGCATTTTTTAATAGTTTGGATGGACATAGTGAAAGGGTGACCACTTATGGGTATGAATGAAGTTATATACATCTTGATACTACTTAAACATGTTTATGTACATCTTTGAAAGGAATATTGATGCGTGTATGGAGATATCTAGTTGCAAATTTTAAGGAAAAACCAAAGAGCATTGTTATGTGGCATGATAGAACATGCAAGTTAGATGGATTAACAAAATTAGATGTTCTATGTCTAATTTGTAGTTGGTAAGAATTTGAGAGGCTTGGTTAAGTATTGGAATTGCATAATCCAATAAACTAAGCAACCAATCCTTGAAAACAGATCCATAACATATCCCATTCATGCCTATGGGAAAATAGAAAGAAAAGAAGCACAATCTCATCCTAGTTGTGAATTGTGGAAATTTTATATTTTATTTCGACATTAAAGATCCATGTTAGTGAGACATATGGGGCCACCATTTACAAATTGGAATAGTTTTTCTAATCTTCCCTTTTTAACAAAGAAATATAGGGAAAAAAAATTACTCCTTTATATTGTTCTCCTTCATTCTAAGGGAATATTAGCTTATTGATCTGCACTTTTAGCACATAACAACACACAATTATTCCCTAATAGTGATTTTTCTTATCAATTTATATCATCTCGGATCATTATTTACTATTTAGTATTATTTACAGATTGTATGTGATTTGAGGTCTCATTTACCCCTAGTGAGCACATTTTATACCTTCAATCATTTATGGAAGGCCACTGTAGTTGGAAAATCACCAGCCTAAAGAGAGAATGGAATAGGGAAAGATGGCAATGGCTCTTTTATTAAGGGTTATCCAGAGTCCTTCTAGTCTTTGTAAGAAATAATTTCCACAATATAACATGGATGACTCCAAAAACATAACCAATTTCATCTGACTATATGTGATTTGGTTGCAGTGACATGGTCATAAAATCCTAGCTACGGTCACAGTGTTCTATTGGTCATGTTTTTTATTCATATATGTCTATGTCATTCACGCTTGAACTGTCTAAAACTAAGTACATCATGGAGCTATATCCCATGTATTGAAATCTAATAATACCCTAAGATGTTGGATGGTGGTTTCTCTTCAGTGTCACGTGTTTCCTAAGAACAATGATATCAAATCATAAATCATATGACATCAACAAAGGAACATGGGGATAAAAATATCAAGCCACCACATTCCATATTGAAATTAAAATTTTAGATCAAGTACCTATTATGTGTCATAACTACGAGGTGGATGGAATGGGCCAATGCTTTTAGACTAGACCATTAGAGGAAAGTCTCGAATAAATGCCCCCTATCTCTAGCTTCATTGAATTTAATAATTGATACAATTTTTAGAAATTGAGCAGACAATGTAAGAGTTCTAATACCCTGATAGAGTTGTTAGAAAGCTTCCCAATGAGGTAGGTGGGTCATCTATTAGAAGTAGCATATCTTTTTGTGATCTGCCAGTTGTAATTGATGAGTGCATATTCAATATTTGAGATTTTTGTATATCATCTAAAAATGCTTCAAACTCATCAAGCTTTGATATATATGATGTTCTTGGAAAATCATTAACAAACATCATATTCCTATAAAGGTACAAGAATGACAGACAAATGAATTCAAAGCAAGAAATGCTGAATTTTCTACTAAGAACTAACTTGTCACTTCCACTTGAAAAAGGATATTAAGAACTAACTTACTACTAACTTGATATTAAGAACTAATTTGCTACTAAGAACTAACTTGTCACTTCCACTTGTCAAGCTTTGATATATAGCATGTTCCTGGAAAATTATTAACAAACATCATATTCCTAGAAAGGTACAATAATGACAGATAAATGCTTTCAAAGCAAGAAATGCATAATTTGCTACTAAGGACTAACTTGTCGCTTCCACTTGCAAAAGGATATTATCGATCTATGATTATAAATATGTGTTTGCATTACTTTACCATAGAAAAAAAAAAGCAAGTTTCTAGAAAAATACCAATGTAGTTGTGAAATGTATACCCGAATTTATGTGGTGAATATATTCCCTCCATATGGTGGGTGTTGGTGTGTCCCATTCATAAATTCCAACTTCGAAAATATCTATAAGCAAATGAATAGTTTTTGGTATCAAATTTCATAAGAATCCTTAAGCATTAATAAATATGAGCATTCATCAAGTGTAGTAAAATGGTCCTAAATTCCTAAATGTAAAAGCGAACAAAAATTATATTTTGATTAAAATAGCCATCCACAATTAAATACATTGAAATCAATAAAATCATCATGTTTATCACAATTTTACAAGGTAAAGCTAATTTTTAAAACTGTTTGCATTTCTCCCTTCAACCCGGGTTCAGACCCTTGTTTTTTTGTCAACAAAACCCAAGATATCATCCTGACAAAGAAAGGATCAATCGACAGCAACTGCGACACATATGCAGTCTCACTCGAGATATCTCTTATGGGTAACTACCAAAACCAGGTTTCTGTAGTTGTGTGGGGATTTACTCTTCCTTGGCACCCTACTATCTTGCTCGATTGAAGCCAGTGGTTATATTACTTATTCTTATTGCATGCATTCAAGATGTGACTCTACTTGTCCATCGACAAAGATTATAACAGTTAATATACTTCCTTATTAGCTATTACAACTAACAACATTGCAACGGATGCATATAAGGACTCATTCATAAGAAAATACACATACATTCATTTACAAAATACACTCATTCAACATAAGCACATTCATCAAATATACACATAGACAACATTTAACGTGGAAACCCATCCGAGAAAAACCCCAAAGGTGCTCTTCATCTAGTATGAGAAATATATGGTACCTTTCATCTACGCACTCATCTTGCAAACTCTGTTATAGATATTATTATACAATCTATACAGACTTATCTCTCCTCTCATGCTCTCTAGTCTATGGTTTATGTATTGTCCTCCCCTTCACTCTACTGTCAATCCCCACACAGCCTGGGTCGACTCTCTTTTATCTACAACTCTACAACTCTACATACAGACAACAAAAAACCACGACTAACTCATACCAACTAAGAGTACATCTAGTTAAGTGTGTAACTCTAAGGAAGTAAGAAACCAACCAACTGACCAACCGACCAACCAACCTACACACAGCTTGGGTTATCCCTTTCATAGACTCTTACATGTCGTAATCAACTAACTTCATTATGTTAGCCAAAAGGATGTCATTCATATTCTTGTTCATTTCAGTTACAACTTTCAGTAGGCACTATAGGCCCAAAATACAAAGATGTTTTATTCCCTAAAGCATGTGTTATCCTAACTAACTTATTACTCATGATATCTTGAGTTGTCCTTTCCAACCTCTACACATATTATTCTATCGTGGTTCCTTCCGTCATGACTGATCTCGTCACATATTCCCTTCTATCGTAGCTTCCCTTACAGTTGCTTCTTCTGCCATAGCTCTTCCCCTGTCGCACGACTAGACTCTTCATATTCCCAAGCAGAATTATAACCGAATTCTACATATATTTTCCTAGGAGAAACAGGCCCCCAACACTCACCTATGGATCATTCTAAGCCACACTAATCCGACCCTTCGGTCATGACAACTTTACTTTCAAAATATTGGAATATTTTCACTATCTACTATGTTTCTCATTACACATCTTATTCTTCCTTCTGCAAATTCTCCACAAGGTCAAAACTGATGTGTTCCAACGTTGTAAGTCCTATGGACTCTGTTTTTTATCGCACTTTTTGGTGTACAATTTTAATTATGCATGTAAATCTTTCTTCTTCGGTCTGCATTTCAACAACTTTGTCAGCCCATTACTGTTGTTGAGTTCGCAAAGCTGCGACTTTTTGTTGAATTTTTTTCATCTCGGTGGCCTTAGTTGTTTTCTATACTAAGGAAAATGTATGTATCTCATTCTTGATATGATTCACCTATGTCTCAGCAGTGCATAGTTGCTCTGTGAATTTCTCTAACTCTGCATCATCGATCAACGCTTCCCTCATCTAAGAAACTTGTTCGACTGCCTTGGCACACAGTGCCTCTTCCTCTTATATCATCTTCATGGCCTATGTTATTTTCTTCCTTCCTTCTTAAAATACTGAAAGGTTTCTTCTTTATAACGTTAGTACCAATGAGAGAAAATTTCATCAATGTCACCAAATATATCTTTGGCTTCTTATAAATATCATTGACATCACCAAATATATCTTTAGCTTCTTGTAAATCTCATCGACATCATCAAATATATCTTGTGCTTCTTGTAAAGCTGAAGGAGACGTCGCAGGCTCTATTAATTGTTTATGGTTACCCGAACTCTTTTTAGAAATGGTTTATTTTACTAGTGGATACTTTGCATTTTGGTGATTATGCTCTTAGGTGCATCATGTGGTTTTGGCGAGATATCGTCTGGTAGACTAATTTCAACCGTTTCTTCTTTGTCTCCCATCATTGGTATTTCTATCACTTTCTTCTTGCGGTTACCAGAGCGCTCCCCCATTGATGAACCAGGTGAGTATGGTCTCAACCTTACTTGAGGGATGAATGGAGCTTATTCAACTTCTTCTGCAGCCACAACCTACGATGGAACATATATGGAAGTTTATTCCATAATGGATGTGGGTGATGTCGTCACGACACCATATTCTACAACTGTGATTGTACTAAAAATCAAAATAGCGTTGCTCTGTGGAAAACTTACTTCAGATCTTGCAGTTGCAGATGAAAATGGAATACTCTATCTTGAATGTAGTAGAATGAACTGAAAGCTGGGCGCAAATGGTGAATACGTCTATTCGTTCAATCGACTAGTCCTTTACATGTGCAGGAAATTAATGGAAAGGTATTTGTCATTTCTGTCACATGGGCTAATCGTCTGATTCATCATATGGAATCACCACTGACATGTCACATCAGTGGTAGTTATTGTGTAATAAAGATAGAAGTGACCAAAAAGTATGTCACCAAAATATCTTGATCCTTGGAATTCATTACGGCCAGCTGTCATTTATGCGACTTGATTTTAATTTGCGACAACATCGTTGTTCCTGTGCCCTGTATTCACTCTACAATAGATTTCCATCTAATGCGACAGATGGACTTTCTTCGCCATCCTTTCTCCTCTTGAAATAGACAAAGATTCTACGACAATTTTCCTCTCTATGCAACATACTAGCAATATGTGGTGCTTTTTACTTCCTCTTGTGACAGCTCATTTCTTTTTATCAAAAAAAAAATTCCATTCGACCAAGTCATTGCTATCTAAATAAGGCTTTAGTCGAATTTCGTTTATCAGTCCTTTGGAAGGTGTTCCCTCCAACTTTTTCAATTGCATTGCACCTCAGTTAGTGATATGTGTTACAATATACGGTCCTATCCATTGTGTTTTTATCTTTCCTGGATGCTTTAAAAAATTTGTATCATACAAAAGAAAAATACCTCCGATCTGAAATTGCCTATTCTTGATGTGGCAATCATGCCATACTTTATGTCGTTCTTTCTCAATGTTTTGATGATATCCTACAACAAAACGATCGTCTTCCAACCGTATTAGGTGCGGTAGTCTTTCCTCAACAACACCCAACATTTTTCATCTATGTGATCCCAGAAATTCTTAGTTTGGGTACAATTTATTCCATCGGCATCATAGTTTCTTGTCCATACACCAAGTGAAATGGAGTTCAACCTAGAAACTGTTTACAGGATGTGCGATATGCCCATAGTACAACATAAATTTTATGATCCATGTCATCTCTTTGGACATTGCAAATCTTTTTCAATGTATTCTCCAAGATTTTGTTAAATGCTTCGACAACACCATTCGCTTGAGGGTGATATGGCATTTTCTTTCTATTTTGGATCTAGAATTCTTCATTCAGTTCCTCAATCAATTGATTGACAAAGTGTGTGTCTTGGTCGCTTATCAAAAAATTTTAGGCATCCAAATCTAGTCATGACATTTTCAAACAAAAACATAGCAGCAGTCGTAGGAGTACAATCATTTAATGGTGTTGCTTCAGCCCATATGGTTAGGTATTCAGTCACAATAATTATATATCTTGCACCTGTGCACTTCCCTGTTGAACTAATAGGGACCACAAAATCAACATCCCATTTATCAAATGTCTGCAAAGTTATTTGGGGTATATCATCATGACGGCTTTTGAGTTCTTTGACAGACATCACAACTGCAACAGTATTCTCGGGCATCTGCATGCATGGTGGGCCACCACAATCTCGCTTCCAATATCTTTCGAACTGTAGATTTTCCATCAAAATGGCCTCTTGTGACACCTGTATGCGCTTCATTTAGTATCATCGGTCACTCGTGTTCCAAGACGCGATGACGAAGAATCTAATCAAGGCCCATTTTATATAAATCTTCAGCGATCAACTAGAAGTCTATAGTGTGCACAACCAACTGTTTCTTTTGTGTAGTAGTAAATTCAGCTGGTGCATAACCCATAGTCAAAAATTGTATGATGTCTCTTTAATGGTCATCAAACGTTGTGATCGCAAATAGTTGCGCATCAGGGAGACTATCGTCGAGGTTACCAGGTTCATCGCCACTTTCGATTCTCATTAGATCGTCTGGTCCTAAATTCATTCAACCCAATTTAACAATGACTTCAAATCCAAATTCCTGAAAAGGGAGAAGCCACTGGAAAATATTTCCCCCCAACACTAGCTTATTCACCGGGTATTTCAATGTTGAATGATCTATGTACATTTTGAAACGTCCACCCACCAAATAGTGTCTAAATTTATGCATAGCATATACCATATCTAGTCCTTCTCTTTATGTCGTGATATAGTTATTCTCTGTTGTTAATGATTTTCTGCTAGCGAGGGAAATAGGATGATCAATTGAACCTTCGCCTGGTTGCACTAGAACCACGTCGAGCATGAAAAATGATCCATCGAGATGTACATGAAATTCCCTTTTCTAGACTAGGAATACAAGTATGGGTGTTGTAACCATCTTGTTCTTTAAAGTGTCCATACTCTGTTGGAAAATTTCCATCCACTGGAACTTAACATCTTTCTTCAATAAATTCTCCATCGGAGTAGTCACGTCTGCATATCCTTTAATAATTTTTTGGTGGTATCTTGTATGTCCCAATGTTTCTCTCAGTTGCTTCACTATGGTAGGTGGTGGTAGGTCGATGATAATTGCAATTTTGGCAGGGTCCACCAATATCCCATCGCGACAAACTACATGGCCCAACAAAATTCTAAGTCGAGCACAAAAGATACATTTCTTTAAGTTCAGTGAAATTTGATACTAGTGAAAACATTCCAGTATCATACTGAGGCTCTAAATATGATCCTTAATGGGCCCAAATATGGTCCAATCATCGAAGTATAACTCAATAAATTTATGAATAAAATATTTGAAGGTAGCCACTACTATCCTTGAAAAAATAACAGCAGCATTCTTGAGTCCAAAGGGAATTATTGTGTATTGGAAACAACCCCACTCTATCGCAAAGGTTGTTTTGTGTCGTTCTTCCTTTGCATTTATAATTTGATGGTAGCCACAAAAACCATCATTGAATGAGTAAATTTAATGACCCCTAACACTCTCCAATACCTCATCTATAAATGGAGTCGAAAATGGGTCATGTAAAGAAGAATCATTCAATATACTTAGGTCGACGCAAATTTTCACTTCACCAGTAGTCTTTTTATCTTGCACTATTATTGTATGGATCCACTCTGACTCTTCTACAGGTTCTATTATACTTGTATCCAGCATCTGGTCCAACTCGTCCTTGACTTTTTCTTTATATCGTGGCTTCAATCGGTATGGTCGCTGCTTAATGGGTTTTGTGTCAGGATTTAAAGGTATCTTCATTTCTCCAAGGTCTTTGACAATCCCTTTCATCTCTGAGAATTTTATAGGAAAAAGGTCTTGAAAATCATGCGATAGATCTGTGATATTCCCTACAGTCTTGTCATCCTAATGATCTCCAATATTGGCAAATTTTGGATTCTCCAGGGAGCCAATATTTACTTTCTTGACTTTTAGTGGATTCAGAAATTGGTCGCTAAAAATACCAAATCCTTCAACTACGTGTGTACCTTCACACTCAGGTATGTTTACGTTGAGTGGGTCATCGTCATCAAGTTATCCCATCACATTATTGCACTCCATCCAGTGTTGGATTGTTACACTGTGTTAATTGAATTTTGTCATTGCGCTAGGGATATCTTCAAATATCTTTCTCTTGATTACTTCCAATGCAGCATCAATCGATGGATGATCATCAAAAAATTAAAATTTGTGTATGAATCTAGTAGCTAATTCATACAATTCAATAGTTCCTCATCTCAATTCAACTGATGTATATGAGTTCCTTGGTATCATGTCTAATGTGTGCATGAACTGATGAACCCATTCCTGTCGTGAACATGCCTCCCATGCCGCATGACAATACTTAATATGGTTGACAGGATTAGTCAATCCTGTATACTTTTGACCAGTATAGCTGATGCTTTCTCTTAATATTATCTCCATCAATACTCGATGTTTTGGCCATTCCAAGAGATTCTTTAAGTGCGACCCACCATCTAGAGGATGTAGCTTTTAGCACAAAGTCCAGCGGCGGACAATCATTAATGTTCTATGAATTTTTCTACAAACTCTGTCAGAAAATATGCAAGGTTAGGAAATCCTTCATAAGTTGGTAGATCACTTGCCTCGATTCTAACCCATTGCAAAAACCATGTAATTCTTGCGCACTTTCTCATGGATACTTCATGCATCTGATTCTTCCAATTTTTCAATACTTCACCAAAATATGATATACAGGAGTTAATACTCCACCAACTCAGGTTTATGTTAGCTATTAGATTTACATAATCGTCCCTTCCAGATATGATGTTATAAATATGGACGATATAGTCACCTTTTCCTTCACTATTTATTGGCTCGACATATGTCTGACCTTCAAGCGGATCAATTGGTGTGACCACCTTAACTTTGAATCTTCAAATGATAATATTATTTTCTTAAAATTGATGATGGTCTGATTATCGATTGCCCAATCAATCCAAAAAAGTGCAAGATACAGGTTTGTTTCATCGACAATGTCGACCACTTCAAAGTCAACATATGTTATCAGGCCTTCTACCTCGACAGGAACTTGAGTCAGTCGACCGATAGGTAGGACTTTCGACTAATTTTCTAATCTGAACTAAATAGGAGACCACTGAAGTCACAGTTTCTCCACGATTCCCATGTTTGTCTTGTCAGAATGTTGACATCAGATCCCAATTCTAGGATAATGTATTCCATATCGTAATCTCCTATCTTAGCAATCACTCTTAACTCATGATCGGTATTTAAGCTTTTTTCCACATGGTTTACGACTCTGTCTAGTCGCACTTATTCTTGAGGTTATTCTATTAGAGTTGTCAATCGTGCAACAACATATTTATCTTGTATTAGTGATAACTAACTTTTATGAAAAACTTTAAGCTTACTAACCTTTCCCCTCAATTTCTTTTGGAATAGCTAATTGAACCTTTTAGACATCTCCATTATTGGTATTCTTGGAAGTGTAGGAGAATACATCGACGCCTGATTCTTATTGACTAATTATGGTCGTGCGTCCAAGAATACTTCATGTTCTCTTTGGACGTCAAATGACACTTTATTTTGTGTTTTTGGTTTCACCTGTGGTTGTTCATGCTATGCATCTTGGTATTCTCCAGTCACAACACCTCCCCTTGTCATGACAACAATATTTGGTTCCCTCGGCTCAGCAAAAATCATCTGGATATTTTGGTTGGGATTCATATTGGGATTCTGTAGAGGGTTTGGATTTCCCACATTTTGAGCCTACCACTTCACAATCAACTGTGAATATTGTTCAACAATATGTTCAAAGGATTTTCAATACGAACATGTATTTGTAGGTATTGCACAATACCTAGAAAAATGTCCTAGTTTCCCACAATTATAACATATGATTTGGCTTCTTCCATGACCAAATCTTGAGTCCTTGTCCTCGACCTCGAAAATTTCCACCCCCCCCCCCTTTTTTTGAGGGTTTGTTTTTGCGATTATTGATTCTATGGACACTAGAGCTACGGATACTAATGTTATAGATATTGAGATTGAGCCCGCTCAGCTTTCATTTTCTTTTCATTTTTCATTAAATAGGTGTCGGTCGTTTTCTCCTATAACATCTAGAATTCTCTAATGTCTTTCTCATCGTGGCCTACTGATTTACAAAATTTACAATATAAACTAGCAGGTGCACTTACAATATTTTGTAAGTACAAGCACTCTTTCGATTGATGACCCCGTGTCTGGTATATTCTACACCAAGGCATCCCTTGTGTATTTATCAGGTTTGGTGCTCCCGCTGCGACATAGTTCATGAACGTCGAGAAATTGTCCATGTGGTGTCCTTTAGTTCTGCTTCTGGTATGCCAAAGTTCTTCTTGTACTTCCTTCCCTTTCTTAATGTCCTAGATTTGCAACATAAGGTTAACTAGGTTTTACTGAATCTACATCATTCTTGCACCAATCTCTCCTACAGGTGAGGATTCTACCTTCATGGCTAGCTCAAGAGCTTCAATCTGTGACACAATATTTTTGTGCATTAAGGGAATCCATATGTGTGGTAACAATGCTATAATGAACCACTCTTTGTGTTCTATGTCTAACATCTGGAAGCTTACTTTATCCATTAATGTCTTAAATATCTATTCAAAGTCCCACACAAATTTTGTAGACAAATTCTTAATATATTTAATCTTTGCAATACACTGAGATTCAGATTTGGGCTTTCCAAATTCATCTATTAGTGCTACTTGAATTTGGTCGAGCCTTTTCTGTGTGACTCCTATCGGAACCACAAATAAATTCATATACCAGTCAAGTGCACAACCCCTCAAGGTTGCAATCAATTGTGCCTTCTGTACTGCTTCATCTTGGACATGTTGCACGATCCATATGACTTCACATATAAACCAATGTTGCTCTGGGTCTTGTATCCCATTTCCATTGAATATCGGTATATTAATATCATTCCCAACCATTACATTGGTCCTTGGTACTGCTGGGTAAAAATTTTGGCTAGTAGGACTTCCTTGTCTATTATTTCCATAGTTAGTATTACTAGTATTGACAAACCTACTAGGAGATTAGTTTTTGGACCTTATCTCTAGATATGTACGCGGAGTCGTAGGTGTGTCGTATTTGTATTCTGGATCTGGTGCATCTTGTTCTTGTTCTATTTCAGAGATAGGTTGATGTTCCTCTTCTTCATCGCAATAATCTCCGTCAAAGTGCGATGTCAACTCATAGTCTTATCCTCTGGTCGTACTGCAACTTCCTCTTCTTGTCACGGTTCTTCTTCTTTATCTCAACTGAAATATCCTTCCACTTCTTAGACATCCACCCCTAGTGCAGTTCTGTTATTGTTGGAGACATTTACCATCATACACACTCTTTTGGTCAAATTGGCCTAGTTAAACCACTATCCTAAGTATAATTGGCATTAATTGACATCAGTGGAGCATTAATTTCCATCATCCAGTCACACCCACGCCTACCTACAGTCAAGGAGGTTAATTTAGCCTTCTCCTACAGTCAAGGAGGCTAATTGGAGCACTATGGGAGTGATCTGAGTGACATTAATGCACCTAATTACTAACTGGTGGTTACAATCAGTTCAACCAGTTAGTTAAGGCACCTCCTGTCATTAAATATATTATTTAATGATTATTTATTATTATTTAATGATCTAGAGTCAACAAGGCGCCTCCACCAACTTCTGATGGTCAGTTCAGCTTCAGTTAACCTCATCGGGGTTCATTGAAGTCATGGAGCACTAGCACTTGATGGTTGGCTTGCTATGACATGTGTTTGATCTCCTTCAGTTGAGATTCAGTCATTTATTGCACTCTGACTTTAGTTAGGGTTTGGTGAGTCAATTAGGTTTTGGTCAAGTGGTTAACTAAGTGTGAACCAAATGGTTGAGAGTCAGTTAAGCTAGACTCACTCACTGAATTCGAATTGTCTCCTTAGGTATTTGAATTCTTCATGGAGTTAAGCTATTGCTTAACATTGGTATTGTAACCATTCATTGTTTATTAAATATACAGAAAGGAAACCAATTCCGGTTTCGATTAACACCATTTCATGAGTATTTGTTGGTTATTCTTTCATGAGATTTATTCTTAGTTCCTAGATCATGTGCAAGAATTAATATGGTATCAGAGCATACGGCGGGACGAAGATCTATCTCTCAAAAACAAGCTTTTTGACAGATTTCTCCATGAAAAGTGAGCAATAGCTCAAAATTCCAGCACTACACCAGAAGCCAAGGCTTACCACTCAATATCCCAAGTAAAGAACTTGTTGATCAAGCTTACTTGATTGACTATGCTGGGTGTGATGAAAGCCTAAAATGTGCAGGCTGTCCAACCTTATTTTTCCCTTTCTGTTTTGATTTTTAGGTTTCTACAGGTGAAGCATTCGCTACAGCATATCCAAATGGCCTCCTCAGTACCTCTCTTGACTCCATAATTTTCACACATGGAAAAATAAAATGGAGGTTCAGTTGCACTCCATAGAGTCGCCATGGACACTGAAGTTGAGCCTGGATCCACCATAGAAAAATCAAGATTCTTGAACAAGAAGGATGAAGCCTTCAGTTTCTTGTGCCTCTCTATTTCCGAAGACCTTCTCTTCCATCTTATGGATCTGAAGACACCCAAAAAAATATGGGACAAATTGGAATCTCTATATGGAAAGCATGATGACTTGAGATTTTACCAACTCAAAAATGAACTCATGTCTCTCCAACCTTCCAATTTCGAGACTCTGAATGATTTCTTTACAAATTTCAAGCATACTGTTTTCCTCTTGAAGCAATGCAAAGTGGAGAAGGAGGATGATCAGCTCATCCTAGCCATCCTCTCCAAACTCAGGGCTGATTATTTAGTTTTTGTTTCTACATTCCGTGTGGGGAAGCTCACAACCCCCGGATGGAAGATGCCTACACTCAATGCCTTCATTGAGTCCCTAACTAATGAACATGACAAGCTTGTCCATATGGGGATCATCCGATCTTCCCATGATCAAGCCCTCCATGTCTCGGCGCCCAAAGATCTGAAGGGTAAAGGAAAGCAGCAGAAAAATTAGAAAACTAAATTTGATGCTCCCAAGCCTAGAGTTGAAAATCAACAACATGATGAATCTTCCGGCTCGAGGAAGAACAAAGGAAAAGGGCACAATGGGAAAGAAAAAGTCAGGTGTTCTTACTGCAGGAAGGGTTTTCACCCTGAACATGCCTACATGAAGAAAAAGCTTGATGAAGCAACCTCTCTTCTTGAGATGAATCACATCAATCTTCCGGAGAGCTTTTGGAGGAGAGATCACCAAAATCGGGAACCACAGCATGAGAAAGGTCATGCCCTCATGGTAAGCACTTCGAAGTCCAAAGCACTGCTGATTGACAGTGGAGCTTTGAATCACATGATGGCTGAAAAAGACTCCTTTTCATCTTTGGAGACTGGAAAATCCATCCCCATCCACATGGGAGATGACTCCACCATCATTTCCGAAGGACAAGGTACTATTGATCTAGAAAATGGTTTTTTTTCTAATGTTTTGTATGTACCGTCTCTAGTAGCAAATCTCCTTAGTGTCTATTAGATGACACATACAGGAATGCCTAAGAGAGTCTCTTTCATCCCAAATGATGTTGAGATAACAGAAATTGCATCCAGGAAACTCATTGCAAAAGGCCTTGCAAATCATCATGCAAAAGCCTATGAGTTCTCTCACTTTTTTGCGGATGCAAAGCCCACCGCTCTGCTAACTCATGGAAATGAGGTTAGTAGGTTGTGGCATGAAAGGTTTGGCCATCTTAATTTCAAATATTTGCATAAATTACAGAAAAACTCCATGGTTGAAGGCCTCCCGGTCATCAAGGCAACCACGGGAGTCTACAAGGGTTGTATGATTGGAAAACACCCTGAGCACAAGTTCAATCGGGGGAAGGAAAACTGAGCTACAAGCATATTGGGGCTGATACATTATGATATCAGCGGTCCCATGCCTGTCACATCCATGAATGGATCAAGGTACCTCCTTACTTTTATTGATGATTTTTCAAGGTATACATGGGTTTTCTTTCTCAAAAATAAATCAGAAGTATGTGAAAAATTTTCTGAATTGAAGGCTTGATCGAAAATGCCTCTGGGCTTAAGATCAAGATCTTGAAATCTGATAATGGAGGGGATTATTTCAGTAATGAGTTTCTGTACATTTTCTCCCAAAGTGGTATTCAGGTCCAACATTCAATTCCCTACACTCCCCAGCAGAATGGAGTAGCGGAAAGGAAGAACCGGTCTCTCAAAGAGATGACCACCTGTATGTTGGAGTCAAAGAAGCTTGCTGAAAATTTGTGGGCTGAAGCCATGCATGCTGCAGAATACATTCAGAATAGGGTGCCACATTCATCAGTGAAAGGAAAGACTCCTTTCGAAGCATACTTCGGAAACAAGCCAGATGTGTCGAACCTACAGGTGTTTGGGTCCATTGCATGGGCCCGGATTCCGCTTGAGAAAAGAAGGGCTTTACAACCGCAGAGCATAGAATGTATGTTTATTGGGTATCCTAATGAATCTAAAGGATTCAAGCTACTGGAAATAAATACCAAACATATCATCATCGAGAGAAGTGTCAAGTTCGATGAGCCTCTTCAAGAGGTGGAACTAGTGAAGGAGAAAACTGCTGAATTTCCTCCTATTCCACTGAATATTTGGATGATGAAATTGGGGGTGATGACCCTGATTTGGATCCTCTGTTTTCTGATATCAGTGTACAGAAATCATTAGATACTAAATCAGAACCTGAAGTGCAAAATCATCTTCCTACATGGGCCCAACAGACACTCTCCTCCGCAGGAGACAACATTGGAAATCCGGATGATCCAAGGAGAACCCGGTCTGATTTCCAAAGAGCAGGTATTGCGCTCTCTTGTTCTGATAATTTGCTGTCCAAAACTTGCTATTTGATGATTAGTTCAGATCCAAAATCCTACTACCATGCTCAGAATTATCTGAGATGGCAAGTTGCCATGGATGAAGAGATGAATTCTCTTCAGAAAAACACTACTTGGGAGCTAGTTTCTCTTCCTCCGGGAAGGAAATTGGTTCAATGCAAGTGGGTGTTTCAGAAAAAGGTTGATGCTGATGGAAGCACCTGCAAATATAAGGCAATTCTGGTAGAAAAATTTTTCTCTCAGGTCCAAGGACTGGACTACCATGAGACCTTTGCACCGGTTGCAAAAATGGACTCCATCCGCCTTGTTTTGGCTATTTCTACATCCAAGCACTGGGAGGTGCATCACATGGATGTTAAGTCAGCCTTTCTGCATGGAGATATTCATGAGGAGATATACATGAAGCAGCCTAAGGGATACATCACTGATCCATCTTTGGTTTGCAAGCTAAATAAGTCATTATACGGGTTAAAACAGGCCCCAAGAGAGTGGTATTCCAAGATGGATGCCTTCCTTCTCTCGCAAAACTTTCAGAGATGTATATCAGATCCAAATGTGTATTTACTGCAGCATGATGGTCATATAATTATCATTTTTTTTATATTTTGATGACTTACTGATCACAGGTAGCACAATTTCCTCCATTTCAGCCATCAAAACTGCTCTCCACAATGCCTTTGAAATGAGTGATTTGGGGCTTCTAAAACAATTTTTGGGGATCAAAATCGAGAAAAATTCTGATGGGATTATGGTCACTCAGTCCAAATACATTTCAGACCTATTATTCAAGTTTAACATGGCTGAATGTAGGCCTGCACCATTCCCTTTCCTTTCAGGGATCAGCCTTGAAGAAGGAAAACACACACCTCCCATGGACTACACTATCTATCGACAGTTGATTGGTAGCTTGTTGTACTTGACACATTCTAGGCCTGATATTTGTTATGCCATGAATGCTGTATTAAGATACATGCAGCAGCCTCATGATATTCATTGGAAGGCAGCCAAGAGGATCCTCCAGTACATTCAGGGAACCAGGACCTATGGCATTCACTATGCTGCAGACTCCGAGCTAGAGCTGGTTGGATACACAGATTCCGATTGGGCGGGTGATTCTATTGATCGAAATTCAACTTCTAGATATGTATTCATGTTTGGTGGTGGCCCTATTTTTTGGTCAAGCAAAAATAAGGCTGCCATAGCACTATCTTTAGCATAGGTCGAGTATCGAGGAGCGGTGAATGCTTGCATCCAAGCAGTTTGGTTGCAAGGCATTCTTTCAAAGTTTGATCTTGGTAGTACTTTGTCCCCTGTCCTTTTTTGTGACAACCAAAGTGCTATTAAGATATCCATGGATCCGGTTACCAGGCAGAGGACCAAGCATGTAGAGATTCACATGCACTACATCAGGGGGCTAGTGCCGGACAGGACCATCATTCTGCAATACTGCCCGACTGATGAGCAGATTACAGACATCTTCACCAAGATCTTTTCAGAAAAGAAGTTCACTTACCTCCGTTCATTGTTGGGGGTGATTTCATCAGGGTGATCCAGACTACTTTCAGTGTTCAGCTTAAGGGGTGGTTTTTCCCACTAGGTTTTCCCTCTTTTCCTCACTTAGTTTGTTTTGAGCATTGTTTTAGTTTCAGCATTGTACAGGGTGACCTATGGCCTTAGTTGTCGGGGCCCTAGCATTTTATGCATCTATGTTTTCTAACTCTTCCTGAGTATAGCTTAAGGGGGGATGTTGGAGACATTTACCATCATACACACTCTTTTGGTCAAATCGGCCTAGTTAAACCACTATCCTAAGTATAATTAACATTAATTGACATCAGTGGAGCATTAATTTCCATTATCCAGTCACACTCGTGCCTACCTACAGTCAAGGAGGCTAACTTAGCCTTCTCCTACAGTAAAGGAGGCTAACTGGAGCACTCCGGGAGTGATCTGAGTGACATTAATGCACCTAATTGTTAACTGGTGGTTACAATCAGTTCAACCAGTTAGTTAAGGCACCTCCTGTCATTAAATATATTATTTAATTATTATTTAATGATTATTTATTATTATTTAATGATCTGGAGTCAACAAAGCGCCTCCACCAACTTCTGATTGTTAGTTCAGCTTCAGTTAACCTCATCAGGGTTCATTGAAGTCATGGAGCACTAGCACTTGATGGTTGGCTTGATATGACATGTGTTTGATCTCCTTCAGTTGAGATTCAGTCATTTATTGCACTCCGACTTCAGTTAGGGTTTGGTGAGTCAATTAGGGTTTTGGTCAAGTGGTTAACTGAGTGTGAACCAAATGGTTGAGAGTCAGTTAAGCTAGACTCACTCACTAAATTCAAATTGTCTCCTTAGGTATTCGAATTCTTCATGGATTTAAGCTATTGCTTAACATTGGTATTGTAACAAGTCATTGTTTATTAAATATACAGAAAGGAAACCAATTCCGGTTCCAATTAACACCATTTCATGAGTATTTGTTGATTATTCTTTCATGAGATTGATTCTTAGTTCCTAGATCATGTGCAAGAATTAATAGTTATCACTAGGGAACATATCAACTTACCATGCTCCATTTTTCTCACACTTCTTCTACGACATAACCCGGGTCTTTATATATAGTTCTTTACTCATCGGATTCCATTCCCAGGATCCCCTTCTCGCATACAAGCATTTTGATACAAATTTTCAAAGATTTCAAATACATTCCTCTAGGTCCTTACAAAAATTCCCTTTATACTTCACTATATGACCTTGTAGTGTCGACGACAATTTCTATGGTATATTCGCCCAAAATACTATCGACCCAAAAATGAACACCTCTAGATATAAGGTTGCTATTTCTTTTCAGTCGCTGAATCAGCTGAGGACTCCACTCTATCGGTTCACCTCCTTATAAATGTTTTCACTGGGTTGCTAGCTTCAACAACCACTCATACGAAAAAATAGGAAACTCGTAAAAGAAAATTTCATGAATATACTTATAGAGGTATCGCTCCAACCACTTTGTCGAGTTGAATCACGATCCTTCACTCTCTTCTTATGCAAACTCTAATGCTTTAGAATCCACCCACTCTTGGATTTTTGGCTTCGTAGGATGCCCAAATATATCCCTCGCAAAATGATTCATGGTCTCGGCAACAGAACCATTTGTTGGAATTTCTCCCCTTGACCTAGGTTCAGACCATTGTTTTTCTGTCAACAAAACCCAAGATATTGACCCAATAAAGCAAGGCTCAATCGGTAGCACCTGCGACATAGATGCAGTCTCACCTGAGATTTATCTTATGGGTAATTGCCAGAACTAGGTTTCTGCAGTTGTGTGGGGATTTCCTCTTCCTTGGAACCCTACTATCTTGCTTGTTCGAATACGATGGTTATATTACTTATTTTTATTACATGCATTCAATATGTGACTCTACTTGTTCGTCGACAGAGATTATAATAGTTAATATACTTCCTTATTAGTGATTCCAACTAACAATAGTGTGACAGTTGCATATAAGGACTCCTTCATAATCAAATACACATACATTCATTTACAATATACATTCATTCAACATAGGCACATTCATAAAATATACACATAGACAACATTTAACATGGAAACCCATCCAAGAAAAACTACAAAGGAGTTGTTAATATGGCATGAGAAATAGATGGGACCTTTTGTCTGCGCACTTAGCTTGCAGCATTTGTTCTATTATCTTCTTCTACAATCTATACAAACTTATTTCTCCTCACATGCTCTATAGTCTCTGGTTTCTGCAGTTTCCTCCCCTTCACTCTACTGTCAATCTTCCCATGGCGTGGATCGACTCTCTCTTCTCTACAAATCTATAGACAAACAAACACAACTAACTTATACCAACCAAGAGTACATCTATATAAGTGTGTAACTCTGAGGAAGTAAGCAACCAACCAACTAACCAACTGACCATCCAAACCGCACACATTTTGGGTTCTCCCTTTTATAGACTCTTACATGTCATAATCAATTGACCTCATTTTGTTATCCAATAGGTTGGCATTCCTATTCTTATTCATTTCAGTTACAATTGTTAGTAGGCACTATCATCCCAAAATACAAAGATGATTTATTCACTATACCATGCATTATCCTAACTAACTTCTTACCCATGATATTTCGAGCTATCCTTTTCAGTCACTACATGTCTTCCTCTATTGTGGTTCCTTCCATTGTGGTTGATCTTGTTGCATCTTCCCTTCTTTTGCATCTTCCCTTACATCGACTTCTTCTTTTGTACATATTCCTCCGTCGCAGCTTCCTCTATCATGCGAATAGACTCTTCATATTCCAAAGAATAATTCTAACTGAATTATGCCTATCTTTTCCTAGGGCCAACAAAAATCATAATTGTTAACAATTTGTAAAGGCCTACGTATTATTTAGAAGAAAAAAACAACCTGCTTGAAATTGAATTTTCTTTAATTAAAAATGGTTAACTTTTAATGTACTACTATGTAATTATTTTTTCAATGGTTAACCATGTGTCTAAGAGTTATTTATTTATTTATTTTTAATTTTATTTGCAAATATGCAGTGTAAATGAGTGTTGTAAGCTTTGAACTTCTACCTTTTCTAAAGTGTTTTTCTCCATCTGTGTATTGCAGTACTATGTTTATCTTTGTGCTTGTATTGGTCAGTGTTTTCTATCCATACAACAAGGGATCCCTATATAAAGCCATTGATATTATATATTCTCTTAAATCTGGAATAGGAATCTATGTTGCAGCCTCCTTTTCTGGTCAACTTGAAGGAATAAATTGGGTAGTGAAAAAAGTTGTGTGCTCTCTTTTGTATTACTCATATGGCTTTCTAGCCTTAAAACATTTAGTCCTGGATTTATCCATTCACTAAACACTAACATTTATGAGCTTATGTTGTAGGTAAGGAACCTTTTTCTTACAAGTTTCGTATTTTGTATAAGTTTCACGTTTTTTCTTGTTGGCTATCTATAAGGGGATCCCATGCAAGGATAGTTTGGCTAAGAATGGCCTCTCAGATGGTCTTTTCCCAGTTTGTTAGTGGCCGGAGACGATTAAGAATATATTTTGGGATTGTTGGTTTGCTAAATAGTGATGGAGCTTTGTTAATTATCAACATCCCCACTTGTTTCAAAACAAGTTATATTGGCATGTCGCCTTATTTGTTTATGGGAATTCTATTTTACTTTATTCGTTTTTTGGTCTAAGAGAATGTCTATACATTGTTTGTGATTTGGAATCTCAAGTGTAAGTATGTGTTTAACTTAGAGATGATTTATATGTTATATTTTATTTATGTATGGGAAGATAAGGTACTACCAACTATCGGATAAAGTTGAATTGTTGATCAACGATGCACTGAGTTTCAATCATGTTATACTCTAATTTCATTTCTACTTTAATTAGTTTCAAGAAGGTGTTATGATAGACATGGTATATACCTTTGCACGCTTTGAATTTTTGTAAGTAAATATGTTCGTGTGAATATAATTATTTTCAAACAAAAAAAATCCCATTGAAGGAACAAATATTGATGCACCTTCTAGTTCGACTAAGGAATTGAGATGGCTTACCCAGACTCTGCAAGAGGGACAAAAGAAAGTAGAAGCATCGAAAATTCCTTTTGGGTGACTCATCCCCTTAAGAAATTTACTAATTATGTTTTGTTGATGTCTTATATCATTTATTTAGAGCCTTCCAATTATGAGAAATCCACTACAGAGAAAGTAGGGTAAGATGTCATGATAGAGAAGGATGTCTAGGTAATTTTTTCAAGCCTTGGGGGGATTTATGATAGATTCTAGGTGGATGTAAAATGCAAAGAATATGGATGATGGAAGCACAGAGAAGAACAAGGTCATCATATTCACAGAGAAAGGAAGCTTACTATGAGGATACTTTTGCTACAGTGGCCAAGGATGACTCTATCAGACGCATTATGTCTCTGATATCACTTTTTCGTTGGTATATATACCAAATGGATGTCAATACTTTTTTTAAATGATCTTATTAAAGAGAGTATACAATAATGAATAGGGGTTTTTAAGATGTGCGGGTCAGATAACCATGTGCGTAGACTAGAGAGAGCCTTTTGTGGTTGAAGCAAGCATCATGTGCATGGTACTCAAAATTGATGAGTACAAACTGAATTTGAAGTTCACTAACAGTGTTGCAGCCTTTATTATTTATTTGATAAATCTGATATTCTTATCTTGATCCTGTATCAAAATGATATGATCCTTAAAAGTATTTCTAGGAAGCTCACTGCATGGTGTAAGAATAAGCTAGACATTGAATTTGATATGAAAGAGATTGGAATTATGCATTACTTTATAGATCGAGGGGTAGGGTATAAGTGGGGTCTTCCTCATATAGAGGAAGCACGCTAGATATTTTGAAGAGATTTCAAATGTTGGATTGTAACCCTTGGCCAATTCTATGGTTATAACTGATGTTCTATGTTGATTAAGATTCAAATTTGGTAGATTATTCTATGTATAGGTAGTTAATTGGTTCCCTTATGTATGCAGTAAATACTGGGACTAAAATATGCCTTTTAGTGAATACATTGAGTTAATTCATGGTTGAACCTGTAAATTTTCATTTAATATTCAAACTAGGGCTAACAGTGCATGCAAGATCTCTACTGTTAACCACACATGAATATATTTTACAGTATGCAGCGGAATATAAAACAGAGAAACAAATCACAACATCAGACCACAATATTAACACTACTATTTTAGGTATGGAAACCCCCGAAAAAACCCAAGATGGGAAAACCAGTACAGCAGCCAAATATAGATTTTCTTATGAGAAAATATGGAACATTTACAAATACTAAAAATTCACCTCAAGCCTGGCGAATGTAGTACCCGGAAGAATCACTGGGCAAATCCCAACTAAACCTCAACACCCTCCTGTGTGAGTGTATGGCCCAACTGTATGAAGCTCGGTGATCTTGCTACTTGCTCCTCTGTCTTCCCAGCTAAATCCTTTATCTGACTTTCTCTCCCTGTATGTATCATGTCTCTATCGGAATACAAGTGTGTGTGTCCTCTCCACCAATTAATATCTCTTTTATAACTTTAGGTAAATCAAAAACCCTAATTTCACTTTCACTTTAACTAATGGTAAAGCAAAAACCCTAATTTCACTTTCACTTTAACTAGTGGTTTACTAAAGTTAATTTAGATCACTTTAATTTATTTTCCAAAGTAAACTTAGGAAAATTAAATTAAATACAACTAGTTTCCTAATTTAAGTCTTATGCATGCAAGAAGACCTTCCTTGTTGCTACTAGTTTAACACTCCCTCTCAACGAGGAAGGGATTCGGTAGCAACCCCAACTTATCCTAAAATTCACAAAATTCTTTCTGCAAAGTGCCTTGGTGAAAATGTCCACCACCTGCTCATATTTATGTTTGTACTCCAACCGAATGGTTCCCCTCTGAACACAATCTCTCAAGAAGTGGTATCTGATGTCTATGTGTTTTCTCTGGTCATGGAACACTGGATTCTCAGATAGCCTGATGCCACTCTGATTGTCACAGTGAACTACTATAGCCTATAGCTCACACTTGAACAACCCTGCAAGTAACGTCCTCAGCCACATACCCTCACAAGCATCCATGTTAGCTTCCATGTACTCAACCTCTCCTGAGCTCAATGAAACTGAATTTTTCTTCCTGCTGAACCAAGAGACAACCCCTGATCCAATGCTGAAACAACAACCTGAAGTACTCTTTCACTCCTCTACACATCCTGCTCATTCAACATTTGTGACTGTACACTCCCCCTATGCTCATAAACCAATCCATACTCCATTGTACCTATGATGTAGCGAAGTATGTGCTTCGCATCCATCCAATGCACTCTTCGAGGGTCCACCGTGAACTAACTCAAAGAGTTGACTACAAAGCTGATGTTTGGTCGAGTGTTGACCACATACACCAGCGATCCGATAAGCTGACGATACAAGGTAAGATCAAATCCGCCTAACCCTGATGCATCAATATTCCTCTAGTTGGAAACTAGAGGTTGTAAATTTGAGCACATAGATCTGTAGACAAACACACAACTCACAAAGTATATCACACAATTTACTCAGCAATTGAAAAATGAAATAGTGCAAAAATGGCTTGCAGCTGTGAATGCTTTCATTAATCAAAAAGTAATCAGATAATAATTAAAAAGAAGTAAAATGGCTTTAATAGCCACATGAAATTCAAATCCACATGAGGAAATTCGAATTGATAGACTCTACTTGACTGTAGGTAACTAAGACCTTGTCTAAATCACTATCAGAGGACTCAGTAGTTAACTGACCTTGTCTAAACCATAACCAGAGTTCATCGGAGCTCTAAAACACAACTCAAGTGTTACATTCAGTGTTGACTAAGGTTAATTGACTGTGGTAGGTGAGAAATGCGCCCCACATGAGTGCAGTCAAGTAAACCTAGCGCTAACTAAATGTAGAGGACTAGAACTCAATGTAACTGACTCCTAACTTAGCTTGACTAGTCATCAACTGAAGTGAACTAACCTTGGTTGGTTTCAGCACTCCCAGTGGCTTCCTAAATTGTAGGGATTGGTTTAGGAGGCTCCTAAACTGATGCAATCAAGTGCAATCAGTGGCAGTGAGCCTCAATTAGTGTTCCCCACACTTTAGTAACTAAAACATGTGCCCCAATTAGGCCAAGTGGACCCAATGGTGTTAATCACTATAAATAGACTAGATGGACTCTCGATTTAGACATGACTCCCAATTTAGACATATGACCAAATTTGGACAAGGGAGGATTAATAATCCTAACACCCCCCCTGAAAGCTAACTTGGACAAACTGTGGGCCCTGGTAACTAAGACCATAGGTCATCCATCACATCAAGTAAAATAAAGTAACTGCTTAATACAAGGAGTTGGGGCAAAAACCACATGGGAAAAAATCCCCCCCTCTATCTAAGCAGGTAGAATCAAGTCTCAAGTTTGAAAAACTTGAAAATATGTTGCTACAATCTTCATCTCTGTGAGGTAGTGAAGCAGCATGCATGTAAGTTGTGCACAGGTATTCTGGGGCTTGTCATGCAGACTTCTCCTTCTTCTCCAAAAATGATGATGGAAGGAAGGAGGAATGTAACCTTTGTCTCTTGCTGAATGAAGAGGTGTATGATCATATCCATTCTTCTGAATGTAGTGAGACTGAGCCCTTTCCATATATCATCTTACAGGGAGTCTATTGCATCTCCTTAAAGGAGGTAAGATAGCATGACATAGCGCAAGGGTCTTTCCTTTTTGAGTCTCAGGTGAGTTTCCAGTCATCTTCCTAGCTTCCAGTTTGGAAGTAGGGACTGAATATATATCTGAGTCACCCTGAATATCAAGGTCATAAACAGATATAGATGGACCTGCAAGACTAGTAGAAGCTGTAAAAGAATTATATGCAATGATTTTACCTTCCCTTGCAGGTAGCTGCTGAGAGTGCACTGGTTCTGAAGGAGGCATGAAATGTGAGAACTCATATGCTTTTGAAGCATGATTTGCAATACCCTTTGCTATGATTCTCCCAGTAGAGATATCTATGATATCCACTGATTTAGGACCAAAGATCACTTGCTTTGGAGATCCAGTATGGGTCATCTGATAGACAGATAACAGGTTTGAAGCTAGGGAGGGAACAAATAGCACATCTTTTAACCTTCCATGTTCAAGTTGGACAGAGCCCTTCCCCATTGTTTTAAATTTACTATTATTTCCCATCTGAATACTAGGACCATCAAAGGACTGAAAAGAAGAGAATGATTCTTTGGATGCAACCATATGGTTGGAAGCTCCAGAATCAATGAGGAAGACAGGTGTTGATGTGCAGCAAGCCTTCAGTGCATGGCCTTTCCTTTGGTATTCTTCATCTTCTTCTTCTTTAGAGTCATCCTTCCTTGCACTAGCAGGTACAGAAATGTTGTGCTTTTTCAAAAGAAGAGCCATTTCATCAAGTTGTCTTCTCATATAGGAGCTTTCTGAATGAAATCCCCTTCCACGGTAAGAGCAAAGGACCTTGCCTTTGCCATTCTTCTTGCTTCTCTTCAAACCTGAAGGTTCTTTTGACTACTCTTTCTTCATAGGGGACTCATCTCTTTGCTTCCCTTTTCCATTCGCTACCTTATCTCCTCTTGCAACTAGAGCTAAGTCTTTGGGAGATCGAATGATTCCCATTTAGATCAATTTATCATTCTCAGAAATAAGAGATTGGATGAAGGCATTAAGAGTGGGCATCTTCCAATTTGGAGTAGCGAGCCTTACTGTTTGGAAGGTGGATACAAAGATTGAGTAGTCTGCATTGAGCTTTGTGAGAATGGCAAGGATGAGTTGATCTTCATCCTTCTCCACTTTGCATTGCTTCAACAGATATATCAAGTTCTTGAACTTTGTGAAGAATTCATTTAGAGATTCTAAATTGGATGGATTGAAAGTAATCAGATCATTTTCTAGCTGATGGATCCTCATCTCATCATGCTTATCAAATAGGGAGGCAAGATTGTCCCAAACCTCCTTGGGAGTCTTCAATTCTAGGATGTGGAACCAAAGATCTTTAGAGACTGACAGGAGCAAGTGTCCATGGGCTTCATCAAGCCTATTCATGTACTTAGCTTTGTCTTTATCTGAATCTAGCTCTTCCTCTGTTTCTTATATGAGTCCTGAAGAGCCCTTTGGTACAGAGCATTACCACTATGTCTGCCTTCCACTGGTGATAGTTGAAGGGAGTGAGAGGCTCTATTGGATGAGCCATTTTGAATGTAGTAAGAAGAACTGAGTTGTTGTAGTGAGAAGAAAGGGCTGCTTGTAGCGAATGCTATAAGAAAATCTGATAACCTGTCACACAATCAAACATACAAAGTAAGGTCGACAGTCTACACTTTTGGAATTTCCTTCACACCCAGCATAGTTGATCAAGCAAGCTTGATCAACAATTTCCTAACTTGGGATATTAAGTGGTAAATTCTTCGCTTCTGGTGCAGTACTGGAAGGAGCAATTTGCCCAAAAAGAATGATCCGACTGGAGATCTGAGGAGGAGAGGAGTCTTGTCCACCGAGGCTTTGATACCATTTAAATTTTAGCACATAGATTTGTAGACAAACACACAACTCACAAAGTAGATCACACAATTTACTCAGCAATTGAAGAATGAAACAGTGCAAAAATGGCTTGCAGCTGTGAATGCTTTCATTAATCAAAAATTAATCAAATAATAATTACAATGAAGTAAAATGGATTTAATAGCCACATGAAATTCGAATCCACATGAGGAAATTTGAATTGATAGACTCTACTTGACTGTAGGTAACTAAGACCTTGTCTAAATCACTATCGGAGGACTTAGTAGTTAACTGACCTTGTCTAAACCATAATCGGAGTTCATCGGAGCTCTAAAACACAACTCAAGTGTTACATTCCGTGTTGACTAAGGTTAACTGACTGTGGTAGGTGAGAAATGCACCCCACATGAGTGCAGTCAAGTAAACCTAGTGCTAACTAAATTTAGAGAACTAGAACTGAATGTAACTGACTCCTAACTTAGCTTGACTAGTCATCAACTGAAGTGAACTAACATTGGTTGGTTTCGGCACTCCCAGTGGCTTCCTAAATTGTAGGGATTGGTCTAGGAGGCTCCTAAACTGATGCAATAAAGTGCAATCAGTGGCAGTGAGCCTTAATTAGTGCTCCCCACACTTTAGTAACTGAAACATGTGCCCCAATTAGGCCAAGTGGACCCAATGGTGTTAATGACTATAAATAGACTGGATGGACTTCCAATTTAGACATGACTCCCAATTTAGACATATGACCAAATTTGGACAAGGGAGGATTAATAATCCTAACAGAGGTATGGCCACAGGCTTGTAGTCTTCCATCTTGAATCTCTTCAGGATATCGACTGCATACTTCCCCTGTCCAATGAAGAAGCATCCATCTCTCTGCCAAACCTCCAAGCCTAAAAATTAATGCATCAGCCCAAGGTCCTTCATCTCAAAATCCACTGCAAGGTTGGACTCATAGTCTCCAATCAGCCTCTCATCTCCTATCAAAAAGAAATCATCCACATACAGGACCAGTATAAGAGGCACCTCACCCATCAAGAAGTATAGGTTGTGGTCAGCCTCACTCCATTGAATTCCCATCTCCTATGGATAGTTGTCAATCCTCGAGTACCATGCTCGAGGAGCCTGCTCGATCCCGTAAAGATATCTATGTAGTCTGAAAACATGCATCTCCTAGTTCTCGAAATCAAACCCCTCTAGCTTCTCAATATACACCTCCTCCTCTATCACTCCGTTGAGGAAGGCAGTATTGACATCAATCTGATGGACATGCCAACCCATCTCAATTACTAGTGAGATAATGATCTGAATGGAATAATACTTAGAAACAAGGGCAAAGGTCTCCTCATAGTCAATACCCTCCTTCTGTTAAAACCCCTTTTCCATGAATCATTCCTTATACATCTCCACACTTCTGTCTGCTACATGCTTCACCTTGTAGATCCATTTAGATCCCACCACCTTTTTCCCTTGTGGCCTCAGCACAACCTCCCATACTTGGTTTTTTATAATGGAGTCATACTCCTCAACCATAGACTCCTGCCACACATCATGTTGTGCAGCCTCCCCAAAGCTAGAAGGTTCAAAGTTAATCAACTCTGTCATCAGTTCCATATAACGAATCCTCTCTGGTGGTACACTCCATCCAAAATATCTATGTGGAGGATCAACCTACCTGGAATCTTGTACTGTGGACCTAACCACTTAGGCATTGGCCTAGTGTCAACCTATTGCGACTGTTGGATATCTATCTCCTGCTACAGCTTATCCTGTAAGTTAATGACTGTAGGATGTTGTCCACCAGACTCCCTCTAACCACTAGAACCTGTGCTCTGTGTCTATACATGTACTTGTATCTGTACATATGGATCCTGCAACTTGACCCCCGACTCTTTTGTTGGTTTTTTCTTTACCGGTAATTCTAAAGATATCTGCAAGGCCCTGACCTCATCGAACTAGAAATCCCTTCTCACAATGATCCTCCTGGGAGTAGGAATGTAAACTATACATTCCTTCAAAATATCATTGTAACCAACAAGTAACCCATTCTCTCTAGAAGGGTTCATGTTCTTCCTATTCTCAGCATGAACATGACAATAATAGACACTGCTGAATATGTGAATGTGCCTCACATGTGGCTTGGTTCCTGTGAATACCTCCTCTGGTGTCTTCCTCCCCAAAGTTGTGTGGGGGCACCTATTTTGAATGTATATTGTAGTCTTGTATGCCTCGGCCCAGAGTAATAGTGGTAATCCCTAATCAAATAGCATGGCCTTGGCTTCTCTAACCATCATCTTGTTCTTCTACTATGCAACTCCATTCTGATGTGGGGTATGGGGCACAATGTTCTCCTTCTTGATCCCCTCTGTTAAAAAATACTCCATGAACTCATTGGAGGTGTACTCACCTTCGTTGTCTGTTCTCAACACCCAAATCTTCTTTCCTGTTTGGTTCTCCACAAGAGTCTTGAACTCTCAGAACCTTTGAAATACCTATGACTTGTCCTTTAGGAAATAAATCTAGCTTTTCCTAGAATATTCATCAATGAAGGTTATGCAGTAAATGTAACCACCGAATGAATGGACACTCATAGGTATGCATACATTCGAATGCACCAAGTCTAAGGGATCCTTATACTTGTGCTCACTTTGTGGGAAAGGCCTCCTAATGTTCTTCCCCAAAGCACAACCCTTGCAGTGGTTATGCTTTTCCTCTTGTAAATGAGGAACTCCAATGACTACCTGTCTCAAATGCTTCAGTTCTCCATGGTGTAAGTGTGCCATCCTCCTATGCCACAACTCACCATGACTGATGTTGTTGTTGCTGCTGCTAACTAGATCCTTTGCAAGCTCAAAGTGTAATCTATACACTTTCCTAATCCTTCTTCCAATCACCCGATCCAAGCTCTGATATTACCCCTTGCGTCTGATATACACTCTATGGTCACAGAACTTCACATGATATCCATTATCCTCCAATGTGGATACTGATATAAGGTTCTTGGTCAGTCCTGAAACATATAACACATCAGGAAAACTAAGGGGTTTTCCAAACTCCCTCTCAAATGAAACAGTGCCAACTCCTTGCACCTAATACCATGCATCATCACCCATATCAACATGGATCCCTGTTCCACCCTCCTGCAAGTCTCTAAAGAATCTCTTATGTCCAGTCATGTGACTAGATTCTCCATTGTCAATGTACCATATGCTTCTCACTGTGGTGCTTTCCATGCAATCTATCAAGAAAAACTCCTCATCGAAGTTCCTGCTGAACTCATCCACCTCTACATATATATCCATTTGAGTGTTACTCTTCTTATTCCTATCTTGGAACTAGTAGGCAAAGTGTCCCTGCTTGTGGCAGATAAAACACTTGATCTTTGATAGGTCAAGGTTCTTCTTACCATCCTTCTTTCTCTTTTCCTTCCCCTTGCTCTTCCCTGTAAGGTATAGAGCCTCCTCATCCACAATCTATGGGGCACTGTTGGATGAGCATGATCCTTGACCCATGTGGATCTCCTCCTACACAAAGTCATCCCATATTCTCTTCCAATTATGGAGCTTCTCTCTAGCCAGAACACCTTTGACAAAGGTGTTACATGGCTTAGAGAAGCCATTGATGCCTATCTGAACTAGCTCCTCATCTAGTGTCTTAGAGCCAAAAACTCCAAGCTCATCCTTGATCTATGTGAGGCTCGTGAGATAAGGCACCACTCCTTCTCCCTTGGCCATCTTGGTGTTTCACATCCTCTCTTGCAACACCATCTTTTGGTTCTTGTTCTTGCTTTGGTACAAACTCTCCAAATACATCCACATATCTGTTGCGGTCTTCTTACTATAAAGGTGAGGGACTATATGGTCCTTCACTCCATCCATGATAATCAGCATGGATCTGGAATCAATCTTCTTCCAAGTTGCTAGATCTGTCGAATTTGTGGGTGAAACTTTCATGGAATCAATGTGCTCCTCTGCATCACTGACATCTAGGATCCTTGTGATCCTTTCTTTCCATGTAGGAAAGTTATGAGCACCCTGGAGTCTATCCTCAACTCTCAACTGCACAACCATAGTGAAGTGTACCTGTCAAACCCTAAATCTGGAAGTCTAGGTTTGTGTCTTCCTATAGATCTACCCCCGATATCTCACTGTTGCTGCAAATATCTCATCTTTAGCTCACCAGAGCTCTGATACCATGTAAATTTTCCTTTAATATTCAAACTAGGACTAACAATGCATGCAATATCTCTACAGATAAACACACATGAATATATTTTACAGTATGCACTAGAATATAAAAATGAGAAATAAATCACAATATTGACACTATTATTTTGGGTATGGAAACCCCCGTAAAAACCCAAGATGGGAAAACCGGTGCAGCAATAGGATATAGATTTTATTATGAGAAAATATGCAACTTTTACAATTACTGCAAATTCACCCAAACCTAGCGAATGCATTACCAGACAAAATCACTCGAAAAATCCTAGCTAAACCTCAACACCCTCTTGTGTGAGTGTACGACCCAACTGTACAAAGCTCAGTGATCTTGTTGCTTGCTCCTTCGTCTTCCCAGCTAAATCCTCTATTTGACTTTCTCTCCCTATATATATCCTATCTCTATCATAATACAAGTGTGTGTGTCCTCTCCACCAATTGACCTCTCTTTTATAACTTTTGGTAAAATGAAAACCCTAATTTCACTTTCACTTTAACTAGTGGGAAAGCGAAAACCCTAATTTCACTTTCATTTTAACTAGTGGTTCACTTAAGTTAATTTAGATCACTTTTAATTTGTTTTCCAAAGTAAACTTAGGAAAATTAAATTAAATACAACTGGTTTTCTAATTTAAGTATTCTACATGCAAGAACAAATGCATGCAGGAAGACCTTCCTTGTTGCTACTAGTTTAACAGAACCTTCGCAGATCCATGGGATTAATGAAAAGAATTTGCTCTAATCTGATACTTGAAAGGAACACATCTCATTATGGCTTGAGGTAAGTGGGATATGGTGAGTTGATACTACATGGTTTTGTTGATTCTAATTGGGAAGGAAATAGAAATGCTACAAAGAGAATTTCAAGTATTTGTTTCAGCTTAGGGTTAGGGATGATGTCCTAGTTCAATAGAGTAAAGGCAACAATTACACTTAGTTTAGTAGAGGCAGAGCATATGGAATCCAACTCTGCTCATTGTGAATCCATATTGCTTCACAAGTTGATAGAAATGTTCATCAACCAAATGTTGGATTCCACTATTGTATACTCTGACAATCAGAGTTGTATCAAACTCTAAGAATCCATTATTCCATTATCATTTCAAACACAAATATGTTCAACACCATTTCCTCAAAGATAAAATTTAGAAGGGACCAAATATGCTTGAGTGTGTTCTTTTAGATTTGCAGGTAGTAGACAGTTTGACCAAGCCCTTGAGTAAGGGGATGTTTCAAATATTGAGGGAGAGACTTGGTTTGATCAAAAACACTTTTCTCACAAAGAGGGCATGTTATTTCACATGTTTCTCAATGAGTGGTTCTCTCACAGTCATGGGGAAGTGTTGATGAGTATATCCAGTGCAGCACTCAGCAATTTCAAATAGCCTTGATCCTTGTGTAGAGATAACAAGGGCGCTTTAACCTAGGTCCATTAATTAGGGATACTAGCAACAATTATGTAGATAGAGGTAGAGGGCACAAGTATTCCTACAGCATGCATGTGACATTTATACCAAGTTTCCAATTTTGGATTTTTCTTTAATTATAAAGATATTTTCTTATTTTTATCTTTTCTAGCTTAAGGAAAATGTGCATACCACATGGATTAGGGTATTCCCAAATTTGGATAGAATGAAAATTCTTAGGAGAGAGAGGTGATTGCTTTCATGCATTCACTCTCTCATACTGATTCCTCTATTCTCAATAGGTTTCCATATAGGTTGGACACATTCCCTAGATAAGATTAGGTTTAGAGTTTTACACAGTCAACCTAGGAACACTATAATGGTTGTCTTCATGCGTTGTAACCCAAAATCTCTTCTAGCTATAAAAGGAGAGATATGGTGAACCATTGAGATTGTTACTTTGATTTTTGGTGAGATACTTGCTATGTAAAATATCAGCTTTGAATTAATAGATAGGTGTGATTGTTTATTTCAATATTAGCTTGTTGTAATAATTTTCCATTGTTGATGTGTTTGAAGATCTAGCATTCCTTCTAATTATTTTGATAGGTTTATTAGTTTTATGTTACTTGCGGTTTGTAGGAGTGCATGTCTACTTGCCATGAAGTGAAAATTTGATATCACATTCCAAAATTTGATTGAGTAGGAATGCATTGCATAATAACCATCACAAATATTCCTTTATTTTGGTGTTTATGCTGCAAGTGTGGAGAATTAAGTGCTAATAATTGTGTACAGAACAATACTTATCCAATATGGAAGAACAATTGCATTTCAGTTGAAAACTTAATTTGAAGATACTACCGAATGTTACAAGGACATGTATACCATAGTGAAAGTAATAAAACTATCTTCTAGGCATGGAAACCATAGTGCATATGAAGCACAATACATTGTAGTTTTGCAAATGTAGTCGAATTTGCAATGCAGTCAACACCTAGAGTGAGTACTTATCCTAACTTGAAGTAGTTTGATCTAGTTACATAGTAAAGGAAGGGAAAGTAGAACGATAGTATTTATTTCGTTTCAAGATTGCCAATTTATACATGATGTACTCTACTTGAGATAAATATTTTTGTTTTAAATACTTCAAATAATGATATGAATCTTATTTCTCTTTCAGTGAGACCTATTTGGTCCTCTTGATATTGATATGAAAATGTATTTGAAAGATGATGTATTGTTGGTTGTCCATTTAATAAGAAGGTTGTTCTACCTTGTTTACTTGATCTAGGGTTTCATATTATGGATGTTCCTTTTTCATTTCATGCTTGTACAATATTATTTGTTGTTATTTCATGTTTGTACTGATGGTACATATTGTATAAGAATTCACACTTATTCTCACATAATCTAAAAATTCCATTTTGGACTAATAATGGTGCATCATTGAATGGATTATTTGCATATTCTCCATAATGTCAAACCCTCTTTCTCTTTGATCTTGACTCCATTTTCCAATTGGATATACTATGGTATTGGTAGTCCACCATCCATTTATTTGTAAAGAAAATCATAACCATCTTTCCTAGGGTTTCCCCCTTTGTGTTGGAATAGAACATGCCTAAAGTGAGAGGAAGAGTTGTTTTGGTAATAGTGGGAAACATTCGTAAATGTCTCTAGGGTTTCCCTCTGTTCAGGGACTTGAATATATTCAAGTGCAAGTTTGGGAGATTACACAACAAAAATTAAAGATAAAAATAATTCTTGAAAATAGGAAAACATATTACTCTGAGTCATGAGCAATGACTATGATTTACACAGAACAAGTCCATAAAACTATAGCTAAAATGACATTAAAATTAAATAAAAATGAGTGAAAAGGGAAGAGCATGAAACCTTAGATAAAATTAAGATTATGAAACAAAATAATGGTTAAAAGGAAAAGTGTGTTGGATGGAAAATAATTACAACATCCAAAAGCATTCAGGAAGATAGAGAAAGGGAGAGAGGAGTAGGACGGTTGTGGCATACCATCCCTTTGTAAAATGGAATTCCTTTGAAATATACAGCATCATGATCAGCGTGGAGAAATCTAGGAATTGCTCCAAAATAGGTAGGGAAAATCCCCATTTCACCAATGCAAGGTTGATCATTTGGATGAAAATTTCAATAATAGCAATTGTTAGAAATTTTGCTCCAACTAACATGCAATAAATTTTGATTGGATGTCTGTAATTTAAGGAATTTATAAGGACAGTACACCAAATTAGTTGGTTGTCTTATAAGAGGATTATGAGATTCATTAAGCAACACAAATCCTATTATCATAGATGGAGTGCTAAAACTTCCAAACACCTTTGGTTATAGTAAGGATCCATTAATGTAAGTAGTTGAAAGTTCTATACCACCACAACACTATATTATTGGCTTATACATCCAAGCTTAAGAACTTATCCATAAATCATCATCAATGTTGGAGGCCTCTCTTATAGAGCCAAAATTCCTGTAGACGGAATGGAATATGCTTGTCTTTATAGTATGTCCATCAATGTAAGAATTAACTAACTTCAGGACTCCTAAACAATGAACTAGATCAACATTGACATTATTAGAGTTACCTAATCTAAGACCAATCAAGCCCTTCCATACATCGTTTATTCTTCCATGTTTTCACCATACTTGGTACAGTACTAAGCACATTTACCCCTACATCCTGCAAATGTGTGTATAAATTTATACATATGATCTTGGAGTATTCAATATTCACTATAAATTATGAAACAATAGATAGAAAGATATAATTGTGGATAGGATCTAGTGTGCATCAATAGAAAATATAATAGTTGGTTGCTATGAATTCTACCTAAAAAAAATCCAAAATGATGATCAAGAGGAGAACCATGGTAAAGCATTGCAATGGCACCATTGAGAAAGCATGAGTAGACTAAAATTAAACCCGTGATCTAACCAAAAAATTTCAACCAATAAAATTCGTCTCCAACTTTAACATCTAAGTGTTCCCATGAATCAGTCCACTCCTGATTGATGCTACATGTGTCCATGGAATGGAATTTGGTTCCCCTTCCAAACATAGAATTAAAAAGGATCAGAGAGTTCCACTTAAAGAATCATATCCCTATATAAAAAGTGGTTGTGATTTAGAAGACCTCCCCTAATCAAATTAAGCCTTATAAAATTGTAGAATAAATCCATGCTTTACTTAATACACCCGATGAAAATAGAACAATTGTCAATGAGTCTACAGGCTGACGAGCAGGAGAATAGTGCTCGGGACTGGTAGTGAATCATGAAGTGACAATGTTTATTAATGTTTAAATTTACCATATTATTTAAAATTACTACTTTCTAACAATGAACTTCTTAACATTGATAAAGGATAAGGAAGAGGGTGCAACTACATCATTATTGAAAACACTAAAACATATGAATAAAGCTAAGAGACAATCTCAAAAAGAGGTCACAGATTGATCCAGTTAGTGATTGACTATTTATCATGGAACACATGATGTAAATATTTCAAATATATGAAAAAACCATCCCAAATCAACATTGTCCTTGAGATAAAATATTTATCTACTTGCTATGCAATTGAAATTATAATTAGACTAGTCTTGTCACTTTTATTAATTGGAAATTTAAAAATAATGTGAAGTTAGACATGGAATTATCATAATATCATCAAAACTACCATTAGCCACAATTATTTATGTGCAAAACAAAATTGAAGGAATAAACCCGCTAATATGTGTGTGTGTGTGTGTGTGTGTGTGTGTGTGTGTGTGTGTGTGTGTGTGTGTGTGTGTGTGTGTGTGTGTGTGTGTGTGTATAGATATGTATGTATATATACATACATACATATAGATATAGATATAACTGTATATATGTGTGTGTGTGTGTGTGTGTGTGTATGTATGTATGTATGTATGTATGTATACTCACCTTAGACAAAGAAAGTCATAGTCGATAGCCAGAAGAGCCAGATGTGTCCATATTTACTAGTATTTATCCCTGGAACATCTCCTTTATCAGGTGTTGTTATTGTTACTTACCAAAAAACTAATTATTCGCCTTCATTTCCAAGAGCCCTTAGTGAGATAAGAGGAAAATCTCACTTCTATTAGATCTATTGATTCATTGGTTGAAATTTGGGTTGGGTCTCAATCTAGAAATGGATCTTGATTTGAAAATAAAATATCCACATCAAGAGAGACAAACCATCTCCCAACAAGGTCTGGTGTTGATTTATCCAACTAATATTGAAATCTCCAAGAGAAATCATTTCTCCATCTGTCTAGGGAAATGGTAAATCCACCATCACCTGTAACTCTCTCCATGGCACTTGGGATTCTAAGAATTTTTCCTCCTCTCTCACACACACATGCATAATAGCCAATCCAAAGGGTTTGAGAATTGATTTCCTATTGATATTATTTATTTCCTGTCATTTTTTAGGGTTTTAACTATTTGAAACAACTTTAAATGTGAAGAACTATGCCTATATATGGCTCATTAATAGATAGAACTACTCAAATTGAACTCCAAGGACATCAATAGCTGCAGAATGTTAATAACTTGGATTGGTTATTTGGAGGAAATAGGCTACTTGGACTATTACACTAGTGAAAAACATTTCAACATTTCAACCACCTTTAATTTCTCGAGGGAAACTACTCTAACCTTGATAAATTTAATTTTAAAGAAAAATCGTTTCCTTTTGTTACATCCAAGAACCATTATTAACATTATCTTTCAAGCATACTCAAAGCATATCTTTAATCATGAATTTTTACCCTATGTTGCACACATAAACATATCGTAGGATCACCCAACAATCATCTCGATCAATTTATGACACAAACAAGACCACTAAGCATAATTATGAAACATTTAACTTTTATGCTAGGTCTTCCATTACTTGCATAAAAAATATAGAGTCTTGAGGGAATTTTGATTGCTATAATAGTAAGGTATTGACACTCTTAATAGTAAGGTATTAACACGCTTAAATGTGGTTGTGCCTAAGTGACAACGACATAGGATTTTAATGTTCCACAAGTCACACTTGAGATAGTCATGTTGCATTTATGATCTAGAAATCCACTACAAAAAGAATGTCCTATCCTATATTGATGTACATATTTATATAGAATCCGCTAGGTAATTAGGTCAAGTATCAAAGAATGGGTAGAGGCTTAAATGATTAGGCTGCAAATGTCATTGATTCCATGAAAAGTAGTTAAAGTAGAGTTATGTGTGTTGAATTTTGGAAATAGTTTATATTTTTTGAATGCACAATATTAAATAAATATAAGAGCTTTAAAGATGAATTTTGTAACAATTGAAAGCTGCAATGATAATAAATAATGTTTTTTAAAGAAAACTTGATTGAAGGAATATATAGTGAGGGATTGGCATTTAAGCAAGCTTCAATTGGTGGAAAATAGGAATAGTTGAAGGTGACTTTTGACACTAAATGGCATTAAATCACATGAAGAATACCAACGTGCATCATACTAGTAGAATATATGGGCACAATGTGTAGTAAGTCTCAGAAGAACAAGTCAAGAGGGGAGAAGGCCCCCATCATGAAGGAGTCAAAATGTATTTTATTGGATTAAATAATGGATGTGGAAGTTAATGTGCATAAGGGTGATAATTTGAAAGGATATATTTAGTAGGTGTGGCTGGTGGATTATGAAATCAATAACTATGCGATTTTCCTTGATTTCTCACCAAACATGTACTCAAAATTGAGGGAAAACAACTGAAGGACTTGGAGTTTCTCAAGACATGGGATACATAGGACACTTTTATTGAAAATTAGTATGAATCCCTAACTTGTTATTTAGAGAAGGATGCACGAGTTGCTATTGATACAATGATAGATATTACTAAGAAATGTATGAGGTTGTCACATAAATTACTAGGATTTCTATGGGTATTATTGACATCCATGGACAAAATTATAAATCCATGGATAGACTATTGTGTGATGCCACTATAACTATTCAATGGTAGCATGAAATTACATGAGGAAGTGGATAATTTGGATTTCATGTTCATGGAAATGCTTATTGCAAAGGATTTATTGTACTTAGCCTACACAAACTTATGGTATATGTTAATTAGGATTAATATTTCATCAGAGACCACCTATAACGTGAATCCATCTACATTGTTACAATTTACTAAATTTTAACACTATAGATGGATTTAGAGAGAATCCATTTGCAGTATCAAAATTTAGTAAATTGTAACACTTCATTATCAAAATTAAATTTTCCATTGTTGGAGTGACACAATTAAAAGTAACTAACATAAACAGCTAATTCATATTTTTCTAGCTAGTCAGTTTTTATTCCATGACTAAATTGGTTGTTTACGTTAGTAATTTTTAACTGTGACACTTATTATCTAGTCATATTTTTTAACCCGTGACTAAATTAGTCATTTATAGTTGGGTCACTCAAAATTGCTCGACCTTGGTAGTAAATCACTTGAAAAACTATGGTCACTAACTTTTTTAGTCACGTAGTCACTAAATTCTCTTTTTGTACTAGTGTGTGATGGTTCACCCAATATATAAAACCACAATCCTAAGGGAGTTGCATTTCGTTGTATAGAGGGTTAGCCACAATGGACCACTCACCATACAAGGATGCAACCCAAGTAAGGAGGGTGTAACCTATGGGAACTTCCATACAAGGCATGTATCCTCCCTTTTTATTGAAACCAAACCCTATGGACTATTCAACCATTACAACACCAATACTTATTTTATTTGTGGGAAACTTAATATATTCGAACATGAATAGCATCTTGTTAATAAAAAATGAAAACCTCAACTTGTATTAACTATGATTAAATAATGTATTTGTATTTCAAAAAAAAACTTCATTATTCATTTAAGGGGTTAGCAAAACTATTGCTTTTGTTTTTATTTCGATTATATATCCTCTTAGCAGGATCCTCATAATGGTTGGTAGTCAAAAAAGTCGTGGCTTGGTTTTATTTAAAAATTTATTAATGTATCATGGATGAGGTGATAGTTGGTAGCACTAATGGTATTAATGGAAATGGGACGAAGGGGAAAAGGTGGCAGCCTATGGAGGCCGAGGACATGGTCACGCAGATTCCACCAACCCATGACATTAATGCTCCACCTCTTCCCAAGATAAGACATGACAGGCCCACTCGTGCACCTTTCTTTCCTCATCGTTATTGACCTAGGATTCATAACTGTTGAGATTCAAGCTCGTAGAGGCATTCCTCCTCTACTCTTGGTGCTCACCTTCCCTGAGCGCTGTGAAATTTTGGACAACTGTTTATGTTTGACAAAAAGAAATTTGGTGGTGGGTGCTATGAAAATTGTTGGTTGTATGGATCATTCTATCCTTCGAGGAAGGAGAGGCGGGAGGAATACTACCCCCAATCAGGGTGAAATAGAGTCTTCATGGGAAGCTACTAAGGATGACAAACTCCATTCTCCTACTATGCAATAACCTTAGTGAAGTAGAAGAAGAATTCCAAGTGTGTCTCTTTGAACTCCAGGATAAGGTTCATGCCATTTTGGATTCATGTGTGAAAGAGACCATTGTATACCATCTTCCCTCACCTTTGCTCACAACCATAGATGCAAATAGTACCATTCATGATATCTTTGAGGATGTTGCTGAAGGAAATGATGTCGTTGTTGTCAAGGAGCGGATATCATTGTTAAAATGGAGGATCTGACTGTGAAGAAGGAGAGTGTTGCGAAGCTAGACCTAGTTGTTCCATGTGGGACCAACCAAATGATGTCAACACCGAGGCCAAACCCACTTCACCCACGTCACAGTCATGCACCAACACAAATATCAAGTAGAATTTTTCACAATTTTGTTAATGTCTTTTTTGTGGGTTTTGTGTCTGGTTAGGTTTTTCTTATAGAGTTGGTAGTCTCTTTTTAGCTTCTCTATTTTTTTGTTTTCATTCTCAACGAACTATATCACAAACATGGTAGAATAAATCTAATAATGTTTTGTTTTCTCCCATGGAGAGGTCCGCAAAACTTTGATCTGGGTTGTTTTCTCACTATGGGAGGCCCCGTGCCTCTATATTTTTGTATATTTTCCTTTATATTTTAATGTGAATTCTAAATTTAAAAAAAAAACATTAATATAAGAAAATAAATAGAGATTGGATTTCATCAATAGTTAACAAGGGTTGCAAGCAGTAAAGTCCCTACCTTTGAAAAAAATGAAATGAAATTTTGGAAGAAAATTGGAAGCACCTGTAAAAGCATATTTTATATTGTGTGGATCATCTTAGATTAGTCACCGTTGCATGAAAGTTGTTGAGCATTATCTTCTAATTTTGAAACAAATGTCTGAAAACTAAAACCGTAAAAACATTGTCAACAGTGGAAAATTGTGCAACATTATATGCAAGTAAAACTTAGTTGTTTGATATCCACTATCATAATTTTCAAACGACATACTTGATTCAACCTTTCCATTTCAAACTATAGTTTGGAATCTATGTCCACCAAGAGTCTATTTTCCTTATATGACCCTTTCCTTCTCTCCACTATTATTCCCATGTACTTCTACTCGCATGTATTGAGTGCACATCAAATTACATAGGTCTCAACATTATAATCCCTCTGCAGTCCATGGATAATTTGTTACGGAGAGAAATTCCTATGGCTTGGGGTACCACAACAGATAGCTTTGACTCCAGAAATCAATCTTTCCCAATATGCAATAGAAATAAAATGTCTAACACTAAAGGATCAGACCTCATACCTTATTCCTAACAGTTGAAGTAGATCCCCGTTGAGATTTCCAATATTCAGCTTGAATTGATATAATACTTCCTCAACAACAAGTAAACAATACAAGCATACTATATATCATGGTGTTAGATCTATTATAGCATATATAATCAATAATGTAAAAGCATTTGACATATTCCAATGGATACAATATTCAATCAAATACACATCATTGGACAGGAAAAGATAGTTCTTATTAATATAAATCAGAGATTACAAGATAGATACAACCTCTGACGGCACGTCTGCGAACCGGAGAAACTGAATCCCCCACTTGGGCCTCCACCACCTCAATCCTCCATCTCATGATAGCAAGCTCACTAGCAAAAGGAAAGCTTGGGAAGAACACAATAGTGCTCCAAAGGGACAAAGGGATGCAGACTCAAGCATAAATTACGGCAACAATGGACTATAGTTTCATTGCTTTCAATCTCAGGCTATATGCCTTCAATGTACCAAGGGGTTCCTTATATAGCTTCACAAGGGATAATGAAGGGTTGAATCCGAGCGATCTCAAGGCATATGGAAGGCCAGGAGTCGAATGAGTCGGATCCATGTCAAGGAAAACTCCAAAAGGATTTGGACTATGCACACATCCTGATGTACACGGTTATAGGAGTCAAACCCGCGTATGTACGTGGTTATCGGGTAAAAATCCGCGTATATCATTTTTTATATAGTTTTAGGAATGATCAAGGAAACATCAAAGGATAAAATATGGTCCATGGGGTCTAAAGAGTCTGCAGTGGGACAGGGGAAGGCCATACAAAGTGTGATTCACCTAGAGTGGTGAAATCTGCTATAACATAAGTCATTCAAAAATTCAACCCAAGGGGTTAGCATTCCATAATTATAAAATAGTAAAAGGGTTAGAGTCACATGTTGTTGTCAATTGTTAATATTTACTTAGTTTTTTAGCAATATATTCATCAATGTTAATATTTATGTAGCAACAAATTCAACATTTAGTTAGTTTTGTATCAAAAAAATAGAATTTGTATTCAATCTCTGGTTCAAATTCATTCTTATCATAGGAATAAGAAACGATAACAATAACTCTACAAAGATGAAAAAACTCCAATTACATGAGGAAAGTCTCGGATGCTCTCCCATCGTGATTTACATATTGTTGCATTGTAGCCCAAAGATTTCAAGTTCTTCATGATTTCCATATGCAGACAACCCTTAATGCTAGTCACCTCCATAATTTCTTGATTTTACACAATGTCCTTTACGCAACCTAGAAAATTTAACTATTTTGCAATCATGAAAGAGACCACATTATGCATTGCATGTTTATCAAAACAAAATTAATACAATGCACATGTTCAAGAAATCCTTTGATATCTAAGGGTCATATTTTCTAGCTTCATGCCATGGCATAAACCACCTAATTTTATGCACATATAAGCTTAAAATTGAAACAAAACAATAAATTGGTTGTACCTCTAGTATCTAAGTCAAGTGTGGATCCTTTGTCTCATTCTCAGAGCATTATTCTCCATCTCCATATGAGCAATTATAGCAATAACATACTACTTCTTCATCAAAATCCATTAAACCACAGACCATATCAATGAAGGAGGTACACTTTGATCCATGCTTGCTCCCACTACTTGAATCCTCAATCTTTGTTGGTATCTCCTTATGATTCCCAACATTCACAGTATCATTCACATGACTAACCAGCAGATACGTCCCATTCACTTAATAATACCATTTTTACTTATTAATTTAAATTGTTATTTATTTTTCATATGATAAATCACAAATGTATTATAAAAAATAAAAACGAAATTATTATTACATATCTATATTTAAAATATAATTTATATAATATTATAATAGAATATTTAAAAAATCATACAATAAAATGACTAGTCTCATACATGGAAACTCTCTATTTACAATCGTGGAAGGGAATCAACAAAAATACGAAGACTATGACTTAAATGGAATCAACAAAAAGACGGAAATTGTGTCCAACTTTCCTCCTTAGCTTCGGGGAAGTTTCCATGCATGAGTATTAGGAATATGTGTGTGTGTGTGTGTGTGTGACAATTTATTTAATCTTCATTTCAATCATATGGAACATAGGGAGTAACAATTAGGATGTAAAAAATTAGTATGTTCTTTGGTTAATAATAAAAATAAAATTATGCATGGTTTCTTTTGTTTATAAGTGAGAATATAAATATTGGGGTTTGTTCTTTAATAGATGTATTTCAATTTATAAGTAGAAACATAAATAGAAAAATAAAAACAAAATTATTCAATAACTATATCAATAGAAATAAGTTTAATTACATTTAAGTGAGAAACATAAATAGAAATATAAAAATTGTTACTTTTACAAGTTTATTACAATAATAGCAACAAAAATATGTTTTGAGTTAGTGTTAGATATGGGAATTCCCAAATGACTTTATTCATGATCCAACTCCTTATTTTCTACATTGGGATTCATCTTCCAAGATATCCGTTGGAATCCAAGGAGACTCTACATCGTTTCCTTAACAAAATGAAAATTATTTATACCATTTACAAAATTATTAGTGGAATCATAATCGCATAGGATTAGGTCTATGACATTCCCCCCTTAATCCGAATGGGTGTTTATGAGTCCGAGCATGTTTTTAAACTTTTCAAGCGTTTCTCTTCCAAGAGCTTTCTTGAAGATGTCTGCAATTTGAATGTCGTAAGTGGACTATCTTGGCCTCTACATGATGTCGAATCATATGGCACTTCATGTTAATGTGCTTGGTTCAATCATGGAATTTAGGATTATTGGCCAAATTTATTATAGAAGTGTTGTCGATCAATAAGTGAGTAGAGCTCTCTTATTTCTCCTACATATCTTCAAGTATCTTCCCTGAGCCACACAATTTCCTTTGTTGCTTCCGGAGCAGCCGCATATTATGCCTCTATTGTTGAAACTGTTGGAACTAATTGTTTGTGTGATCTCTAGGAGAAAGTTGTTGATCCAAGACTAATGAGGTATACAGAAGTAGGCACTCCTATCTCTTTGTCTCAATCAAAGTATGAATCAAAGTACCCAATAAGTTTGAATTCATCCACCTTAGAATACTTGAGTCCAAAGTATTGAGTCCCATTTAAGTATCTTAGAACTCTTTTGGCAGTAGACTAGTGTCCTTCACAAGGTTTTTGAAAGAACCTTGAAAGGATGCGAGCAACATATAAAATATGTAGTTTGGTGGTGGTAAGGTAGATAAGGATTCCCACAAATTGTTGGTACTTGGTTGTATCCTCAAATTATTTTCTTTCCTTTGATGTGTGCTTCAACTTTTGTTCCATTGGAGTGGAGAGAGGGTTGCATTCTGTCATGCAAAATATGTTCTACGGTTCTCCAACGTGCTTCTTCTGGGAGATTAGTGTACTTATGATGTTGAGTCACTTCGATTCCCAAGTAGCAGTGAAGATGTCCCAAATATGTCATTTCAAATCCATTCTTCAATTATTTCTTTATGGATGCATCAAAATTTAATCTACTTGCACCGTAAGATACACAATAGATATTCCAACTTTCTTTACAAATAGTGTTGTGTCCTCAATATTCAAATGTTTCAAATTTATCTTTAGAAGATGCTCGGTTATATTTTCATACCATGCGCAAGATGCTTATTTCAGGTCATACAATTACTTGATGAACTTACATACCTTATTATCTTTCCCTTTCACAACAAATCCTTCTGGATGAGACATGAAGGAATTCTCTTTAAAGTCTCCATTCAAGAAAGTTGTTTTCACATCCATATGATGAACTTTCCACCTATTTTGTTGAGCCAAAGAAAATGAGGTGTGGATGGTAGCCCATTTTGTTATAGGGGAGAACGTCTCTTCATAGTCAATTCCTTACTTATATGCATAGCCTTTCGCCACAAGCCATTCCTTATGCTTGTCAAGCGATCCATCTTATCTAAATTTGTTGTTTTATACTTGCAACCATTTGGTTTGGTTAGAACTGGAGGGTCAACCAGTTTCTAGGTTCCATTCTTCATGAACACATCATACTCATTCTGTGTGGCTTCTTTCCAATCATCACGAGTAGTAGCCTCTTCAAAGGAATTTGGTTCAAGGTTATCAAATAAATTTAATTCACAATCATATGAGACATTCATTTCTTCTACATCACCTAAGTTTGAGTTATATGCAACTCCTCCATATTCTTGTTTGGTTGATTTTTTATTATTGTCTTTTCAACTTCATTAGGATGGACACATTCAAGTGTCCTTGTGGCCCATTTAAAAAATTTATGTGATGGTCCAGGTTTATCAACTACAAGGACTTCATTTTCTTCAATATTTGGTCTTTCGATTCTTTCAAAAACCTCATCTAGTTGAACCTCTTGTTTAGGTGAAGTGGAAATAACTTCTTCTTCATTAGTTTCTTCATGAGGGGGTGTTGGTGCTTCAAAATTAAATTCTATAGATTGATCCAAGATAGGGACCCTCCTTCAATATGTGGAATTGTATTATCAACTTCATAATATGTCTTTACCTACTGAGATTTTTCTAGATGATCGAGTTCTCTTCAATATACTCGGCATTTTTATTCATTTCAAGATAAATGGCATCACAAGAAAGAATAAACTTATTATTTACCTCACCATAAAGACGATATGCCTTGGTGGTCTCTGAATACCCCAGGAAAATGCATTTTTTTACTTTGAGCACCAAGCTTGTCTCTTTTTTCCTTTGGTATCCAGGAATAGCAGGTGGAACCAAAGACCCTGAGATGCCTAACCAAAGGGATGCAGCCATACCACATTTCATGCGATCTTGTTTTCAAGAGCATGAGTTGGAATATATTTCTCAAGGACTACACATAACACTGCATCACCCCAAAACATTAGTTTGAAATTATTGAAACAACACTGAGTGTACCGTATTCGTGATGGTTATGTTCATTCTTTCTACCACACCATTTTGTTGAGCATTGTAAGGAACTATAGTTTGGTGCGCAATTCAATGTTGATGAAGATAGTCTTTGAAATTAATAGAAGTGTATTATTTTCCATTATCAGTACAAAGTGTGCCAATATGAGATTGTGCTTCATTTAATATCTATGCACGAAATTTTTTAATGTTTGAAATGCTTTAGATTTTTTATTTAAAGAGTATACGCAACGCATTTTGGTTTAGACATCAATAAAGGTCATGATATATTTATTACCATTGGCATAAGGAACAAGCATGGGGCCACACAAGTAAGAGTGAATCGGCTCTAACTTCCTACATGCTCTGAATTTTGACTCATGAAATGGTTGCTTGTTATGTTTTCCAAGAATGCATGCATCACATTTGTTCATGTTATTATGAATGGTGGGAAAACTATAAACACCATTATTTTCAACAAGTGAATATTGTTATAGTTCAATTCTCCATATCTAACATGCCATTAAAAAAACTAGATGACATAGTACCTTCTTCATGATGAGAGAGGAAAGAAAAGTTTTAAACTCTTGCAAATGATCCTTTTAGCTTCAACAATTTTCCATCTTCATATCTGGCCATGATGAACCAATTGTTAGAGGACTTTCTTATCTCTACTATTTCATCGAACGTGTGGATGGAATGGCCTTGCTGTTGAAATTGCACCAAGGACAACATGATTCTCTATAATTATGGAATATAGAGAACATTATGCAGCAAAAAGTTAGGGAATCCAAGCAGTTGAGCCTGATCGAACTGATTCCCTTTGGTTTGAGGATGGATTTGTCTGCAAAATACACTATGTCATCTACATTTCCATTTAGTTATTCAAAACAATCTTTTCTAAATTTCATGTGGGATGTTGCACCAATATCAAGCAACCAAGTATCCTTGTAAGATGAAATTTCATTTATTCCAATATTATAATGTGCAATAATACAATGAGCAGTTTAGGAGCTTCACCAACCTCTTGTATTTTAACTTTTCCTTCTTTCTTCTAATTATGTCTTTATTTGATGGAATCCCAAGGGGCCCAACATTGATTTGCTACATGTCCATTCTTCCCACAATGCTTACGCTATAAATTTGGTCTTTTGTTTGAGTTGTTTATGCCCCCTACCTCTGAAATTCCTTATTCCTCGTCCTCTTATACTTTTATCTCCCTTGGAAGAGTCTTTTGATTGTTCTTTTCCTTCTGAGCAAGGAAAAGGGTCTCTGGGCATGGATCCAACTATAGAATGCATCTTCGATAACTGTCATTTGTAATTTAACAATGTCTAGGGAAAAAAGAAGGTGTGTGTCTATGTCTCTACCACCTTTTGACAATGTATTCTTTCAATATTAATGAGCACAATACAACAAAAACTTTGTAAATTTATATATCCCCTCTAATGAAACGTGTAGGTCTTTGACTATTATGACTTTCAACTTCTAGCTTTAAAAGAAGAAAAGTAACTTCAACAATTAAAGTTTCCATAATATAGTTAGCGGTATTTGTTTTAAAAAATCACATCAACGAGTGTTAAAATTGACACCTTCATACCTTCCCACCAATCTTATGACCATAATTATTTTATAAATACCAATACCAAAATGTATACCATTGTAGGAGGGAGATAGGTCACATGTGTATTTTGGGTGCTCAAACTTCAAGTGCAGTTCCACCCTTCAATGTACTCCACACAATAGTATGGTTTCTCATGCAACATAATAACTTCAATAGAATGCTCTCTGACGCAATACAATGGTCTCTCATAATAGTAGTATTCACACTTGTGCGGAGAGAACCGATGCATTGAACGAGTCACGTGGCCTTCAAGATGACTCCACAGCTCCTCCAAATTCCAAGTCGGAGAGGGTCTCCATGATACGTATCACCATACTTTAAAAAATTTGGGATGCAAGTATAATTTATCTCCTCACGATGACTTCTACAATATTCAAGCAACAACACACAATTGTTAGCTCCATATGGCTCAAACCACATACGAGGAAGAGGAGGAGGAGATAGGATTCATAGCTCACAGAAATCATAGCCATATTCACCGTTGCAATATTCTCCAATGCAGGTTTCTCCAACACTCATTCCAATCTCTTCTCAATATTTAACGATAATGATCCAAATGATACCAGCTATATGCACACTTGTAGCTCCATACATTACACTTGCGCATAAAAGAGTGTGGATATCATGCAACATAGATCACATAATCTTCATCATGTGGTTAGGTCATGGGTGGAAGCAATGAGATTCAGGAGGAGAGGGTGCGTAGGTAAAAAAATGAGGGTTTCCACCTTTGGAATGGGCATCAAAGGCACCGTCACATTAGCTCCACATTGCAGGTTATTGTATACAAGTATTTAAGTGGGAAGGGGAACTCATACAATGAGGAGAGGATATTCACAAAGGAGGGAAGGTTGAGAAGCAAACATATCTTAGCCTAGGAGGAGTATGGAAAAATTTTAGGACCTAGTATGCAGACTTGAAGACCAGAGAATGGTTGACTCTCAAGGAAGCAAAAGCTATGGCCAAGTGCTATGATACCACTATCAGAGATGTTAACTCCCCAATGATTTTATTCGTGTACTAACTCCTTATTTTATACAATGGGAATGACACTTGGGATTCAGCTTCCGAAAGATCTATTGGAATCAAGGGAGACTCTCAATCTTCTCCATAATAATCTGGAAATTATTTACACTATTCACAAAATTATTAGTGAAACCATAATCTCATAGGATTAGGGCTCCAACTTTCCCAAAAAAGTAATTTTATTAAATATGTGTTTGGGTTTGAAATAGAAAGAGATAGGATTGGTATTTTTTGGCAATAAGAATGGTAACTAGGTTTACTTATTTCACAACATAGCCTTAGCCTTGCAAATAAGAAAGATTATCCCTTCAATGATTGCAATGCAATATGGATAATTGTTAGAATTAATCTATGTTCAGAAGTAAGTACCAAAAATATAATTGTGTATATCTTCTTACTAGTTAAAAGGAAAAGTTTGTCGTGAAATGTTATTAAAGGGGAGAACCTTAGCATGTGCACCAAATATTACTGAATAAACAAATTATCTTATTCTGGCTTAGATGTAGAAATAAGAAAAGTAAAATGGATATTCATTTGGAAATTAGCATGAATAGAATGAATGTAATTAAATGAATGCATTTTCATTATGCGGTTAGGAATCAATTGTCTTAAATGATCATAGCTAAGTATAAGTGAAATATTTATTCTTATTTTGAATGATGAATAATTTTTGGTACATAATATTATTTAAATCCATACTAAATTGATCAATCTAATATGTAACAAGTTTTTTAATAATGAATTTTATTTTTTTTATAAGGAAAAAAATTTATTTTTTATTAAAAATCAAGATTACATTCTTCAAATGCTCACAAGCATGTTCCAAATTTCATTCTACCATTCAAAACACTTGTTCCTAATGTTTCACATCAAATCCACATCTCATACATTTCTTCCAAACATGGACCCTTCAAAAATACTACATTAGAGTATTCTCTAACTACTTCATCAAAGAGCAACAAAATAGTTAATAACCCGTCCACTATTACATGTTACTTTCTCAACAACTAATTTAAAAATTTTACAATTCAAAAGCCACATCTCATGCAAAAACATGACTTATTCACTAAGTTTTGGACTTCTCATTTCCAAGTCCATATCCAGGCACAAACTCTTCACATACTTCATCAAAGTATTCTCCAACAACTTCATAAAAAACTACAAATAGTTGAAGATATGCCCCCACGTGCTTCTTTACTTGTCAGTTTTGACTTCTATCCTTCGATCCCTTAAGCTAGTAAAAATCACCAAATAGGAGATGGTAGAATCCTTTAGATTTACCTGACTTCTCCTCTAACATACACTGAACTCCATGCTACATTTCCACGCCATTTTTTGAGACTGCATCTGCAATAGTATTTATTTCCTTATATACATGGAATAGAGGGACCTATTCCAACTAGGACTTGAGCGTCATTACCTACTCAAAAATTGTCCTCAAAAAAATGATATGACACATTATTTCCTCCCTTGTCCATTTAAAAACTATTTTTGGTGATGGATACGCTTGAATATTCTTTCCACTGTTAAGCACATTATCCATTTAATGATGAATGATAGTTATTACATAATCCTTACATGTGTGTGTGCGTGTGTGTTTGTGTGTGTGTGTTGGACAAACATAACATTCTAGTGACCCAAAATCCCATGAGACTATCATGTTTTGGAATATTGGAAAATCATTGGTGTTTAAAATAAAACAAGGGATTAAATACATAAACTTACCTTAGTGCAATCTCAAGTATTAATATTATGTTGTATATAACCAAAACCCCATGTCAATTAACATTCTTACCATTGAAAGGTAAGTAATAGTATTGAATTTGCACCTTTTAGAAATATATAATAGTGAAAAGGTACTATGTTGTGACTTATAAACTTTACCACAACCTTATAATATGCAATTTAAATAGTCTAAAGGGTCAATTCAACTAATTGTCACTAATGTTGCTCAACATCTGATTATCTTTGTGCCAATATGCACATGCTATGAATACCCCTTTGTGCCAATAAACACATGCTATGAATACCCCTAGGTCATGCGTTGGTCTATGTAAATGGGTTCATTATGGATGTTATCCAGAAATGTCGGGAAGCATCCATTGGGTTTCCCCATGAGCTTTTCCGTCAAGAAATATTTTTTGCAATTTACTTAAAAGAGGTATGTACCAACCCTTGAGGAATATAAGGGACTAATAATTGATCCTTGGACGTAAGAATCTACAATTTTATTGTAATTAATCTACTTTTAAAACTTGAGTAGTTATAATGAATCCAAATTTAACAAAATCTAAGTAGGATTGGATGTCTCTAGCATATAATTCTATGTTTGCAAGTTGCCTGTAAATGTAGGTAGCAACAAGGTAACATAATCGTGTAATTGGGAAATATGTCCTTTCATGTGATAGAAATTTAGTTACTCACATTGTTGATCAAGGGAAGTTTCGAATACTAACATGGTGCAACCCCATAGATTTAATCCTATGCCAACAATATGTCCTGCCTAAAGGTCGATACAAGGTAGGAAAATAGAGAGTTACTCTTCTACCACAATTTAAGTATATTATGTTATTTCATTATAGTAAGTGCATAGGATGTAAATTTGATTTTATAAACAAGAGTAAGCTAAGTACATTGTTTGGTATGTAAAATAAATTTTGATCTCTAAGGGTATGGATCCTTCTAATGTAACTCTCTGGCTGGAAGTTTTTTCTCAGTCCTATTTATTATAAATAAACCATTGTTACCAACATCATTTATATCTACTCCATTGATAGTGTGAATGATGTGTTTTAGATATATTGCATGCATTACTCTAGTGATAAAAATGTATGGATTAATTACTAAATGTTCGGTAATTAACCAGCTTATCATTCATGTTTCTTAACCATTTTGGCCTTATGGCATAATATAGTGTTTTAAATAAAAAAATGCATCGTTTTGGTTGCACAAGAGAGCGCATCGAATTCTCATGGAGATTTCATGATTGAAACATAAGCAAGTCAAGGGATAATTTCCTTGCAACAAAATCAATGATCTCTTTCACGAATTGACTTAATAAACTTATCACTTATTCCCAAGAAAACAAAAAAAATTGTTGTGGGCAATTAACTCTAGTTGGAAACAATTATCTTGGCTATAATCATGATCACAAAAATTATTTAAATTTGGGGTGAACATATTTTCCCCATGCTTGGAATAATTGTAATGCCCCCATTTTGCATAGTTCCATGGTCAAACATAATCCACTCAACTCCATGGGTACTACTGGAGAAAAAATAAATTAATTAATTAATAAAGGGTTACATTATGGGCCAAAGTTAGCTTATGTAATTAAACTATTACATTAAATTAGAAGGGATGAAAATCACAGTTTGATTAATTAATTATTAATATTTTTTATGAGTTGTAAATTCATATGAGGGTACATAGGAGATAAGGTGGGCCTCAATACTTGTCTTACCAAAGTTGGAAACTGGAAGAAATCATCCCAAAACAAGGTGTATTAAAAAATAGAAAACTAGCAAAAAGAAGAAAAGCGGAAAGCAAGAAAAAGCTAGCAACTGTCAAAAAATACAGGAAACTGAAGGAAAAAAAAAAGAAAGGAAGTTTATTGATTTGTGCAACCCAAGATGGATTAGAAACATCTAGAAAAGCTACATAGGATAATATTAGCAAGTCAGGATGCATTCAAGAAGGAAAGGTCATTGTACCAAAAGTGATGTCCAAAAATCAACCAACTCATCTAGAATTTGAATTTCCATTACGGAAACTCTATAAGCAATCAAAGTTTATAAAAATGACGTTGAGTGCATCCTTCACAATTTTTTTCATCATTAGAATTTTATCATGAGAGCTCTCCTACTCAATGGTTGAGAGATGTTCCTCAACTGAGCTTTGGGTGATGTGCCCCTTAGCAGTCTTGCCTATCTTGGTTCATGTTGGCTTTCTCCTTCCCTTCGGCCCAGGTTCACTCCATTACTCTTAGTGCAACAAAGCCCAATATATCATCTCGACAAAGCAAGAATCGGTTAGAAGCACTTGTGACGTAGATAGAGTCTCACACGAGATATATTCCTTATGGGTAACTACCAAAACTAGGTTTTCGCGGTTGGGTGGGGGATTTACTGTCCCTTGGAGACATGCCAAGGCGCTTGAATAAGGATGATGGGCAGGGTTTTGACACTTATTCTACACATCCAAGCTGCAACACAATTCCTCCTTGTGCAAGTATTATATCGACAACCCAATGCAACATAAGTACATTCACACATTCATAATAACAGTGTAACATATATCAATATACTCTTTGTAATAAAATACATAGGCATCCACTCACAACAACATATATACATGCATCTTAAACACATTCATCATTCATACATTCGACACAATAATTAACATGGAAACCCATCCAAGAAAAACCACAAAGGCACTTTTCATCTAGCATGAGAAATGTATGCACCTTCTATCTACACACTAAGATGCAGACTATGTTATAGATATTCTTCTTTATCTACATAGACTCTTTATTCCTCTCATGATCTATGATCTTCTATTCTACTCCCTCCCTACTTGACTCTACTAATGATCCATACACATCCTGGATCGACTCAACTTCTCCTACACTTCTGCGCACTCAATTTCATATTCTTCAACCCTTTCCTTACAACATTAACATATAACTCTACATAAAAAAACTACTAGAACAAACCAAAGGCTACCTCTGTGGGACTGACAGAGAGGAGACTTAACAAAGAAGAATCTAACCCACATGCATCTTGGGTTTCTCCTTTTGTATCCTCTTACATGTCGCTTTCAGCCGACTTCATACAGTTAGCCAACGGGTTGTCTTTCTTATTCTAGCAACACATGTTAGTAGGCACTAATGGCCCAAATTGTAAAGATGTTTTCATACATGCGGATTCCACTGACTTGACCAACCTCGTCCCCACAATATTCCTGAATTGTCGCTTTCTAGTCGTTATGACCTACTGTCATTTTCCAGTCGTTATACCATTGCATGCATTCTGGTACTGTTATTCTGTTGCACCTTCACCTTTCCTTGTCACATTCTTTCCTTCTATTGCACATCTTCCTTTTGTCACACATCTTCTTCTGTCGCAGCTTTCATAGTTTCCTCTTGAACTGCTTTTTTCCTTCACTCCTTATTATTTATCTTCTTTTGGCGTGCCTCATTTTTCTTATTTTCCTTCATATGTTCTTCCTTCCTTCTATCGCAACGCCTTTCTCTTCTTTTTCCTTAGCTCTTCGCATACTTAAGAATAATTCTAAGTGAATTTTTCTTTCCTTTCCTTAGGCCTAACAAGCTTGCAACACTCACATGTGGCTTGTCCCAAGCCACTCGAAGCTATTCCTCCATTTCTTTACTTATGTCGACTTTACTGTGAAAATATTTCAATATTTTCGCTACTTTCTCTACTTCCAGTCACACTTCTTCCTATTTCATCTTCAATTTCTCCACAAGGTCAAAGCTAACATGTTTTGGTGTTACCTTCTCTATTGATGTAGCTGCTTCGTGCAATTTCTGATCTACATGTTGAATGATGCATGTAACTCTTCCAGCTTCGGCCAGCAACTCTTCAACCTTATTTGCAGGGTGTTGGTGTTGTGGGCATAGCACTGTTACTTAATGCTGCAATTTTCTCATCTTTGTTGCCTTAGTTATTTTATGCGCTAAGGGTAACTACTTCATCTCATCTTTCAATTGATTTATCTATGTTTCAGCTATATACAGATCCTATGCAACTTTCTCTAACTCTGCATCATCTCTGAGCAATACAAAATCCTGAGAGACTTGGTCGATAGCTTTAGTGCATACTGCTTTTGCATGTTCAATATTATGTGCATCTTCCATTGTTGCTTGTCTTCATTCTTCCAACTCCTTTGTAGCTTTTGTTGTTGCTTTGGTTATTTCTCCTATCGGATAAATTTATTGTTCAGAGCAGTAAGATAGATGAGATGAGAAAGATCATCAACATCACTGATTTTCCTAGCTGAAGATGGCATCTTAAGTGCATGCCGAGACATCTATACTTTTTCCTCTTCCCTTCAATAGGAAGAGCATGTTGCTCAACTTCTTCTTCATTGGCAATGCAACACAGTGTTTAATTGTTTTCTCTTTTCTACTACTGGTGAATTCTGCCATCTCATTGATGTTTATTGGATCTTTGTCGATGAAATCAGCCATATCATCGACATATTCTACTTTGTCAATGATGAAATATGCCCTCTCATTGGCATCTTATCTTCCCTCCTTGGAATCTTCCATTTCATCTTCTTCTTAAAAGCGCCATCACCTAGTATGTCTTGAGCTTCTTGTGGAGATGATGGTGATGATGGTGGCCTTTTTCTCTGTTTTTCGTTATCCGCACACTGGTTCAAACTGGCAAAATATAGCAATGGATACTATGCACTTTGGAAAATTGTTCCACAACTCTATCTGGTGGCTTAGGTGGGATTTCCTTTTGCACTGAAATTTGAACCGTTGCTTCTTCATTATTTCTCAGCAGTGATGAGATCTTTTTTCTCCTATGGGAACCAAAATGCTTCCTTATTTCTGACCCTGGTAGGATGGTTTGTATCCTTAGCTCGGGGAGGACTGGAACTAGCTCAACTTCCAGTCGCATCCCTGCTTGTGGTAGAACATATCCAACAGCATTTTCCTCAACCATTACAGGTATCATGGCTTCAATTGCAGATCCCATGAGGGAAATGGCGCTAAGACTCATAGTAACCATACTTCTGCAACAATTCAATTCTTCCCTGGTTGTTGCATAAAATAGCTCGTGGTTGTAATATATCAAACTCAATTGAAAGTGAGGAGGAATAGGGAAAATACCTACTCTTTCAGTCTATCATATCTTCACATGTGCGAGCATCGAGTGGAATAATGACAACATTATCCATCACGTGGGTCACCTCTCCGAGTTATCATGTGGATGATGCCAATTGACACGACCCCTTACGCTATGTCGTCATTATAATTATGGTTGAAGTGACTTTTAAAAATATGTCATCAGATTCTCTCAACTTTCCAATTAATGACCTCCAGTTTGTCCCATCCAGGTTTACGTTATCTCATGCGACCACTTCATACTCCTTCTGACTTGCATTTTTCCTTCAACAAAGATCCTTTCTTGTGACAAACCAATTGTCTTCACTCAAAAATTCTACCTTCACTAGATGCCAAGACTGCGAAACTTCACCTCTTACTGCGGTAGACTAGCAGTCTGCGATCATAGATTTTGGCTCATTCTTTATTTCCTTCTTATTTTCTCTTCTCTCTTTATTTCTTCTTCTTCTTCTTCTTCTTCTTTTATATGAACAAGTCACAGCTATCATAATATTGTTTCATTCGAATCCCATTGACCATTCCTCTAACCTCTGTCCCATCTAATTTTTCTAGCTTCATGCTCCTCCATCAGTGATTTTTTTGACAATATGTATGGTCCTAACCAATGAGTTTTTAACTTCCTTGGATGCTTGAATAATTTGCAATCATACATAAGAACAAGACCTCCAACTTGAAACTGCTTATTCTTAATGTCTCGATCATGCCATAACTTTCGTCTTTGTTTTTCTATGTTTCGGTGAAATCCTACAACAAAACGTTATTCCTCCAACTGTACTAGTTGAAGTAACCTCTCTTCCATGGCATCAACATCTGTCATTTTAGTGATCGCAACAAATCTTAAGCTAGGTACAATGTACTCCATAGGCATGAAAAAATTTTGCCCATACACCAATCTAATTGATTTCTGACCTGTCAAATTATTACATGTCGTACAATATGCCCACAATACTGCAAAAATCTTCTCGTCCCGGTCATCTCTTTGAGCATTGAAAACCTTCTTCAATGTGATTTTCATACTTTTTTTGAATCCTTCGACAACTCCATTTGCTTGAGGATGATATCGTGTTGTCCTTTTATGTTGTATATGAAATTCCTCAATTAGTTATTCAATTAATTGATGAACAAAATGTGTACCTTAATCGCTTATTAAAATATTTGGGCACCTGAACCTTGTCACAACATTTTCAAATAAAAACTTTGCAGCAGTACAATCATTTACTGGCATTGCTTCCGCCCATCTGGATAGGTAATCAATCACAGTAATAATATATCGTGTTCCCATGCACTTTCCTGTCACACTGATAGGTCGTACAAAATCAACAACCCATTTATCAAATTCTTATAATTTTATCTGTGGTACCAATGGAATTTCATCTCTTCGGGAAGGATTTCCAGTTCTTTGACATACATCACAGCTGCGACAATAATCCTGAGCATTTGCATACATGGTGGGCCATCGTAATCCTACTTGCAAAATCTTGTGCATCATAGCTTCTGCTGCGTAGTGGCCTCCTGCGACACCAACATGTGTCTCATTCAATATGCATGGGTGCTCGTGCTCTAATTCCCAGTGCCAAAGTATCACATCAGGACCCATTTTATACAAGCATCCAGCGATCAATTGGAAATCTACAGCTCAAACAACCACTTGTTTCTTCTACACAACGTTGAGTTCAACTGGCACATAACCTATACTCAGAAAATGTATGATATCTTTATACTGGTCATCAAGCATGGTTATCGCGAACAGTTGTGCATCAGGTATATTATCATCCACGTTGTTAGGTTCTTCACCACTTTCTATCCTTGAAAGATGGTCTGGTCCCAAATTCAATCGACCAGGTTTAATAATTATTTCAAAATCAAATTCTTGGGAGAGGAGAAGCCATGGGAAAATATTCCTCCCCAGCACTGGCTTATTGACCAAGTATTTTAGTGCAGAATGGTCAGTGTACATCTTAAAATGTCCACACAGTAAATAATGACTGAATTTTTGCAGTGTATATACCATCGCTAACCCTTCTCTTTTCGTCGTGGTATAATTCTTTTCTGGAATTGAAAACTTCCTACCAGCGAATGCAATAGGGTGATCAATCAATCCTTCACCGAGCTGTGTCAGTACCACATCGAGCTCAACAGACAATGAATCAACATAAACATGGAACTCTTTTTCCTAGTCTGGAAACACAAGTATTGGCACAGTAGACATTTTGTTCTTTAGTTTGTCCATAATTTCTTAACAATATCCTGTCCATTGAAACATTTTATCTTTTTTCAACAATTTTCCCATCGAAATAGACACCTCTGCATAACCTTCGATAAATTTCTTGTAGTATCCAGTGTGTCCTAGTGTTTCTCTCAAATTTTTAACTGTAGCAGGTGGTGGGAGATCGAGGATGATCGCAATTTTGGTTGGATGAACCAAAATTTCATCACGACAGAACACATGACCCAACAGAGCTCCAGAAGGTGATCAAAATATACATTTCTTCAAATTCAGGAAAATTTGATACTAGCGACAACGTTCTAGCATCATTCTCAGGCTGTCTATATGGTATTTTACACGGACAAACACTGTCCAATCATTGAAGTAGACTTGAGAAATTTGTGTATAAATTCTTTAAAGGCAGCGACAACGATTCTAGAAAAAATCACAGCGGAATTCTTAAGTCCAAAGGGCATTACCATATATTGGAAACATCCCCACTCTATCACAAAGTTAGTCTTGTGTCTATCCTCCTTTGAAATTTTGATCTAATGGTAACTAGAAAATCCATCAATGAAAGAGTACATCTATTACCCTCTGACATTCTCCATTACCTCATTTGTAAATGGAGACGAAAACAGATCATGTAAACAAGCATCCTTCAACTTTCTTAGGTCTACACAAATTCTTACTTCTCCTAAGGTCTTCTTGCCATGTACTACCATTAGGCTAATCCATTCTGATTCTTCGACATGTTCTATAAAACCTACCTCTAGCATTCAATCCAATTCAACCTTAACATTTTCTTTGTATCGTGGATTTAATCTGTATTGTCATCGCTTAACCGGTTTTTCCTCCGGCCTCCAAGGTATATTCATTTTGCTAAGGTTGTCGATTATTCCTTTAATTTCTGAAAATTTAGTAGGGAACATATCCTGGAATTAATGCAACAAGTCAGTGATTTTCCCCACAGTCTCATCATCCCAATACTCTCTAATATTGGCGAACTTTGGATTTTCAGGTGAGCCAACATTTACTTTCTCAATTTTAAGTGGACTTAGGAATTGGTCGTTGGAAATGCCAAATCCTTCCACTACAGCCATACCTTTTGACTCAGGTATGTTTATATCGGGTGAATCATCATCATCTGATTTTCCTACGACATTGTAACATTCCATCTAATGGTGGACTATCATGTTGCATTGATGGAACTTTTTGTTGTGAAACGGATTTCTTCAAATTATCCTTCACTATCTGTAATGCAGCATCAATTGTTGGGTGATCACTCGCAAACTCAAATGTATGTGTGAAGCTTGTAGCTAACTCCTCCCGCTCGAGAGTACCTCGCCATAACTCTACTGATGTATACCAATTCCTTGGTACCATACCCAATGTATGTATGAATCGATGAACCCATTCTTGTTGCGGATACTCTTTTCATGTCGTGCAACAATGCTCAATTGTTCAACATGATTTGTCAATCCTGTATCATTTATGACCAGTATAATGGATCTCTTCTCCAAATCTAATCTCCAACAATATTCTACATTGTGGCCATTCGGAGATATATTTTTTATGTGTACCCCACCATCTAGTGCACATACCTTTCAACACAAAGTCCAAGGCAGAAAATCGTTGCGATTTTGTAACTTTTGCTTCAAATTTGACCAAAAAATACGTAAGGTTAGGTAAACCTTTGTATGTAGGTAGATCTCTTTCCTTGGCTCCTACCCGTCGCACAAATCTTATAATTATTACGCATCTTCTGATGGAAACTTAATGCAGTCGGTTTTACCAATTTTCTAATGTGTCACCTGAATCAGATGTTCAAGAGATAACACTACGCCAACTTAGCTTTCCATCAGTTGTTGGGTTTATATAGTCTTCTCTTGAAGACATGATATTATACAGTTGTTCCTAGTAATTACCTTGGCCTTCACAATTCACTGGCTCCACATATCTCTTCCCATCAAGCAGATCAATTGAGACGATCACCCTTATCTCTTAATCTTCAAATGACAAGATTATATTCTTAAATTTAATTATGGTCTGATTATCTATCACCCAATAAATCCCCAAAAGTGAAAAATATGGGTTTGTATCTTCGACAATTTATATCACTTCAAAGTCTGCATATGTCCTTGGGCCCTCTACTTCGATAGGTACTTGAGTCAGTCGACCAATGGGTAGAACCTTCAACTGATTCATTAACCTTAGCTGAATGGGATACCAATCCAGTCACGACTTATTCATGCTTTCCCATGTCTGTCTTGTTAAGATATTGACATCAAAGCCGAGGTCTAAGATGATATAGTCCATATCATATTCTCTTATCCGCGCAATCATTCACAATTTGCGACCAGTTTTTAATCTTTTCTCGACGTGGTTAACTCTCTTTTCAGGTCATGGGTCTTGTGGAGCTTATTTTATGAGAGTTTTCAATTCTTCGACATCATCCCTATCGTGGATTAGTGGTAACTAAATTTTGTAAAATTATTTAAGATTACTAACCTTTTTCAGTGGATGCTTCCTGATTAATTGTTCAAATATTACAAGCATCGCCTTTACTTGCTTAGATGTCGATGCTTGATTGGTATCAACAAATTTCGGTCACACAAAAAATAAGACTTCCTTCTCCTTCTGGATGTTTAATGGGGCTTTCTTTTGTTCTGCATGTCGCACCTGCGGTTGTCCCTACTATGTATTTTGGTTTGTTCCCATCGCAGCACCTCCTCTTGTAACAACATAAATATTTGGTTTTCTTAGCTCTGTATAAATCATTTGAATGTTTTGGTTTGGTTTCGGGTTTGGAGTATGCACAGGATTGGGATTTCCCACAGTTCAAGCATGTCATTTCGCAATCAATTGCAGAAACTGTTCGATAGTGTGGTCAAATGCTTTAAAATACGTACATGAATTCGTAAGACTTTGGAAATATCTAGAAAAGTGTCTTGGTTGCCCACAATCATAACATATGACTTGGCCTCTTCCTCAACCAAATCCTGCTCCTCCTTGTTGTTGTCCTTGGCCTTGAAAAAATTCCATGCCCCCTTGGATGAGTGTATTGTTGTTGCAGTGGATATTGATACTGTTGATATTATGGCTGAGGATATTGTGGTTGTTGAAATTGTGCTAGTGGATATTGAGCAGGATGATACTAAGACTACGCTCGTTCAGCTTGCATCTGCTCATCATTCTTCATCAAGTAGGTATCCACCGTTTTTTCTTGCAGCATTTTTCTACTGATTTACAAAATTTATAGTACATACTAGATGGTGTAATTGAAATCTTCTGTAAATATAAACATTCTTTTGACTTATGGCCTCTAGTATGACATATTCTACAGCAATGCATCCCTTGGGTGTTTATTAGGTTCGGCGCTCCCGCTGCGACATAGTTCATGAGTGTCAGGAAATTATCTTTATGGTGTATGTTTGTTATACATCTTATACACCACAATTCTTCTTGCACTTCCTTTCTTTTCTTGATGTCCTAGAGCTACATCGTAAGATTGGCCAACTGCGACTGAATATGCATCATTCCGACAGTGGTTTCTCTAATCGGCAAGGATTCTACTTTCATTTTTATTTACAGATCCTATTTCATGACACAATCTTCTCTTGCATCAATGGGATTTGGATGTGCGGTAGCAAGGAGGCAATGCACCATTCCTTATGGTGTACATATAACATCTGGAAGCACACTTTGGCCATTAATGTCTTGAATCTCTGTTCAAAGTCCCAAACAAATTGTTGAAATATTGTAACTTCAAAGGATATTCTAAATGTATTTTACTGATGTAACCCAAGGGAGATGTTATTATTCCTTTGTCGAGGTGTTACTATTTTAATTGCTCATCCTAGAGTCATGAGGTAAAGCCTCCATTGTAAGTCGAGTCATTAGTACCCTAATGAATAATATAAAATATTGTTTTGAGTCTTCCTAGGTGAAGTCATCCCAGTTAGTTAAGTGGGGCCGACTTGTCTAGGGTAAAAGTCAGTTGACACATTATGTATAAAAAAAGGAGTTGTGTTCCTCATTATAACACAGACTCGCTCATTTGTGTAGCACATAGGAGAGAGAGAGAGAGAGAGAAAGAGAGAGAGAGAACAAGAAGGAGGAGAATACTAATGTTTTGGGGTTATATCTTATACATCTTATACAGAGGAAGTTTTGTTCAGGATTAAGCACCCTTGTGACCTAGGGTCTGTGGTTACCAACTTACTACTAACTTGCAGACAATCAACTTTACCAAAGAATGGAAAGGGAATAGGAGTAAATTCTTGACTTACTCGATTACCGACGGTTGATCCAAGCTTGATATTCTCCCGCTCTTCTTCTCTCCAAAGATTCCAGGGATGCACCTCTTTCACCTGTAAAGAACAAATCCTTCATGTAATATCTCATGCATATATATATCAGAGGTTAGATAAACAATGTACCAAACATATAATCAAATATATTCATTAACCGCAATACATGAAATAGAATCAACACAAGGTTGGAAGAAGAATTCTCTTTATTAACAATCAGTGAATGAGATAAGAGTACAACCCAGCTTCTGAGATAAGGACTCCTCTGCAACCAAAGGACTATGAATTTTGCTGCTCCAATATTTATGAAGATATACCACTAGCGTAACTTTTCTCTCTAATATTGATTGATTAGTACCCACCCCAAGGCCTCTATTTATACTTTGGGAAATATAGTGGTTTCGAAGGCTGGGGTGGTTAAAACGGTTGGGATAGTTAAGGATTAGGGCCCAACTAATCTCATATAATCGTGTTTTATATTTTTTAAATCAAAACTAAGATGTATCTGACTATTAATATAGGCAACCCACGTATGACACACGAGTTGCTCGAAGGAAACCCGCGTACGCTGGTGTGCATTGGTTGCAATGCAAATAGTCCCATACAGTACGTGAGTTGCAATGAAGATAGTCGCGTACACAACTCAACACTTAGAAAAAATATATAGCAATCTGGTTTAAGGGTAAATGCGTCCCAATTCATGCCCATCTATAGTGTTTTGGCAAACTTCAATCCTAATTTGTCCTTTTGTGTACCAACATAAAGAATGTCGGCACTCGGACGGATAAGTGCCATTTGGGTTGATAACAGATGCCCCCTAATTTGTGAGGTCAGAGGGAAGCGATGGCTGAAATACATTATAATCATTATCTTGGAGAACTCAGAGGTCCAATGGAGCAGAGGAAGTACCTGAAACAAATACATAGTAATGTCATATACAAAGTAATATCTGAGGATGCCATGTTCAATATACTGGAACACTAGCTCCTTTGCAACATTTGAGTACATCATATGATACGGGTTCAAGACCACGTATATTACAAAGGTGGATCGAAGCCATAATATACAATAATGATGAGTCTTCAAAGATCTGGAAACTGTGTAAGTGAACACAACATAATCTTGCGCAACTTAGGTCATAGATATGAACCTAAGGTCTTCGTCAAAAATCCAAAAGAAACAGTACAATCCAGGCCATGTGAATAGATGTTGTTGAAGTCAATCATGGATAGGATTCAATAGATTGTCAACCAATAGGTGATAATTGACAACTGAAGCAAAGGAATTCACCAATAGTGAAAGTGAATCCTGAGGTACTATCATCAAAAACTCTAGGTCTTCGTCATCAGGAAATGTTGATGAGAAACCATACTGTGATGAGGAAGGAAATATATCCTCCAATGGATCACAAGAGTGACTAAGAACTGGATAAAGGATAGTAGACACAAGTAATATCAGATAGGACAATGATGGGATCAGGATAAAAATCAGATGCAGGGATAAATCCTTGAACAGTGAGCATGACACAGAGATGACCCAAGGCAGCTTTTAACTTTGCAAATAATACAACTAGACTTATCTATCATGTAGGAGACATGATCAGATTCCCCAGGTATAACAGACAAGTGGAGGAGTAAGAAACTTGAAGTGATAGATGAACTAAAAGTGAACACTGAGACATGAGTATCGAAAAGTACAAAGAGTGCTATGTTCAAGGAAGACATGCTGCCACCGACTGAGAATCAAAAGAAAAATTCTTCCTTATCTTTCCTGTTAAATTTTAACAAGTCCAGGAAAGTCAACTCAAGTCTCTCTACATTTTTGACAAGCTTGAAGAGAAGAGGGAATAATGCTTGATAATATCACCGATTCGTGGATTTTATGAGCCCAAACTAGTATGTGCTCACTTGGTGTTTTCATACTTAGAGAGTCTGAAAACTCCAAAGAAGACTCCAAGGGTGTCCTTTTTCGTCCAATTTAGTCTCCTAAGGCCGGAAAAGTATAAAACATACCACAGAATAACTCTCTTAACTTCCGTAGAAGAAAAGTTGAGCCTTTTTCGTACTTAGTCAAGGAGGTCCGAAAAAGGTTAAATTACCACCTACCCAACGCTCCTTTAAGAGCAGCATATAGCTTGAGTTTTACGAGTGTGAAGGAAAGCAAGATCACTCAGAAATATCCATTTGAGTATGAGGAATGGGGCTTACAATAATAAACTCAATGTTTTGATCTTGGTGTTTAACGAGCATGACAAAGACATAAAGTACACTCATAATATTTTTCATGTTTAGGTCCAGAGCACGAAAAAGAGAAAACTAAGCTTATACCGGGTGTTCCTTTTCCATAAATTTAGTCCCTAAGGTCCGAAAAAGTGATAAACCTATGCCTGAGAGTACTCTTCTCAATTTCGTAGAAAAGAGAGTGATCCTTTCTCGTATTATTCCACATGGTCCGAGAAAGAGATAACCTACCACCAATGTGGATGCCCATTCACATATTCTTAACGAGCCTGAATGGACAAGTTTACTCGGAAGTCAAGTCTATTTTAAGGAGTTAGACCTGGGCCTAAAGAAAATCCATAAGGGTGGGGAGTCTTTAAAAGGATAGCTTGTAAAAAGAGACCATAATGAGGCTCAATTTGGCGTGAAAAATAGCTAAGAAGACTCCCCTAAACCTATGAAAAATGCAGCATGAGTACCAAAAGACAATAAATGTGATCTAATCTAGGGTACTCATGTGAAAAAGCCCTATCCATGAAAGAACAATGGCATAGACAAGGTACTAATGGTTAAAATACCATAGTATGTGGTCAAAGTAGTATTTCTAGGGTTAATACAGATTAGGTATAAATGCAAAAATGCATATGAATGAATGAAATCCTATCCTATATGAGCGAAAAACAACTTCAAATGACCTTAGACCTATTACATTTAAGAAAAAAGACATGGTATTAGTTTGATTTTTATAAAAAAATTGAACTATAGGTTAAAACCCACTTTTGAAATAATATTTCTATAAATAGTTCAAAATAGAAATCAAAAACTCACCATTTGACTTTTTACCCAAAATAGACAAGTTTTACCTCTACCTTTAATTGCTCGTTGTGGACAACTCGGTGGACGATTCTCAAAACCACAAGTGCCAGGTAAATCTACTCTCCATGCTCTTGCATTTGATCCAAGCAAATTTTAATTTTTGGCAAAAAATTGATGTTTTAAACCTTTCTCAAAACAGCTACACTGTGTACGCGGGTATGGTATATAAACAGTCGCGTACACGCGTTTTGTATGCAGGTTTCTTGAAGGCAAGTCGCATACAATACGCGACATGTCCAAAGGAAAGTCGCATACGTTGCGTGAGATATGAAAAGGCTATGTAGGGCCAAAATCGAAGTTTTTTATATGAATTTAATGTTTGGTCATTGGCTTATTATCATATTGAAACATGGTATTAGAGTGGAGGGAGAGAGAGCATGAAGACATGGACCAAGAAGCTCTACGAAATGCCCCCACAATAAATGCTTTGTAGAAAAGTGGGTTGCTGAAATTCTTCTGTACCTCACCTATGCGATCCAATGTCCACCTATTAAATTTTATGATAAACTATTGGGATCATGATCTTGGTAGGTTTGATCTACAAGGTGATTTTCTAGAGATTACCTTGGAAGACATCTACTTTATCTCTGGTTTGTCTTGACAAGGAGCTCGGGTTAACTTGGAAGGTACCGGCAGAGGCGGTGACCTTCTAAGTGTGTAGAACTACATAGATACATACTGTGTCTGGTACTCAAAAGAGGGGTAGCTGCATCTCTATTGTTCATATTCGCAGCTTGCCATTACGGGTGTTGGAAAGTACTATAGTGAGGGTTGAAGGGTCATCATCACTTCACCTTGCAACTTGAAACCAAAGGAGACTTGCAGTGGACTGTCTATAGGGATCCCTATATGATTGGTGTTCAGGAGTAATCCCGATAATTAGGAAACAACTCTCTGGCTGTAAAAGAGGTCGACAAAAAAACTTTGGTTATTCTAGCATATTGGAAGGTACCGGCAGAGGCGGTGACCTTCTAAGTGTGCAGAACTACATAGATACATACTGTGTCTGGTACTCAAAAGAGGGGTAGCTGCATCTCTATTGTTCATATTCGCAGCTTGCCATTACGGGTGTTGGCAAGTACTATAGTGAGGGTTGAAGGGTCATCATCACTTCACCTTGCAACTTGAAACCAAAGGAGACTTGCAGTGGACTGTCTATAGGGATCCCTATATGATTGGTGTTCAGGAGTAATCCCGATAATTAGGAAACAACTCTCTGGCTGTAAAAGAGGTCGACAAAAAAACTTTGGTTATTCTAGCATATTGGTGGCCTTTTTCTTTGAGAGGGTGCCCGGTTTGAGTCCTGCAGTACCACTACCAATTCGTTCTCCCCGTTAGCCTAGACTGAGTAGGTGGGGGGGAATCTTCCTCCTCTAGGGAGGTGGTGGATCGATTCAGAGTGTATATGACGACAACTTCTACTTATGGTGGGAGCAACAGCTACCAGCACTGGAACAATTTCCATATGCTAGGATAGATTTCTGAGGTGACACCGACCTTGTCCTCCCTCCTGGAAGAGCATGGGGAGCGTCTAGTATTTTTGTTTTCAATTTTTTTAATTTTTATGAATTTTAGTCATAGAGATATATACATATGTATAAGAATTTTTATTCCTATAAAATGTTAAAATGCAGATATTGGACAAGTCTGCCCTGCTAGGCATCCACGTATGTATGTGCATCATGTGGTTGGAGAAGATCATGGCTTAATTAGGTTTCTTGAGGGAAAGCTGGCTAGGCTTACCCAAAGAGTACCTACTTTTTGTATTGAGCATATCCCTGTTGTTATGCAGGAGCTAGTGGTTGGTATACCACCTGTCTGGATACGCCTTATGAGGCGGGTAGCTAGAGCAGTACTTGTGTACATCGACGTCGTTGAGGCTGCTGCAGCTGAGGAAGCTGAAGAAGCCTGAGAGCAAGGTGATCAGGATGATTAGGGGGACCAGGGTGGTTCAGATGACCAGGATGGTCAAGCTTAGACCTAGGATCATTTTATGGACTTCGATCCATTTTTTGTATATTTTTTGTATATTATACAGTTATGAATGGATCTGAGCATCAGAAAATTGACCTATCTATATGGACAGATATTCACATATATATATATATATATATATATATATATATATATATAT